>JALMGJ010000014.1:16676261-17163761 GCA_023362775.1 Charina bottae | reverse complement strand
CCCCATTGGGGGAGATGGGCGGTAATATAAATCTAAACAATAAATAAATGAATAAATGAACTCCCAGAATTCCCCACCCAGCATATGGTGGCTGGGGAATTCTGGGAGTTGAAGTCCACAAGTCTTAAAGTTGCCAAGGTTGAGAAACAGTGTCCTAGTGTGTGGTTTGAGTGAGCTGTTGGTGTGACCAGGTGCTTCCTGTATGCTATTTGTGTATTTATGTGTGAGAATGTGCATATATTTATATTTAATCAATTACTGCCTTTCCTGGAGCAGTTCAAAGCAGCACCCATGGTTTCCTCCCCTTATTTTATCCTCATAGCAATCCTGTGAGGTAGACTGGGCTGAAAGTCAGTGACTGCCCCCAAGTCACCCAGGGAATTTTGTGGTTGAGTGAGAATTCGACCCAGTTCTAGTTCAGAATTCAGATTTTTATGCCACACTGAAGCTTCCCCACTTGGTGAACTCAACTTTGTGCAGTTATGTGGATGCGTCTGCGGTTGTATACCCAGGGAACATTTGCAGGAAATTCCTCAGCAAATACAATTGGGCTCATGGCACAGAATGGTCATGTATGATGGTTGAACAGCGTGATTCAGTATATGACCAAACAGGGTAGGCAAATCTCCTTTACAGTGCCTCCACCCTGGTCCCAGTTTTGAAGCAATCTACCATGGCCAGAAAGGGAGTTAGCCTTTAAATGCACTCCTATAGCCAAATGTCTTTTTTTTCTGTCTCCCTCCCATATCCCCCACCTCCAAATGATGGAGTAAAATATGACTATTGTACTTCACACACTTTGGTTGGTTTCACACATCACTTGAAGTCATAATTTGTTTAACTATGTCTGTGCAAGATGCTACTGTGCCTGGATTCGCATGCATTGCTTTGCCCAAAGCCATGGTACTAAATATACATCAAAGATGGTCAAACCAAACATATCACATTAAAACCTAGGAGGTTGTGTGAAGCCAGCCCTTGAATTTTGGGTTCTGTGAGATTTTCCCAGAATCCAACAGTGTAGGCGCTTGCACATTGCCAAAAAGGAGAACAATACATCACTGGAAAAAAGACAAAAGAACAAACAGCTTTTGGTAACATTTGCATCTCCTTGTATATATGTATCTATGCAAGCTGAAATATAATTGTAATCGAAGTAGGAAAACTATACTGTATATCAGGGTTTCTCAACCAGGATTCCGTGGCATCTTCGGGTTCTGCAAGAGGTCACAAGGGATTCCCTGGGAGATCATGATTTATTTAAAAAATTATTTCAAATTCGGGCAACTTCACATTGAAGAGGTAAGTTTCATTCTTTATATTTAGTTTAAGAACACTGTTAATGCATACTGTATCTACAGGCCTACCCATGAAACGAATATAATAATTTTGTACGTTCTGGCCTATATTTGAGCCTGAATGTGCAGGGGTTCCCTGAGGCCTGAAAAATATTTCAAGGGTTCCTCCAGGGTCAAAAGGTTGAGAAAGGCTGCTGTATATCTTGAACTTGAATTATATATATCATTGTAGATTGTGGTGGCTACAAATGGCAGATCAAGAAGGTCAATTGTGAAGAGCAGAAGGGCAAAATTATAGGTGCATTACCAGCTACTATGCTTTCCTTTAGATGTCATGCAAAAATATTCAAATTTCCTTTGGATCAGCTTCTATATTTCAGATGCGGACATGGAAACCATTATATTCTTTGTTTCAGGCAGCATAAAATCTTGGGATAGTCCTGATCCAGGAAATGCCATCAAGGAAGAAGATATGTATCATAAGAAGGGGGGCATTTCTCTGACATTTTTATTTACAATCTCTGGTTCTGAGTTTTGAAAACATTAGGTCTTGTACCGGATTTTTTTGGGAGGTAATCTTACTACGATTATGAATGTCAGAATCTGACATTCTCTTTAAGAACATAACCCTGGCTGTGTAATGTTATCTTTATGTTTTCCTCAGGGAAATTGTTTTGCCCCCTCCTTATGGAAGGGGGGAGACCGCAGGATTTTGGGAATCTATTCTGACCCATGAACTGTGGTGTGATGGTTTTTGGGGAAAGGAATCACTGACTAGAGTTACCCTGGTTATTTTATTTTCCTGTGAAAAAGCAAGACTGAAAATTTGGTTGATAGCCAACATGCAGGTTAGCGTCTTCTTGACATCCCTGGTTCATTCCCCCAGAATGTCCCCCCCCCCCCGCATCTCTCTAAAACATTAGAAATGTCACATTGCACCAGGATATGTAAGACATGGAACTCCACAGACTGGTGCTAATGACAATTGGTTCCTTATCTGTGTAATGCCCTTGTTCCCCCTGAGGGATTTCTCTGGCTTCATATGAAATGGGGGACACTATTTATTACCAGCTTGCTTTTGATAAAACCTCTGTGGATGAAGGATGGCATTTTTCCTCTCCTTAAAAAAAAACAACCCAAAACCTTCTGCAGAACATCAGGAATATATAACATGTGTTTATGCCTTTGTCTGTTTTCCTTCTTTCCTTTTGTTTTTTAATTAGAGGCATTTATTTAATTTCGAACAAAAAATGACTTGGTGAGGAATTATGACCTAAACTATGTGGACTCCAAAGAGCAAGGAAATTGCCTAATTTCTCCCTGACGTCCTTTGTGGGGTGCGTGAGCTGTGATTCTTGACATGATAGGATCTAAATGAAACACAACTTTGAAGAATTAACAGAGCTGGAGGAAAGGCATCATTCATTAGGAATGATTCGATTTTGTAGATTTCCATGCGCTCGCCCTCCCCTCCTTCCCCCATCCCTTTCTACTGTGCACATGTTGCGAAGGAGCTGCATTCTCCACCTCAGCCTAGGACCCTGGAGAAGTATGCAAGGCACGAACAAGAAACAACTTAGGGGCATCAATGACATTATGAAAGAATTTGGTGGGGTGGCCAATTCCAAATATTTGTGACTTTGATAAAAATACTGCTAGAATGGGAACATTTTCTAAATATGTGTATTATTGTCACAGAGTCTTAAAAAATAAATAAATAAATAGAAAAGAATAAGAAAAGAAAAGAGCAAGGATATATATAGCTTTGTTGGATGGGTGGCCAGGGTTATGTGGTTAACACTGTAAAGGTAGTCCTTGACTTATGACGACAATAGAGACCGGAGTTTCCATTGTAAGTCATTGTGGTCGTAAATCGAGTCATCATATGACTGGACCCAATTTTATGACCATTTCTATGGCAGTCGTTAAGCGAATCACAGGTTGTTAAGTGAATCCAGCTTCCCCAATGGGCATTTTTTGCTGGAAAAAGACAAAATACATTGCAAATTGCAATCATGTGACAGCAGGACACTACAACCGGTCATAAATGTGAGCCGGTTGCCAAGTGCTTGAAATGCGATCATATGACTGCGCGGTGGTGGTGCGATGTTTTGCGACACTCGGAAGTGCTTTACAGGCCGTAAACAACTTGAAGTCAAATGTGGAAGGTTGTGGTTGCCATTCTGCCCTCCTCTGGGCAGCTGTTTTAAAGCAGGCAAAAAAAAAAGGATGTTTTTCCAAGAGTGTTGGGTTCATCGGTAGCAACTTTTATCTCCCCAAAATAATGGTGGGTGGGAAGGAAAGCCAGTATAAAGTCCAGTGAATCCTCTTGTGTGCATTCATTCCCTTTAAGCTTGCAACTATAATTATAGCCAGGGAGGTCCATACACGTCTGTAAAAAGTAGCTTCCATTTGAGGCGCATTGCATGGCTATAGAGTGTTGCATGGCTAGCTGCTTCATATGTACCCAAAACACTAGTTCTGGGGAAAGTTGTAGGTTAGTAGCACAGCACTTGCCAGGTACTTCTGTCTGAAACTTTGGAGTGCTACTGATGCTCATCATAGACTAGCCATCCAGCATAGACTAGCCATCCCATACTTAATACCTCCAGATGTAATCTAGCTACCCTAACTTATACAGTACTGTCTGAAATGCCAGTGCATAGAAAAGACATCTGGTTGGGAAAACTAATGTAATTGGTACCAAGCTAGAGGGTTCAAGACACTGTCTCAGTAGAAGCAGCTTCATCGACTGTTGATTGTTTAGGCTCCAAATTTTACTCTATTATGACTTCTGCGTTTTATGACAATTAACAATTAACATTTCTTTGAGTGTGATGTGTCCGCAAAGAAGGGAAATGCAATTTTAGGTTGCCTCAACAGAAGAATAATTTCCAAATCACAGGAAGTAATGATTCCATTTTATTCTGCTTTGGCTAGACCCCACTTCACGTCCTGTGTCCAGTTCTGGGCACCAAACTTTAAGGAAGATTCTGAGAAACTGGAACAGGTTCAGAGAACATCAACAATTATAATCAGGGCTCCAACAGCTAAGCATGGAGGGAGTTTAAAAGAGCTGAGAATGATTAGCCTTCAGAAATGATGGCTGTGGGTGATACTATAGCACTCTTCAAATACCTGAAGCTTCTCTATGGATTCAAAGTGCAGGATGTGGAATACTGGATTTAAGTTAAAGGAAGGCAGATTCCAACTGAATGTTCGAAAAAAGCTTCTTAAGGCTTCTTCTTAACTTAAGATCAGTTCACTGGTGGAATCAAACCCAATGGGCTCCCCTTACTGGGTGTGTTACGGTGGAAGCTGGATAGCCATTTGTCTGGGATGCATTAATTTGGATTCCTGCACTGAGCAGATGGCTGGACTCTCTGGCCTAAATGGCTCCTCCCAACTCTATGATTCTATGATAGTATCATTGAACTCATTTTTCAAGCTCGTTTTTCAGAATACCATAGACCTTTGGCTGGCAAAGATAATCACATTAGCCTAGGATGTAAGGTGAAATACCCCATCCTTCAGATCTTAGGAACTCTTATGAGCAACCCACGGAGTGTTTGGTTATAAAAGCCTGACACCATTTCGCATTGGCCTTGATGGACTAAGAGTCTGATATCAGACAAAGGGGATTTGTTGTTGTTGTTCAGTCGTTTAGTCGTGTCTGACTCTTCGTGACCTCATGGACCATAGCACGCCAGGCCTTCCTGTCCTCCACTGTCTCTCGGAGTTTACTCAAATTCATGTTCATTACATCGGTGATGCTATCTAACCATCTCATCCTCTGCCGTCCCCTTCTCCCTTTGCCTTCAGTCTTTCCCAGCATCAGGGTCTTTTCCAGTGAGTCCTCTCTTCGCATTATGTGGCCAAAGTATTTGAGCTTCAGCTTCAGTATCTGTCCTTCCAATGAGCAGTCAGGGTTGATTTCCTTTAGGATTGACTGATTTGGCCTCTTGACAAAGGGGATACATATATCCTAAACTTTATTTTAGCTTCTGTTGTCACAAACAGCAGCTTTCAAGTGCCTTGTGCAGTCTACCCTTACCTCCTCCAGAGTAATAAAAATCTCCACTAATCACTTTTCCTCAGCTTCATTAACAATGCTTTAACCAAATGTTTATAATTTTCCATGTTTGTATTTTCCATGTTTGTATTTTTCCATGTTTTGTCAATATTGCATTTTTGATGGTCAAGAACTACTGCATTGTAATTATGGGGCAGGGAGGCATGCAACAACAAAGACAGAAAAAGTAAAGTCATCTGCCTATGTATAAAAATAAAGCATTTGGAATTCTATTTCTTTATTACTAATATTGCTATGTTGCCTTTCTGCAAGCAACCACCAAGGTCGTTCACAATAGATAAAAGTGATAAAACAGGTCTATTAAAAACATAAACACAAGTAATAAAACCATCCTAAAATATTCAACGTCTGTGTTCCATAATTTGGGAGCAACATAGGAGGGAACCCTTCCCACATGCTTGTTATATAAAATGCTGATTTTCTTGGGTTCTAAAGGACCACCATGGATGGACCATCTCCATGCAGAGAGTGCTATGAGAATGAGGATCTTCCCCCTTGCTCCACCTTCTGTTTATAGAGGCTTCATGCAATTGTAATAGTGGGCTTCATGTATCAAGTGGAATGGCAGAATAGATAACTTCTCTTGCCTTGAGGGCCATCTTGGGCTTGGGTGTCACACTGAGGGCCACACTCCCAAAGTGGACAGTGAGCTGATTTTTAGGGGAGAAGTTGGGATTTTTAAGGAGTTAACTGAGAACCTTAAGTCCATGTAGGGCTTACAACCTCCATTTTGCCCCTTATATTTTTCTGCAGACACAAAATAACAGATGGATTTGAAGGTCCTACCCACTGTGGAGATGTCGGAGGCCACAGCAAGGATGCTGTTGGGCCCTACTTTCTGTACCCTTACGTTAAGCAATTGTGTGGTATGCTTGTTTTTGTCATAGTGTGATCTATGGGGCTCACTCCTTATGGCTTAGTATTGTGTGCAAACCAGGACTTGTTCAACCAATCGAGGTTTTTCAGAAATCCTGGCTGAATGTTTTGTGTCAACAAAGCCTGTGAACAAAAGATGTCGTTGGTTGCTGAAGAAACACTTGTGCCTGGTAGGCAGTTTGTCTATGAAGGTTCTCAGTCATCCAGGTGGAATTGTATGTAGCTTGAATCATGTCAACTGGATTTCTATTTTCTCAGTGGAAACGTTTCGCTCCTTATCCAAGGAGCTTCTTCAGTCTGAAGAACTGAAGAACTGAAGAAGCTCCTTGGATAAGGAGCGAAACGTTTCCACTGAGAAAATAGAAATCCAGTTGACATGATTCAAGCTACAGACTGGTAGGCAGTTGTTCTGAGAGCTGTCCAAGGTTCTGCCCGGACCTGAGTTTACTCAGGAGCACCATCTGGCCATGGGAACACTGGTCAGAACTGCAGTGTGGAGGTCTGAAGTGTATCAGTGTTGCCTGTGGGTCAGTTTAAAAGGTGGGTTAGGCAGACTTGCCACTGACCCTGCTGTGCTTTAGCTATTGAGTAGTGAGCAGGTCACCTATTACTTCTTTTTCTTTTTCCCTTTCACAATGGCAGTCATTATTGATTTCCTGCTTCTCCTTTCCTTCCTTCAAATGGCTTAGAAAACGATGTCACAAGGCTTCTTTGAGACTTCTTTACCCCCCAGTATTACTATCCCCAAACAGAGCCCACAGCCTGGAGTTTTGGATTGCCAACCTGAAGACTTGACCCAACTTGGACATCAAAGTACCCTAGGAGAATGGGAGGCAAGTAGGATATCATTGATGTTTCATTATAGCACGGAGTGCAGATTAAGGGGATAAGCCAAATATTTTATTGGACATTAACCTTAGTGAATATGGAGAAATTTGCTTCCCAAGGATGCTTGCACAACTCACGGCTGCTGCATAGGCTTGTCCTTCGTTGTGAGCTCGGATGGACAGTCTGAGCCAGGTCCTCAAAAGTGGATGAGCAGTTATGTTGTAGCTATTACTGCCGGTAGGTGGGGCCCTTTCTTTCACTTACCCTTTTCTTCCTCCAACACTTGGTGCTGGTGTTTAGACACAGGATGTCAGCAAGATGGGCTAAAAATACTGTACAAGCTAGGCCTGGATGTTCTTTGTAGCTGAAATGAATGAAACATGAGCTTAACTGGACATGGAGGGAGTTATCATTTCTTCTGCTACACGGTGAGAATGTGAAAGACCTTTGTCCTTCTTTTTTTGAAATTAATAACTCTAAATCTAAACTTGTGCAAGACAATGGCTGGGCACACAGAACATGTTGAACTGGGTTACTGACTTTATTTTCTGGCTTTGCAAAATGCAACTTGAATCCCAAAGAACAGAGAAGTGAACTAAGGTTAAAACAAACCAAACTTAGAATGTCATGTGAATGCATTTACTAGATCTGCAACATACCTGATTAAGCAAGTTGCACTGCCAGTTGTTTCAGTGCAATGTTGCCAGGAAGTAGAGAACTCTTCAACAATTTAATAAACGAAATATTAAGCACGCGTGCACACACACACACACACACACAAACAGAGGACTATTTCACTGTCTCTTCCCCTTCTTCTAAGGGAATGGCGTGCCCATGTTTTCCATGCAAAAATCCTCAGTGCCTACTACCTCCAAATAGGATTCAGAAAGAATCCTATCTAAAAATTTGGAAAAACTGCCCCATTAACTGATTGTCTGACTTGGAACAAACAACTATTCTCTGACTTGGAATTATGCCCATCAATGATCTAACTTGGAACTACATGGACTAACATTCAGTTTGAACTTCATGAACTATTCATCTGATTCCGATCTTCATGGACCGATGGTCCCCGTTAATATAAGGCAGCTTCCTTTGTTCCCAACTTACTGCCTTCATCAGTCTCTGTTTTCCTCATTATGATAAAAGCCATCTTTCTTTTTGGGAAAGGTCTTCACCTGGAAAGAGTAATAGATTGCCATCTGCCTTTACTTTTTTAAAAATGAAATAAATAAAAAAAACCCTCCTTTTTTTATGAACACATTAAACTAAAAATGGCAAGTTCCCTTGCAATCTCCCTACATCTGGAGGGAGTGAATCAATTGGAAGAAGAAACAGCAAAAGGATGGATGCAAACATGGTTTACAGACAAATTACTTGTGCCTTGTGTGGAATATTTCTGAACTGGGGAACCTTAATTCAACCACTTCTTCAGAGCTTTTTGATTTTAAAAAAGAGATGTATAGCATTCACCAATTAATTTTACTGCCTTGGTTGATTATTTCAAAGACTGCTTCCTCTCCTATGTGGGGGTCTGGGAAATGCCCTGATATACAGTAGAAGGGTCTGTGATCACAGGGAATGTTCTACCTGTGTGCAGCTGATTGCAAGTAGAAACTCCTTCCACTTTTTCACACTGAATAGTGCAGTCTCAAATGGAGAGGGTTGAGCTGGTATACAAGGAGCATCCAGTCCCTGTCCCCTCCCTATTTTGGCTTTTGTATATCATAAGGGATGCAAGAAGGGTATATCTCTGTATAAATGCCTATAGTTGGGTCAAGCTGCTGGAAACAGCATTCATCTTCAAAGAAGCTGGGATCTGTTGCTTGGAAAAGCAATAATCAAAATTCCATAAGAACATCAGATGAGCTGTCCTGAATCAGCCAAGAGAGAGTCCAGCCTTCTGTTCTGCACACGAGCCAATCAT
The DNA here is from genome assembly GCA_023362775.1 of Charina bottae. Taxonomy (NCBI): domain Eukaryota; kingdom Metazoa; phylum Chordata; class Lepidosauria; order Squamata; family Charinaidae; genus Charina; species Charina bottae. Next base: position 17,154,739 of record JALMGJ010000014.1, on the reverse strand, counting down.
GGTGTGTGGGAAATTCACCAGCAGGTTTATGACTATCAAGGTTATTCCATGACTGTTGTTCCCCTGCTGCTGGTGTCCAAAAGGTCCCTCTGCACAGCACTTCCATAAGAAGTCATCCTTGATAGCCTCATTGTCTTTTGTGTTCTCTTTTTGACTTTAGGCAATGCAAAAATAAATGTTCCTAAAAAAAAAAAAAAAAAAAAAAGGAAGTGGCATTTGAAGAAGCATGGGTTTTTGGGGAGCTGTTTGAGAATTACCTTTCTGAGAGCAAAGAACAAATACCAAGATATTTCTTTCTCCCTGATTGACAGTTGGGTTGGTCACAATCCTAATTCCCAAATACAAAAGCACTTGAGCCAACACAGTTTCAATAAAAAAAAGAAGAAAGCTTAAAGATCAGCAAAACCTGGCTGCCAGTCCTGAAAAACACAGCTTGCAAAAGGTCAATGAACTCTACTCAACCACAGAAATATACAAACAACTCACACAATAGATGTGCTAATCCCACACACGACAGTACCACAACCCCTAATCACCACAATAAACCCTCTCCTAATCTCTTGTAAGTGACCCACAGAAGACACACACCCTCTCAGCAGCTATAAACACCAGCAGGAACACACACTCTCCACTTGAGCACAGACAGAATCTTCTAGCTGTGCTCCTGTCCTCTGAAGATGCCAGCCACAACAACTGGTGAAACGTTAGGAATCAAAACTGCCAGAACACGGCCACACAGCCCGGAAAACCCACAACAACCATCGGATTCCGGCCGTGAAAGCCTTCGACTATACTTGAGCCAATGGTTGGATTTTCCAGGCTGCATTGCTTTAAAAAAGCCTTTCCCAAAGACTGGAGAAATTGAAGATCTGCATATGCGGCACAATAATAGAACGCAACCTTCGGTGTGGACATAAAAATGGGTGTGTTTATTTTTGTACTTACAATGCAATCCAATGCACGTCTATTCAAGAGTCAGCTCCATTGAACTGAATGGGGCTTTTTCTCAGAGAGGCACAGCTAGGATTTACTGAACTATATTTAGAGAGGCCACCCAATAACATTGTTGTTTGGGCGATAATCGACATAGAATGGTGAAATACCATCTTAAAATATACCAGCCTAACATGATAAATGGCAACATAGCATTTCCAGCAGGGAAAGGAAAGACAGATCACTAAAAACAAACAGCATATAAATAGTGGTTCATTCGGAGCCTGAAATTACTCAGCAAGGGATGTGCAGCTGTCTCCATCCCCCCAAAATAGGATCATTTATTTATTTACAGCATTTTAATACTGATTAACAATATGTTCTCTTGGCAGCGTCAAGAATGAGAACCTTGAAAGTTGATTTTACCCAATCAGAGTCTTGGTTCCTCTAGCTCAGTGATTCAGCTGTGAGATCTTTCCCAGCTTTCTGACGTTTAAGTGGAGGTGCAGAGTTGAACCTGGACTTTCTCCATACAAAACCTACGCTTTACCACCCAGCTAGGGCTACCAGATCTGGGCTGCAGAAATCTGCAAAACCACCAGGTGGCAACAGAGAGACACAGAAAATTCTAACTCTTTGCTGCCTTCTACCAGGTATCTGGGTTTTTGCAGCCCTGAACTGGTAGCTGTCCATTCAGCCATGGTCCCTCTCAATGGCTGGGTTCACATAACACACTAAACATGACAACTGCATTAACAAAACATTGTTGCTACATGCACAGAATCACAAAGGACCTAACCCCTTCTTAGCCAAATCTAATGCAACCTGCCATTTCCTTTGCAGAGATAGTGACAGGACAGGACTAGGGAAGGGAAGGGAAGAAAAGGGGGAACCAATTAGCCCCATATATGGATGTTTTTTGGGCATGGTGGCTCAGCGGGTAAGACACCAGGCTTGTCGATCGGAAGATCGCAAGTTCGGAGGTTCGAATCCCTAGCCCTGCGTGCGGAGTGAGCTCCCGCACTAGCTCCAGCTCTTGCCAACCTAGCAATTCGAAAGCATGCAAATGCAAGTAGATTAATAGGTACCACTTCGGTGGGTAGGTAACAGTGTTCCGCACATGTCATGCGGCCACATGACCGTGGAAGTGTCTTCGGACAACGCTAGCTCTTCGGATAACAAACGGAGATGAGCACCGGCCCCTAGAGTCGGACACGACTGCACAAACGTGCGGGGGGAACCTTTACCTTTTTTTTAATGGATGTTTTCCCCCTCCCAAAGTATTTGACATTCTTTGTGTTGGAAACCGGCAAATTAAGCATGCCTCATTAGCATATGGGTGATTGCTCTAGGAGGCAAACTCTGTGCTAAAGGAAGCTGCTTGTTGCCCCTCCCACTTCCTCTTCTCTCTCTCTCTCTGGTTCTTCCACTGATGGGGTAGGACACACGTGCCTTAGCTCCTCCATGGAGAGGCCATGTGCTAGGCCTCAACTCCAGAGGCTTTCCCCCCTTTCTCCACGCAGCTTCTGGCAGCAAACAGGGCCAGAGTTATGCAGTTTAGGGAACAGAAAGAAGAACTGAAACTAATTTTCTACTGAAATGGCTGTACCTGGACAAAATAAATGTAAGAACTCTTTTGTACTTACTTTTTGTACCTGCAATGTCTAAGCGTGTGTTTCTTTATGCTTGGGTGGGCTAAAAGTGTAAGAATAAGAACCTGAATCTCTCTAACATGCTCACAGGCTGTGTTTTTAAACAATATTACTTTTTCTGCCTACAAGTTTACACAATGTTAAGCTCTGCTCCATTCACTGGTTCTAACAGGCCACTGAATGATCTTCACTTTGAAGGATTTATCTTTCTTTTTTGCAAAAATCGTTTTGTTACATTGGATGTTCACCATTTTACTGGGCCATTGGCTTCAATGGATTAGAAATAATGGAAGAAAACTTTATATTGATATTAAATGCTATGATAAAAAAAAAGTGGGGGCTCGTTTGAACATTCTATCTCTGAGCATCTGAGAATTTTTAAAAGGTCCTGGATAGAAGTTGGTGAAAACAAGTGCACTGCAGTGATTTGCTCCTGGCATATTGTTACTGCAGAAAAATTCAGGGATGGCCCAGTGGATGATCCATTGCCAAAGACAGAATGAGGACTCATTGTTCTCCTCTTCTTTACTGGTAGGATGACCACTTCCTCAGTGCCCAGCCTGGCTGGGTGGAGATAGATCAAGCTAGAAGGTTTATTTATTTATATTTCTAACTTATATCACCGCGAATCTCCCCCCATTTCCGGAGGGGACTCTGGGCGGTTTACACAAAACCAGCAATTAAAACATATAAAAATTTATAAAATACAGTACATAATATATCTCTATATAAATCAATTAAATATATAAGACCCAAGAGGCTCTGATGTTAGGTTTAAAAGAACTCTACGGAGCAAGCCAACCCCAAGAGGAGCTATTGCTCCCCCCATCCCAAGCGAGGTGGCAGAGCCAGGTCTTCAGTTGTTTCCGGAAGGTCATAAGTGTGGGGGTTTGCCTCACCTCCAGGGGCAGAATATTCCAGAGGGCGGGTGCCACTGCCGAGAAGGCCCGCCTCCTGGACCCCGTCAGATGGAATTCTCTTGTAGACGGGGTCCGAAGCAAGCCCTCTCTGCATAACCGGGTGGGGCGGGTCGATGCTCTGGGGATGAGGCGGTCCTTTAGGTAACCTGGTCCCATGCCATGTAGGGCTTTAAAGGTGACAACCAACACCTTGAATTGGACCCGGAAGCAAACTGGTAACCAATGCAGCTCGCGCAGCAGAGGTGTCACATGTGCCGATCTTGGGGCACCCATAACTGCGCGCGCAGCCGCATTCTGGACCAGTTGAAGCTTCCGGATACTCTTCAAGGGTAGCCCCATGTAGAGTGCATTGCAATAGTCTATATGGGAGATGACCAGGGCATGAGTGACTGTACGGAGGGCGTCTCGGTCCAGGAAAGGGCGTAGCTGGCGCACAACTCGAAGTTGTACAAATGCCCTTCTGGCCACGACTGCCACCTGCTCTTCAAGCAGGAGTCGTGAGTCCAGAAGGACACCCAGGTTCCGCACTGTGTCTGAACGGGGTAGTGCCATCCCGTCCAGATCTAAAGATGACAACTCCCTGGATCTCGAGGCACCATCAATCCACAGCCACTCTGTCTTACCAGGGTTCAGCTGAAGCCTGTTGTTCCCCATCCAGGCCCCCACAGCCTTCAGACACTGAGAAAAGGCAGCCATTGCATCACTTAACTCACCCGGGATGAGCAAGAAGGTTCTCAACTGCAATTCAACAGTTCACCACATGGTGCATCCTGCACAGATCCAGATGTTCTGGATATCTGCTGACCAATCAAATTGAACTGAATCGAATTGATTCCATTTAGGCACCATCTGACTCTGAACCAATTCTGGGTGGTGTACAAGACCACCAAAAACAGAATAAAAATACAATACAATAATTCTGAAAGAAATGTAAAAAGAGCACACAACTTGCTGTTAAAACCAAAGGAACTCACTTGATTGGTCAAAAGCAGATCTGGCAACTCTAATTACTGAGCAGCATGTGGTGGCCCCACCCACTGCTTGGGATGCCATTCTCCTCCCTTCCGCCATGGTGAGGAGGAACCGTGGACTGGCCTTAAGTCCCAGAGTTTAATTAAGGACAGGATTTGGCCTCTTCCTGTTTAGCCCTGGCTCTGCCCAACTTGTCTTGTTTTGTGTGAGAGATGATTACAGTATTCTGACTCCCTCCCTCCCTCCTTCCTTTCCTCTCCTGGTCAATGTAGAACAGAACCGGTCAGGTTTCCATTATTATTCCACCGCCCCATTCAGAAATGGCTATTGACACACGAGGGCATTGTGAAGAGTGCTGGAGGCTAAGCTGGGTCACGTCAGTTTAGGACAGGCTGCTCTGCCGGTAGCAGAAGCAGGAAAATGCTGACCTTCTGCAGCTCTCCAGCACTCTTCATCTGGTGAGAGGACATCTCGTTTTGTTGTCTCTTCAGCACTAGACAAAGCTCATATAACTGACATTTTTGGTACTTGCACTGCAGGATGGCCTTTTAACTAGTTAGATCTCTACTGTTTCAATCCTGGCTGTCAAATTCATGGCTTTAATTGATGGTTTCTTAAGGGGTTGTCCATATTTTTTACTGAGGTCTTAATATACCTAGCCCTGAGAGCAGAGCTGATTCTAGCAGGGAATACCCTAGACCAGAGCTTTCCAAACTTTTCATGTTGGTGACACACTTTTTAGACATGCATCATTTCGGGACACACTCTTACAGCAGGGCACAAGGCAGGCACTAGGACCTGCGCGGAATCACAGCAGGTTTGGAGGCAGCAAGGCACAAGGCAGGCACTAGGACCTGCGCAGAATCACAGCAGGTTTGGAGGCAGCAAGGCACAAGGCAGGCACCAGGACCTGCGCGGAATCCTGGCAGGGCTTGGAGGCAGCAGCAGCCGCGACACACCCAAACACTGCAGCCGACACTCTAACGTGTCCCGACACACAGTTTGGAAAACTCTGCCCTAGACTTATAGGCCAATGGATACGTTTGGAATTTTAACAGCAAGTTGTGGACAGATTCATATATTGGTGTGGCTGTTAACCAAATATCTATTTATCAGAAGGCAAACTGAGAAAGTGGCTTAATCTTATCTTGTTTACCTCCTCGCAATGTTCCCTATCATCTCCTCCCCACTTTCTGATCAAGTGAGCACATTTCCAAACAACACACCTGACTGTGGTAATCCATCATTTTAATTTTCTAAATATGCCTCTGATGTTTTGCTTTGTATTTTTGTTTCATTTTTGCATGCACGCGCGCGCACACACACACACACACAAATATTTGCTCTCTCTACATCACATGCAAACGTTTTTAAAAGTCAGCTAGGGCAAGAAACATGATGGACCACAAGAGAGGTTTTCTTAGACACCACACTGGGGCTGAAGAATTCCACAATACAGCAACTAACAAATTTTAGATAATAAATAAGAGTAGGATAAAATAATGTGAATTATTCATTCTCTACTTGAGTCTCTGGATCGCTGCTGCTAGTCAAAGCAGAAAATATTGGAACACAAGGAGATAGAAGGATAATCTTTGATCTTATAGAAGGGGCGTTCAGAGTATTGCAAAAGGCAGCAGAGTGGAAAGGAACATATGAAGCAGGAGAGCAAATTCTGTTTCTCTTTCTAAAGAATGTGCAGTTTTGCCCAATTCTCTGTACCAGATACTTCATTTTTTTTTACATTAAACTGTAGTGTAACTATCCCCATAGTCCAAGTACTCATAATAGGGGAATGCAAGTTTTTCAGAATCAAAAGCCATAGACAGCAATATTTGATGGACTGGAGATCTCTATCTGTCGCACTGAAGATGTTGCCTAGTCTGGCAATGAAATGTCTGAAAGAAAACAACAAGGCTCAGAGAACACCAGGGACTCCACATCTCTGTCTGTCTGTCTGTCTGTCTGTCTGTCTGTCTGTCTGTCTGTCTGTCTGTCTCTCTCTCATCTTCTATCTCAAATGCATGAATGCATATACTCACTCCCACCCACCCACAAATCTTGTCTTCCCCAGAATCACAACACAGCTGAGATTGCTATGGAAAACATCAACCCACCCACTGACCACTTGCTTGCCTGCCCTTGATTTCCCATACAGTCCTCTTAGCACAAGCGAAATGAAAAGCTTTTGTGATAATTGGGCCAGGCAGGAACAGGCGGATTTCCTCAAAGGCCCAGTGACCACCGAACACTTTCAGTTTAGACACTAGAGCAGGGCTTTCCAAACTTTTCATGTTGGTGACACGCCTTTTAGCCATGCATAATTTCATGACACAGTAATGAGGAGTGCCCGCCCCCCGGCCCACATGATTGGCTGCCGGCTCCAAACCCCGCCCCCGCCCCACGTGATTGGCTCCCGGCTCAAAACCCCACCCCCCAGCCCACGTGATTGGCTCCCGGCTCCAAACCCCACCCCACGTGATTGGCTGCTGGCTCCAAATCCCACCCCCCGGCCCCCCAGTCTTGTACTGTATGTATTGTGTTGTATGTAATTGTAGATAAAATACAAAAATGCCCTCCAGGTGTACTTGATGGGGAGGTCATGGACCCAAGACCATGAGCAGTGTTTTTCAGTCTTGGCCACTTTCAGATATGAGGACTTCAACTCCCAGAATTCCCTACCCAGCAAGGCTGGCTGGGGAATTCTGGGATTTGAAGTCCACAACTCTTGAAGTCGCCTAGGTTGTGAAACTTAGCTTTCCAAAGTGCCGCCGCTGGCGACACACCAGCAGCGGCGCGGGGGGGGGGCGTGTGGCGGCATGCGTGTGCACGGCGGCGGCTGCCGCTGCCGCCGTGCATGTGCGCGGCGGCGCTTCCGGGTGGTGTGTCGCCACACCACACTGTGTGTGGCAACACACTTTTGTGTCGCCACACACAGTTTGGAAAGCTCTGCACTAGAGCATCTTCTCACTGGCTTATGCTCTGAGAGGACTTAAGAGTCATTGGATCTTGAAGAAACAGCACCTTTCAGTTAACTGGAACAGAGGCAACTCTGGGAAATCAGGAGGATGCATCCAGCGGAAGGAGACAGGCAGATAAGGAATGATAATGGGAATCCATTCTGGGTTTCATCAATCAACATGGTGGGCCATAAGTGGTCTGCAGTCCATAGATTACTGATCTCTGACTTAGAAAATAATCCTGAAGTATTCAGTATGGTAGAGTCTTACTGCGTGTGGGTAGAATTATAGACTATATTACTTAATTTCATTTGATTTAATGTCAATAGATGTGAGATGGCCATTGGTCTAGTTTGCCTTTAAAAGGGGAGAGTGAACATATACAGTAGCTAAGTTGAGCATCTGGGTATAGAGACAGCTCATGTCTTAGTTCCAGTTGTTGGTAGGGAGAACTTTAGAGGAGCATTATTATTTTCATGACGTACCTATGACATCCTGGGAACATCTACCTGGCCACTGTGTGAATGACAATGGGCCTGTGGTCTAAGCCAGATGGGCTTTTCTTAGAGTTTTATTCCAATGTTCAGCAAATATAAGTTTTTATTCCAGCATGTAATGAATGCAAGATGTCCTCACCCCACCACCAATCCCTATTGTACAATAGAGAAACAGAGGTAAAGGGAGGCTGTATGATAGGTTTAAAGACACAGCTGAGTCTGCATCTTTTGTGGCCCAGGGTTTTCAACCACAGAGTTCTCTCAGTGTCTTTGCTATTATCTTTTTGGGTTTTTTCCTGACTCCTCCAAAGACTTTTTAGATGGATTTTTTGTGCCTTTATTGTCTGAAAATGAGAAAAGCTAGATGGATTTGGCATGCAAGGAATATGAGGGGATTTTACGTCTCTTGGTCTGACAAAGCCTTCTGGATTCCTTTGGAAGGTTCTCTCATTTAATCCCCTCAAGACCTCCATCACAAGATTTTGGTGGCAGTCTGCCACAACTAGTTGGAAAAGAATCCTTCCATTGAGCTCCATTCAATCTTGCACTGAAAAAGCAGTCTCTCTCTCTCTCTCTCTCTCTCTCTCTCTCTCTCTCTCTCTCTCTCTCTCTCTCTCTCTCTCTCTCTCTCTCGTTACAATGCCCAATTCACTCAAGTGGTACTGAAAGTGCCTTTTGTTGCTTTGTGGGGAAGATCTGAAGTATGATAAACTGGTCAAGAATTGAAAAATCTGTATAACAGATCAACCAAAGGCTTTTGTAGATAGATCCATAGGCTTTGCTAAGGTGAAATTTACCAATTATGTAAAAATATAAAATCATAGTTGCTGGATCGTCATCACACCTATAGGGGATGGGAGAAAAAAATGGTGCAAATGAAAACAAGCATCTCAAACTGCTGTTTTCATAAAGAAAGAAACTTCCATTGATACCAATGATCCCTCATTCTGGGGCCAAGAGCAGCTTTGTGAAGATTGGGGCAAGGTTGAGATGTATCATTTTGATCATGGCTTCTTCTATATCACTTATGGGATGAGTGCTGCTTCCTCTGACCACTGCTATTTGTATTCATTTTCCAAAAAAGCATGCATGCTTGTTTATTGTTCATTTTTATCTTAGTTTTTAGACACTGTCTTCCAAAATAAGACAGATCAGCCAACTGATCGTGCAAACAAATTAAAGAAACGCAGGGCCCATGATCAAACATATGAACAAAAAAAGAGAAGAGACACAGGGAAAGGGGAGTAAAAGAAGAGAAATCCTGAAGGGCAGAACAAATATTTCTGTACTTCCTATGAAGAATCTCAAGACTCTGATAAGTATGTACAAAAAATTCACAGGCACTGAAACTATTTCCAGCTGAGAAGTGTGTAGGGTGTTCCCATTGGGACATTGACAGCTTTTTCATCATTTCCCTGCACAGAATTAACACCTTTCACATTATCTGTAGGTTGAGTCATGGCAACTGGATTTCTTTCTTTTGGTTGAAACGTTTCACTGCTTATCCAAGTAGCTTCTTCAGTCTAATTTCAGTCTACTTGGATAAGCAGCGAAACGTTTCAACCAAAAGAAAGAAACCCAGTTGCCATGACTCAACCTACAGACCAGGGCTTTCCAAAGTTTTCCCGCGGCGACACACCAACCGCCACACACCAACCGCCGTTGGTGTGTCGCCACGGGAAAACCTGGAAGTGCCGACGTTGCGGCAGCGTGCAAAAACCCGGAAGCGCTGCTGCCGCTTTCGGATTTTCACGCGCCGCTGTTGGTGTGTCGCCGCGGGAAAACCCGGAAGCGCTGACGATGATCAGCGCTTCTGGGTTGTGTGGCGACACACCAGACTGTGTGTGGCGACACAAAAGTGTCACAGTTTGGAAAGCTCTGCTACAGACAATTCCACCTGGATGACTGAGAATCTTCATCGACACCTTTCACATTAGTTTTCTATCAGGGACACTCTTAGACAATGCGTTCCTTGGTATGCAAGGAGATTGATTAGATTTTTCCCTTCTTCCTCCAAGGTAAATTAGGAGGAGCCTTTGTGGTTGTGGAAAGAGAAGAGTAACAAGGCAACTGCGGGGGTAATGAAGGGCTAAGCTGTGTAAGGTGAGCCTCCCCTCACAGCTACCTTGAGGGCAGCTTTTAATTAGTTATGAGCTTTTTGTTGATCAGGGAACTCAACATTCGGTCAATCTTTTCTTACAGTGAATCTAAGGTGATCCAAGAGCTTAGATAATATGCCTGTCAAGATCCCAGCCCCCAAGTCACTTTCCTAATAACTAGCACAGCCTGTGGGGAAGATGGGTCATTCAATACAACATGCTAATGGTGGGCCTCTTTTGTAGGCTGACCATACGTCCCGTTTTGAATGGGACAGTCCTGTTATTTTAGCATTTTTAAATCGTCCCATTGTTTTGATAAAAATCTCAATTTTATCCTGTTTTTTAAACCCGGCGGGAATGGTGCGGAAGGAGGATCTGAGCTGGAGCTGCCGATTGGAAGCAGCTGGGAAGAGGAAGCCCTCCCGCCTATCAGTGTGCGGCAAAGGAGGGCGGAGAGGCGGAGAGGAGGGTGGACTGGGGGGGCGGGGTTTGCAGGCGGGAGCCAATCGCGTGGAGCGGGGGCAGGGTTTGCAGGCAGGAGCCAATCGCGTGGACCGGGGGGTGGGGACCCCTGTCTTTTTCATGAATACGGAATATTAGATAAGACCCCGTCCCGTTTTGCCATCCCAATGTCCCGTTTTTGTCTCAAGGAAATATGGTCAGCCTACTCTTTTGAGATGAGAGGAACCCTGCCCATTGCAGTTCTGAGGCTGCCATCCTGACTGAAGAAGCAGATTAAAGGTTGACCTCAGCCTTCACAGGTAGAACTCCCCGCCAACTAGTGAAAGCTTGGTGGCTCTCATTGCTGAACAAGTCAGACGAAGAAGAAAGAGTTGAAAGGATAGAGGGAAGGAGGAGAGTGTTAGCAGTTAAATGGAAACAGAAATGTGTATGATTGGGAAGGAGGGGTAAGAGATGGCTTGGCTTATTAAGGACATTAAAACATGACTAAGCTTCTTTACATTATTAGCCTTCTTAAAGAGCAGCTGTGTCTTATTAGCGCAACTTGGAGATCAGAACAATCTTTTCTTTGATCTATCTTTACAATGTTGCCAGCAAATGGGGGAACGTGGATGTCTTGGGCAAAGGTTATTTCTCAATCATTCCACCAGCTCTGGGCCAAAACAGCTGAGCACACATTATGGTACCCCTTAGGGCTGGGAAGATGAGAGGACGAGAGAAGAAGGGTAAGTAGATAACAATCGCAAATTGTTCTTTAGATGAGTTAGGAGGCAGTTCGGCTTTGGAATCTGATTTGCTTGTGAGCTTCAGCAAGGCAGGCTTCAGTATAAATAGTTCAGAATGTGGATTCAATTTCTCTCTCAAAATTTCTAGTGCTCGGTGGGGCTGTCACTGGAGGGACCCAGTTTCCAATCAGAAACAATGCTTTTCAAGTCCATAGTGATGTAACCAAAGAAGGAGCTTTGAAGAAACAAGCTGTTCTTCCACCACAAGCACAGACTATTATATTCTTGGGGATGAGAGGTTATGAATTGTTGTTGTTCAGTCGTTTAGTCGTGTCTGACTCTTCGTGACCTCATGGACCATAGCACGCCAGGCCTTCCTGTCCTCCACTGTCTCCCAGAGTTTACTCAAATTCATGTTTGTTACATCGGTGATGCTATCTAACCATCTCATCCTCTGCCGTCCCCTTCTCCTTTTGCCTTCAGTCTTTCCCAGCATCAGGGTCTTTTCCAGTGAGTCCTCTCTTCGCATTAGGTGGCCAAAGTATTTGAGCTTCAGCTTCAGTATCTGTCCTTCCAATGAGCAGTCAGGGTTGATTTCCTTTAGGATTGACTGATTTGACCTCCTTACAATATGGCAATAGATTTGCAGCCCTAACCATAATCAATGATGAAGGATGCTAAGACCTGTAGCTCAGCAACATTGAAAGAATGCTTGCAAGAATGCATGCTATAAAACCTAATATCCAGGTAATTGTGCCAATCTGGCATGCTTGCAATGTGTGAACTGAAACTGAGCTAACTTTTAAGGTTTCCCTCAGTTTTAAAATTCACTTCTCCAAGAGGGAGGGGAAGTGTTAAAATGCATACATTTGGGGAACGTGTGGACAGAAATGCATGTATTTGTGAAAATAGATACACGAAGTTGTTGTTTTAGAGAAAACATGGCAAAAGTACATGATCTTTTGGTTGTTGTGGGTTTTCCGGGCTGTGTGGCCGTGTTCTGGCAGATTTGGTACCTAACGTTTCTCCAGTAGCTGTGGCTGGCATCTTCAGAGGACAGGAGCACAGCTAGAAGATTCTCTCTGTGCCCAAGTGGAGGGTGTGTGTTCCTGCTGGTGTTTATAGCTGCTGAGAGGTCATTTACAAGAGATTGGGAAAGGGTTTTTAGTGGTGATTAGGGGGTGTGGTGCTGTCGTGTGTGGGATTAGCACATCTATTGTGTGAGTTGTTTGTATATTTCTGTGGTTGAGTAGAGTTCGTTGACCTTTTGCAAGCCTTCAACTATACATTACATGATCTTTGCTTTGTATTTTTCTGTTAGCCACCCCCGGTCCTTTTGGAGAGGGGCAGATTAAAAATACTGTGAATTAAATAAATAAAATTGTTGGGGACGTACATTCAAAAAGTATATATTTAAAATATACACAAAGGTGGATATTAATTTTGTGCACTTTTTTTAAAAATCATCTGATGCAGAAATGATATGAGCTGAATTTAAGGCTGAAAAAAAAAAAGAAACTGATATTGGCAGATCTGCCTATAGCTAGTTGAAGGCCATATATATTGAATGAATTTAAAAAACAAAAGGGAAAAAACAAGGTCTTCCAAAATTCTGCTGGGATGTCTGGTTTTGACCATCAGGGAAGAGAACTTTGTTACTTGCAATTTATTTGAAGTGGGCAACTCACAGCCTTTGGGACATTTGGAACTTTGAGACAAGTAACATGCTGCTTTCAATCTATGTTCAAAAGCTTTTTGTAAGCAATCAGTTCAGACCTCTGCCAGTAATGATATATTCCCCCCTGGCAGCCAACTTTTAAAGAAGAAAGAAAAAAAAGATGAAAGAAAAAAAAGAGAGAAAGAAAAAGAGGAGAAAGGGAAAAAAAGCATCTCAGAAGGAGAGCAAATGGTGGTCCCATTTACTTTTGACTTTGGCCCTTGCTTTAGCTTTACCCACAATTTGTTTGCATCATGACCCCTAACCTAAAGGAATGTGTCTGTGAGCAAGGGGGGAAAAAGTCCACCCATGATGTACGTAACTTGGTGGCCTCCAGATGTGTTGGAATGGCTGTCAAGCTCCCTTGATTAAGATTCCACAGTGAATCATCAATCTCCTGACACTTCACAGCTTGGCTCACTTCCTTAGCTGGACTTGGCCAGAAGTCCAGACACAGAAAAGATCCTTTACAGCAGACAAGGATGAAGCCATACAAAACAGCTGACTACTCATCGCAATAAGAGGGTATAGGCGATCCTTGTACTCATTGTGGTTTAAATTCATTGCTTTTTTTCTCCTGCCCCACATGAATTTATGGACTCTTGGCATGGTACTTGTCATCCTTGAAGCTCAATGATTGTTGTACATTTACCTAGTTGTCATCTCTGGCATGAGAACTGCTTGTTTCATGCCTCAGTTGTCATAACTGCAACTAACAGAATTCACCAGCCATCATGATCCTTTGCCACAATACCTAGGAACTTTGGGAGTTGCAAACTCAACAAATTTAGAGAATAGCTAGCTGTAGAAATCTAATCAAAGACAGATTTTAAACATTTAAAGGTAAAGGTTCCCCCCGCACATTTGTGCAGTCGTGTCTGACTCTAGGGGCCGGTGCTCATCTCCGTTTGTTAGCCGAAGAGCCAGCGTTGTCTGAAGATGCTTTCACTGTCATGTGGCCGGCATGACGCACGCAGAACGCTGTTACCTTCCCACCGAAGTGGTACCTATTAATCTCCTTGCATTTGCATGCTTTCGAATTGCTGGGTTGGCAAGAGCTGGGGCAAGTGCGGGAGCTCACTCCGTCACGCGGGACTAGGGATTCGAACCTTCGAACTTGCGATCTTCCGATCGACAAGCCTGGCGTCTTACCCACTGAGCCACCACGCCCCCTTTAAACGTTTATGTTTTCACAATTTAGAAATATTTCACCTGTGTTCTAGACCACACTTTCACGCTATGGGATTTGAGTAAGGGGATAATAGGGTAAAACAAGCTGAGCTTTCTCAGTGGTGACTGAGGAATTTGCTGATAATGCTCTCCTCCAATGGGAAATGGCAAGCAACTCAGAATTTCTCTTATTTAGAAATCTAGTGGTTGAATCATAAATTCATGAGCTGAAAGAAAGGACATTGGAGATAATCTGATCACTCTCTCTGTTTACCACAGGGCCAATATTCACAATTGCAACTATAGGAAATCTGATAGATGGCTGCATCTGCTTAACTGCTTCTCATGAAGTAATATCCACCACCTCCTTAATTAATTTGTTCAATTATTCTTATTGTTAGGAGTCTTTTCTAATATTTAGCACATAATTTCTAGCCATTGGTTCTGAACCTGTCCTCTGGACCAAGAGTGGGCAGATCCCCTGCATCTTCAGTATGATAATCCTTTAGATATTTGAAGATAGTTATCATGGACACCCTACCTGGGCATTATGTCCCTTCGGTGTGTGGATTGCCTCACACTTAGAACATACTCCAACCTGTCCCCCTGAATCTATTTTTCCTTTAAAAAATCTGTATTTCCCCAGTTGCGGCTTTTACAGCTTCCACGCATTGCCAAGAACAGTGTGTTTTAAGGTTAGGGTAGTCTCAGTTTCACTTTTTGGACACTGTTCAGGGAAAACGTGCACCACTTATATAAACACAGAAAACCAAGCTGACCAGTTTTCTATAGGCATTGTGAGACTGACTAGAATGGATTAAGATCTAATTTGGCTTGTGAAATCTACTAGAAAGCAGGCGAACTTGCAAAAGGAAGGATTGGAGGAAGGGGATACCTTCAGTTCCCAACCCCTCAGAGAAAGATTCCTTCCTTCCTTCCTTCCTTCCTTCCTTCCTTCCTTCCTTCCTTCCTTCCATCCATCCATCCATCCATCCATCCATCCATCCATCCATCATTCAGTTGTGCATATTTGAAACAATGTTTAAATCTGTTGCAGAAGAAAACAGATATTAAATTGGCAGAGGTAAGCAAGAAAGTCTAGCGGACAAAAGAGACAGTAAAAGCCATCTCAGCCCTGAGAAAGGAGGGAGTGTGAGAAAGAGACTCAAAATAACCCCACCTTGATTCTCTTTGGTATAAGATTTTTTTCAGAGGGAAACTGACAGGCTTTTAAGATTCTATTACTTTTTTTTTTCCATCCGTTCAATTGTGTCCAATTCTTGGAGATTGCCTGGACAATTCCCTGCAGTTTTCTTGGCAAGGTTCTTCAGACGTGTTTTGCCATTGCCTCCTTCCTAGGGCTGAGAGAAAGTGACTGGGCCAAAGTCACCCAGCTGGCTTCATCCCTAAGGAGGGACTAGAACTCAGGGTCTCCCAGTTTCTAGCCTGATGCCTTCACCACTACACCAAACTGGATCTCTCTGTTACTATAACCTACAGCAATAAAGCAGAGTTCCCCTGGTCCTTGTAGTGTCTATTTCCTGACCTGGCCTACCTTGAAGGGCTGACATTGATGTATATTCACAGATAGAAAACTGAAGTAAAAAATTAAAATGTATAGTAGCAACAGGAGCCTGCAATGGCTGTACTATTGGCTGCTGAAAATATGGGGTTTTTCTAGCTTGTTTTTATTCTCTTATAGTATCAAGATGGATTGTACATTTTATTGTTTGTCAAGTACCTTGTGAGTGAAAAGTGCATTTTGGGAAATGATCACCACTGTGGTTCTTTGCTCACAAAAGGGACTTTAATGCTGTCCATGGCTCCCCCTTTCATCTTCCTCAGGTTAAACATATGCCCCATAATGCATTCTTATTCATCTTGATTTCTATATCTGTCTCCATTCTGGTTGCCTTTTCTGGATTTTGATAGATGTAGGGTAGGGATTTTTAGATTAACCTTCAGAGTCAAATATTTTTCTGGATGATGCAAAAGAGCAAATGCTTTTTTTATTTTTAATCCATTCAATCGTGTCCGATTCTCAGAGATTGCTTCGACAAGTCCCTGCAGTTTTCTTGGCAAGGTTTTTCAGAAGTGGTTTGCCATTGCCTCCTTCCTAGGGCTGAGAGAGAGTGACAGGCCCAAGGTCACCCAGCTGCTTTTGTGCCCAAGGCAAGACTAGAACTCATGGTCTCCCGATTTCTAGCCCGGTGCCTTAACCACTACACTCGGTCTAATTGTCTAATATCCATGGCTGGACCAAGTTGTTTTAAGAGCTGAGGCACAAAATTTTCCAGGGAGTGATAACCTATGCCTCTTCCTGACATCCCAGCTGAGCTGTCTCATTCTGTATGGCGATAAATACAGCAATGCTGGCCATCGCCTTAAATCCATTAAGCAATCTTCATTTCTGATTCTCTGTAGCCGGTTCTGTCTGACCACCCCCTGAGGGAAGGAAGAAGGCCAGTAATTTTTATTCATACTAATAGAGGTATTAGTATGAATAATATTAGTATACTAATAGAGGTATTAGTAATAGAGGTATTAGTATTAATACTAATATGGGGGCGTGGTGGCTCAGCAGGTAAGACACCAGGCTTGTCAATCGGAAGATCTCAAGTTCGGAGGTTCAAATCCCTAGCCCCGCATGACGGAGTGAGCTCCCGCAGTAGCCCCAGCTCTTGCCAACCTAGCAATTCGAAAGCATGCAAATGCAAGGAGATTAATAGGTACCACTTCGGTGGGTAGGTAACAGTGTTCCGCACATGTCATGCGGCCACATGACCGTGGAAGTGTCTTCGGACAACGCTGGCTCTTCGGATAACAAACGGAGATGAGCACCAGCCCCTAGAGTCGGATACGACTGCACAAATGTGCGGGGGGAACCTTTACCTTTACCTATTAATACTAATAGGTATTAGTATTAATAAAGGTACCACTTTGGTGGGATGGTAACAGTGTTCCACGTGCGTCATGCCGGCCACATGACCGTGGAAGCGTCTTCGGACAGCGCTGGCTCTTCGGCTAAGAAACGGAGATGAACACCGGCCCCTAGAGTCGGACATCACTGTGCAGAGGAAAACCTTTACCTTTACTAATAGAGTAATAGCAACAGCAAGCATCATTGTAATGATAATAACTACAATAAAAAATTATGTATCAGTTAACAAATCATAGGTATTCTTAAGGAATATGGCAGGAAAATAACCCCCAATTCAGGCTGATACCCTGCCCACAACCCACAATGGCTTTTAAGTCAGCTTGGTAGTTAATGGAAATTACTGAGAGAAACTTCAACCCCTTGTGTTTTATATATTAACCCACACAGTGGGGCTAATGTTTGGTTCACTGTATTGTGCAAACACTGAAAATTATTTGAGCAAAACATCTACTATGACATAAGTGTGTAAGAAATAATAATAATAATAATAATAATAATAATAATAATAATAATAATCTTTTCTTGGAAGAGCTTACATCCTGTGACATTAACTTTAATAATATTAACGACAACCTCTGCCTATCCCAGGTCCTTGGGAAGGACTCGATAGGTGGACAAAAATGCCAAATCCAGTCTAAACATCTGGCTGACTGTGTGATCAACCATAATAAGAATAAGAATATATTAAATTTATATACTGCCCGACTCCCATATAACTAAGCTGTGTTTGATGCTGCTCTTGTTCTCATCCACAATCACTTTGGCAAATCTGAAATTTGGAATGACTGGGAAGGACACGCTTCACAATGTTTGTATTAAGGGTTTGGCCAAAGCTGTTAATTTTCTCTCTCTCTCTCTCTCTCTGTGTTAATCACATTCTCTTCCCTGAAGTTCCACTCCCCTCCTTAAGGGAAACATGCTCCTTGACCCTGCTAGTGTCCCTCAAGAGGTTTGGGTGGATCTGCTTTAAGTCCCTTCCTCTGATGGAACGATAAAGCATCTGTCATCTTGAATCCTGCCTTATCCAGGTTTAACCCTGCCATGTCCGCAAGGTTACGTGTGCTGGAACTGCTCTGCAGTTGTATATCGGTTCAGATTTCCTCTCTGAAAACGTCTTCTGAAACTTGAGCTCAGCTCTGTATTTGCACTACTGAATTGTTGCCGAGATGAAATTGGAGGAGGAAGTATTATGCACACCACCCTGAGTTCTTAGAGGAAAAGCAAGTTTTAAAATCATCATCATCATCATCATCATCATCATCATCATCATCATCTCTGCTTATCCAGGCAATGTGTTTAAACTGGGGTCTGAGAGAAAAGCTGTTTGGCTTGAATGAAGAAGGCAAAGGACAACTTTGGGGATGAAACCAAGAGCATAAGAGCAAACAAATCTTTCCCAGGCATGATGGAGTTGCTTTTATCATCTCTGAATGATCTTTTATTTTGCATTGGATTATGCTCTACCAAGAGAGGAATGTCTTGGAATTCTTGCATGTGCAAACCAGGACGATGATAGGGCCATCTCTCACCCGAGACATTTTGCTGCTCTAACACAGATTGTATGCATTGCTCTAAGTTGCACTGTTCCCAGCCCCTGGTTCGTAGTGCATCCGCTTGACATCCAAGTGACCAGCATAAGGTCACCCTTCTAACCTGGAATGTGGCTGGGTGGTTTGCATCCACCAGAGATCCCTGTTTCACTAAGTTGCATTGTGGTTTATTTGATTTCACATTAGCATCTTCTGTAAACTCAGCTGTTGTGGTTTGTAATCCATGGTTTATGGTTTAGCACCATGGGAGATCCCAACCAGCTGTGATTATTCAACAAATGGTTGTCCATTGGTGCTACATGAAGCAGGTCATGTTGTCTTGCCACATGATGGCTCTGGCCCTGATTCACTTCCTTTCCAGTTAATCAGTTATATTCTGTCCCAAAGAACAAAAGTATGTGTCCCGTTGTTGTTGTTGTTGTTCAGTCGTTTAGTCATGTCCGACTCTTCGTGACCTCATGGACCATAGCACGCCAGGCCTTCCTGTCCTCCACTGTCACCTGGAGTTTACTCAAATTCATGTTCATTACATTGGTGATGCTATCTAACCATCTCATCCTCTGCCGTCCCCATGCATGTAATTAAAGCATTGAGTCCCCTGTAGAAGCAGAATCCACATGTATTTGCTTCCTAAAGGCTATCTTTTACATTATAATATTGAGATCCCAATGTCCTGATCTGCTTTATTTATTTTTTGACACATGTATTTTCTCCTGTCCCTGACTAAGTTAAAGTACAACCTAATCTAGAACACAGCCATACTTGCTGGGTTGGTTTGTTCTTGTCCGCCCCGAGATCACACAACCTGTTTTCAGAGTAGGGCTGTGCATGGTGCTGATTGGCTAGCTTTTCTGACAGCCATGAAGCTATGTTGCTCCTTCTCAGAGTAGCCAATCAGCACCATGCACAGCCCTACTCTGAAAACAGTGCTGAATACAATGCTGATTGGCTGGCCCATCTAACAGCCATTAATGCTCTGCACATCTTTAATTGGTTGACCTTTGTTTCAGTTGTAATCCATTCTTAGAGCAGCTATTAAATGTAAAAAAGCAGGAAAAAAGTACATTAATGACATTCCCAGTTGATGTTCAAGATTGTAACCACTTCAGGCTTAAACGTTTAGATCCCATCTGCTCACAAAGATAACTGCTTGAAGAGGAGAGAACATAGCCATCCTACCCAAGAAGATGATATATAATATACATTGCAGAAGGGCATATTTTGGGGTCTGGTCTCTGCGCTTAACTTTTGGGGGGATGGTGAATGGGGCAAGTTGTAAGCAGGTGGGGCTTAACGAAGTAGGTAAGACCAAGAGTCTCTTTGGTGGGGGACAGTATTGTTTAAAACAATATTGTATGCTTTAAGGTTTACAGCAAGGTTTCTCAACCAGGGTTCCGTGGCACCCTAGGGTTCCGCGAGAGGTCACTAGGGGTTCCCTAGGAGATCACAATTTATTTAAAAAATTATTTCAAATTCGGGCAACTTCACCTTAAAGAGGTACGTTTCATTCTTTATTTTCAGTTTCAGAACACTGTTAATGCATCTAGACAGACCTACCCATGAAACGAATATAATAATTTTGTAACTTCTGGCCTATCTTTGAGCCTGAATGTGCAGGGCTTCCCCGAGGCCTGGAAAATATTTCAAGGGTTCCTCCAGGGTCAAAAGGTTGAGAAAGGCTGGTTTACAGTGTATCTTGTTTGATTCTGGTCTCAAAAGAAAATAACATCTTGGCACTGATTTTCAGCATAGTGGTCAAAGAGTGCACAAAAGGGATTTTGAAGGCTGGATGTAGGTCTGGGCCTCTAGTTGTTCACCCCTAATGTAAATGAATCCACAATAGCTTATTCTTTTATTTTCTTATTGGTGCCCAACTTTGAGGTACTTGAATACATCTACAAAAATGAATAAAGCAGATCAGGACATTGGCAGTAAATATTATAGTGTAAACGATAGTCGTTAGGAAGCAAAGCAAAGCAAAAGAAGACAACTTCACACCCCGGTCATTTTATACAATTCATTTTCAATGCCAAATGATTTCTCTTTCCTTTATTTCCTTAGCCTTTGGATTGAGGTAGGGTGGGGCTGGGGGCGGGTGTGAGAAAAAAGACGAGAGAGGGAGAAGCAGGAAGGGTGGGGGCCAGGAAAATTTGAGGCCGTTTTTTCCTTGTTACACAACAAAGCTAAAAAAGACCAGAATATCACTCATCTATCTGGTTCTGAGCCACATCAGATCACCCACAATTGGCCACTTTTCCTAGTCTTAAGAGCTCATTTATTTCTTTGTTTCATTAAAATATTAATACCCCTTGGTTTCCTTTTAACCATTGCTCAGTCAATATTAATAATATAGAGCCAGATAAAAGTGATTGCCGAGAGAGAGAGAGGGAGGGAGGGAGGGAGGGAGGGAGGAGAGAGAGAGAGAGAGAGAGAGAGAGAGAGAGAGAGAGAGAGAGAACACAATGTACATTATAATAAACTAGGTCAGTGTTTCTCAACCTTGGCAACTTTAAGATGTGTGGACTTCAACTCCCAGAATTCCCCAGCCAGCTGAAGTCCACACATCTTAAAGTTGCCAAGGTTGAGAAACACTGAGCTAGATAAAGAAGCATTGGTCCATTTTACCCAAAATTGTCTACTTCAGTTTCCCAACAGTTTGGTGCCCTCCAGATGCAAACTGTCAGAATCAAACACATCAAGGGGGTCTCTGAATGTAGAAAAGTTATTTCACTGTGACTGGTCAAGGCTGTCCAAAATTTCAAGCAAGACCCTTTTCTAGCTCTTCGTGAAGATGTGAAAGACTGAATTTGGAAACTATAGCTTGCTTTGCTTTTGAGCTATGGGCCCTCCCTGTATGTCCATTAGAGTTGTTATCATAGATGCTGGCTGATGCAGTCTCCTGAGTTTTAGGATTAAGATCCTTCCCATGACCACATCTTTATTCTTTGTAACTGGAAATGCCAGGGAGTGAATGCATACAAAACACACACTAAACCATTGAGTTGAATTCTTATTCAAGCAAACAGTAACGATATCTTATTCACAGCAATACAACCCAAAACTAACATTAGGGCCAACAGACATCTACGATTCCTTGAAATACCATCATAGATAGACAGACAGAGAGACAGATGATAGATATTCCTCCTTTCCTCCTAAAGTGCAAAGTCACATATTATAGCAATCCTTCACTAGATCTTCCTACAACCACCACTGTGAGACAGGCTGAGAAAGAATGACTGGCTCACAGTCATCCATTGAGCCTCCATAGCTGAAGAAAGACTAGAATCTGGACCATTATGGTCCTAATCATTCATCTTAACCTTTATCTCATGTCTGAAATGAAGGAAAACAGAATCCAAAGTTTTCTGACAAAATGTTCTTTGTCTTCCATGCTTTTTATGCTTATGTGCTGGCTTTTTAAAATCTGGGTCTATGTTTTCATGTCACCATGATAGAATTATAGAAGCTGGCCTTCGGAGGCCAACGCAGCCATGCATGTTGCTATTTCTGTAACGGATGCTTACAATTTTACAATCTTTGTTGATGAACAGAATATCGCTGGCACAGGAATTATCTGGCAATTGTTGCAATGTTATGCACCCAGTTACAGCACCATGTGATGAAAAGGAGCTCATCTCACCCCACTATTGGGATGATGATGATGATGATGATGTTCAATCGTGTCCGATTCTTGCAGATTGCCTGGACAAGTCCCTGCAATTTTCTTGGCAAGGTTTTTCAGAAGTGGTTTGCCATTGCCTGCTTCCTAGGGCTGAGAGAGAGTGCCTGGCCCAAGGTGACCCAGCTGGCTTCATGCCTAAGGTGGGACTAGAAATCACAGTCTCCTGGTTTCTAGCCTGATGCCTTAACCACTACACCAAACTGGTTCTCATTGGGATTATACATCCATCTGATCTCATGTCACCATATTCTCTAACTCAGTTAGAGAAGAGACTCGTAGCTTGGTCTCCAAACTTTGCCACTGTGAACATGACTCATGAATGAGAACAACAAGATGGGCCCTTGGACATGTGAAACTAGAATGGAACTATAGTAGATAATCTTTTCCTAGCTTGTAGGAGATCAGTAATGGCTTATTTAGCAATAGTAGGAACAGCGAAATTACACTCCAAGCCCCCCAAATACGTTTCTGAAATGAATAAATTATGCAGAAAACTGAGAACTGGAGTTTCGGTAAAAGAAGAGGACTGTGAACACTGTTCAGGTTCCAAAGATGAATTTCTGGATTGAATATGTGCTGAGAAGGACTCTGTTCCTTAATGCTGGGATCTCCTAAAACTATCTGCAATTGATTTCAGTTGGTAGAATTCAGGGGGCTTGTATTTGGAAAGGAAATCATAGAGATTGCCAAAGTCAGCTTAGCATAACAAACATGGTTTGGGGGATTTTCTCACCCCACATCAAACAAGTTTAATACGCTTTCAATGAGATGTTTTCAGGTTTTTCACTGGTTTTATTTCTCAAAAGGATGCTTCATGATTAGTATTTTCATTTGTTTTTTATGGCTGGTGGTTACTAGCCACTGACCACACCTACCATCCAAATGCATGCTCAGAACAAATGTGTGTGTGTGTTGGGTGAGAAAAAGGAAGTTAAAGGAACAGCCAAAACAAAGGGAGAGGAAACAGCAGCTTCAGAGAGGCAGATGCTTTGGCAGGCGTTGAAATGCATTCTAGAGTAAGACCTGCTGGTCTGCCTGGAAATTGCAGGAGTCTTAAATAACAACTTTCTTTGAAACAAAGGCCAAGCAACCTGTAGCTCTCAGACTGCTTTAGATTTTTGTTGTATTTTCTGTAACAATGACATTCAGAACCTGGGTATGAGTAGTCAATCCAATTCCTGTTGGTCTGCTGGGCAGGCGATGGTTGGGAGGAAGATGGAGGGTGGGGGGGAAGAATGAGATTTCCAGAAAAAGGTGGTCTTGCCATTTCAGAAAATCCCACCTGCATTAAAAAACTTGCAACGCTAATTTTCTTTGGTGTAGGAGGACATACTTTGATTTGCCAAGTATGGACAGTTTATGTATAAGGGAATTCTCTGCCACAGGGGTAGGAATGAGTGGCCTTTGGTTCACATAAATCTCTCGTGATATGGGCCACACACTCTTGTTTTGCACATCTTAGACCTCCCCAGAAATTTGGCAGCATGATTTAAAAAAAACTAAACAAAACAAAAGAAGAGAGGTGCAAAATGGAGCAATCTGGCTTGGAATTGTTTTTCCTGCCTGGAATGGGATGATTTGAGTATGTCTGGGGTGGTTTGTTCATTTAGGGAAGCAGTTTGGAACAGGAAGTGGTTTGTAAGGTTCTGGATACTTCAGAGATGGAACATATAAACCATTTCCTGTTCCAGATGATACATGTCCGTAACTTGCAAATCACCCTAAGATTTGGTATTGGTTTGCTCTGAGATGGGGAGAGGCTGGAGTTGAATATTATAGGACAAAACCAGACCTGCATCACTATTTTGCTCATCTGTAATAAATACCACTAGGCTGCATACCTACTTCATTTTAAAAAATCAGCCTTGCTCCCTTTTATTACCTTTCCAAATCTCTCTATAGCCCTTAGAGGCTGAATAATTTATTATTTGAACCATAAGGAAGGCTGAGCGCCGAAGAATTGATGCTTTAGAACTGTGGTGCTGCAGAAGACACTTAAGAGTCCCTTGGACTGCAAGGAGGTCAAATCAGTCAATCCTAAAGGAAATCAACCTTGACTGCTCATTGGAAGGACAGATACTGAAGTTGAAGCTCAAATGCTTTGGCCACCTAATGCGAAGAGAGGACTCACTGAAAAAGACCCTGATGCTGGGAAAGACTGAAGGCAAAAGGAGAAGGGGACGGCAGAGGATGAGATGGTTAGATAGCATCACCGATGTAATGAACATGAATTTGAGTAAACTTCGGGAGACAATGGAGGACAGGAAGGCCTGGCGTGCTATGGTCCATGAGGTCACGAAGAGTCGGACACAACTAAACGACTGAACAACAACAACAAATTTATTATTCCTTAAAAGCACAGCCCCTTGTCCCTACTTGTGCACATTGTTCAAGGGAATTTGCTAGTGACATTTTTTTGCTGAGTGTTTAACTGAAGTTATTTTAATAGAGGCATCTTAGAATGATCTCAGGAATTTAACTGGCTGGCAGGAGAAAGGTGCTCTTCATCGAGCAGGGGTGGCCCATTCATTCAGTTTGTGTTTCTACAAGGTGCCCTCACCAGTCATTCTCAAATGGTTCAATGGGCCTTTGAGAGGCTAGCGGATTTGAAATGTGTTTGTTGGGGAGAACCAACAACTACTAGTTTGTAAAGTCACTAGATGCAAACCCACCTATTGTAATACCCTTCCATTCAGAAAGCCACATTAAAGCCAACTTGATTGTAGCTGACTTCATCTTTGGCTGTGGTCAATTACCCTCAACTTGTAGAAAGGAGAAATGAATCTTGCATGTACAGTCCCAAGGAAGCTCTACAGACATGGACATTTGTTTCCATGCATGTGTTTCTAACAGTGCAAGTAACAATATATTCCATAAATGCTCCGTGTGCATTTTTCCCATGCTTGGTGTTATGGATGATGATTGGTGCAGGAAGAGTGAAGGCAGGAGCTCACTCTGTCTTGTCCTACAGAAATTACTAGTGATTCTTGCTTGCTTGATGATTAGTGCTATCATTAATTTTCTGCAGTCCTAGTAAAGCCTGGAGGTGAGCATTCCTTTTGTGACCTCCAACAGCTTTGGATTGGGTCGGGGCGTTCAGGTAAAGTTTGAGGGCCAAAATAGGCCTTGTTCTGCCTATTTTGGAAATGCGGCTGTTGAGATGCCATACAAGTACTGATGTGGATCTAGAGCAGATAGAAGTTGCATATTCCTGTTGTACATGAACAATAAACATCCATTTGGTTTTCCCTGAAGTGCCAGTCACCTTGTGTGTCTTTAAATAGCCTGTTTATCTTTGCTTTTCTGCTCCTTCATGTTACGTTTGAATCATTTTTCTTTATTGAATGTCCAGCATATGCATTTCAGTAGTGAACCAGGAACGAATAATGTGGTTTGCTTCTTGCTTAATCTATTGTGTGAACTCTTTATGGAAGCTTCAATCAAGGTTTAAAGCCAAGCCAGGTTAGTACAGTGAATGAACACAATGTAAAGCAGCTATGTAGAATTAAATACTTTCCATTATTGTTTTAGGTGGAAAAAAGAATTGGGGGGTTTTTTGGGTGGGGAGGGAATTCACTATTTCTTCAAAAGAAATAAGTAGCAATATCATGAATTTCCAAATAAAAGATTGAACTGGTTTGAATATAACATTTAACCCCTTCCTTCCTTCCTTCCTTCCTTCCTTCCTTCCTTCCTTCCTTCCTTCCTTCCTTCCTTCCCTCCTCCCTCCCTCCCTCCCTCCCTCCCTCCCTCCCTCCCTCCCTCCCTTCCTTCTTTTTCTTTTCCAAACAATTCAGTTCAATTTCTTTTACAGCCCATAAAATTATCAGGGCATTTTTAGTTTTGTTTTCTAAATTTAGTTAAATATGCTAAGTCAGATCTAATTAGTGAACAATTTCCCAATTCAAACTTTTGCAGAAAAGCTTTCATGAAACAGCTCAGCTGGGTATTGGGTTATGCAGTATAATGCATCATTTTTGTTTTCATTTCATTTCATTTCATTTCATTTCATTTCATTTCATTTCATTTCATTTCATTTCATTTCATTTCATTTATTTCATTTCATTTCATTTCATTTCATTTCATTTCATTTCATTTCATTTCATTTCATTTCATTTCCAGGGCTTATAGACCACTCTAGTCAGAACTGACTCTGAGTAGCGTACAATTCCCCTTCTGTAGGTTGGGTTAAAAAATATACAAATAAATTAATCTTATCATATAGCATAATACCTTATCCCAATCATTGGAAGATGCCTCATCCAAGTTGAAGACACATTCCTTTCATTGTGAGAAGGAATAGCTCAGCCACTTGGGGGAGATTTATATTTATCATTTTCCTTCTTGCTTAGTGTTGGCTAATAGTGCGACTCAGCTAGGAGTGCTAATAGTGCACTGATAATTGACCTACTCAGACAAAGTTGATGTTTCTATTTATTTCTATACAGTATGTCACTTTCTCTACCCTCTTTTTCTAGCTATTTAGTTCCAAAAAAATGTACATAATCTCAAGGTCATGGTTGAGTAACCAAGTGTAACATATGTCTGTGAAAGCTGGCCAACAGAAAGGCAGAACAAAGGGGAAAAAAACACCATGCGTTCAAATTGCGGTTCTAGAGAAGATTGTTGGAAATCCTGAAAGAAGAACAAATCATTCAAAACTAGAGGAAGTAAACCAGACTGCTTACTGAAAATGCTAACTATGAAGCCAAAGCTTAAATATTTGGGACACGTGATGCAAAGGGAAGAGTCACTGGAGAGGAACCTGGTGCTTGGAAAAATGGAAGGCCATCAAAAAAACAGAGGCAGTGGGAGACAAGGTGGGTAGGTGCTATCCCTGATAATACAAGTAGGAGCTTACAAGAACCCAAAGGAGTAGTCCTGAGGAAATTATGGCTTGGGAGTTACTGGACGGTTGAACAAAAAGCAATTCCAATCTCCCTCCTCTAGCATGTTGTTCCTCTCAACAGTTAGTCAGTATCCTTTTTTTTAAAATAAGAAACTTCAGAATATAAGTAAAATTAAGAGTATACATATAAGAATAGAAAGAACTTGAAGAAAGAATGAAAAAAAGAACCAACTTAAAAGTGTAGAAGCAAAGAGAGAGAGAGAGATAGAGAGATAGAAAAAGCAGTTAGTATCCTTATTGGACAGCAAGGGTGCCATGGCTCAGTGGTTAAGACGCCAGCCTTGTCGATTGTAAGGTTGGCAGTTCGAGACCCGAGTGCAGCGTGACGGAGTGAGCTCCCACACTAGCAATTCGAAAGCATGCAAATGCAAGTAGATAAGTAGGTACCACTTTGGTGGGATGGTAACAGCGTTCCGCGCACGTCATGCTAGCCACATGACTGCAGAAGCATCTTCAGACAGCGCTGGCTCTTCGGCTAAGAAACGGAGATGAGCACCGCCCCCTAGAGTCAGACACGACTGTGCAGGGGAAAACCTTTACCTTTACCTATCCTTAGTTTATCTACTAACTTCATGGTTACCCTAAGCCAGTCTTCCTCAACCTTTTGACCCTGGAAGAACCCTTGAAATATTTTCCAGGCCTTGGGGAACCCCTGCACATTCAGGCTCAAATATAGGCCAGAAGTTACAAAATTATTATATTCGTTTCGTGGGTAGGCCTGTATATATGCATTAACAGTGTTCTTAAACTAAAAATACAGAATGAAACCTCTTTAATGTGAAGTTGCGCGAATTTGAAATAATTTTTTAAATAGATCGTGATCTCCCAGGGAACCCCTAGTGACCTCTCGCGGAACCCTAGGGTTCCGCGGACCCCTGGTTGAGAAACTCTGCCCTAACCCCTCAGTTAGTCAGAATCCTTATTAGACAGTTTATCTACAAACTTCATGGTTACCCTAAGCCCACTGACCTCTCTAGTTTTTCGTAGTTGCATGTTCTTGAATTACAAGCTGGATTATATGGGACCTAGAGAAGAGAGGTAATTGCTACAACCAAGCCAAGATTCTCAAGTGAATTTTCAGTGGTTCTCCGGTGATTCAAACCCTGGATGTCAGCTTCAGCTTGATCAAATGGAAAGGACATATACAGTACCAGAAAATGCCCCCACTTTGCAACATGAGTAGTTCAAAAGAGGCATTTTGTTCTTTTGCAATTTTCAAAGAACAATCAGGGCTGCAGTTTAGGAAAACCATTTTTTTTGTAAAAAAAGAAGAAGGCAGACACTTAACATGGGGCCAGTTTTTTTTTTAATTCTCTCTCATAAGGAATCCACCACAGGCTTTATAATGTTATGCATCTTTTTCTTACTTATAAAAATAAGCAGAGAAAATAACTTGCATCTTTTCTCATTGCTGCAATAACTTTTAAATAATCTTTATATGAACATCGGTGGCTATTTTCTTTTTCTTTCTAAAAAAAAAGCCATTTAATAAATAAATAATGACATATACCAGATATGCTCACTGTTTATTCCAGTATTTGGCCAAAAAAAAATTAAATTATAAATACATACTTTATATATATATGTATAGAAATGGCACAAAATATCTAAAGTGCGAAAAAAAATCACAATTAAATCATGCATTTTTTTCTTTATTATTTTTTAAGATAAGCCAACCCTCAATTTGGAGTGGGATTCATCGGTGTGATAAGGCCAGATGTATTTAAGAATGGGTGCACTTTGATCTAGTATCACATTGAGTTATGATCACTGTATTGCATGGGTTTATAGCAGACAGAGTTCTGTTCTTCATCTACCTTAAGCTTCTAAAAATTGCTTATATCTACACGAGTTACTTCATTTAGGCGTTTGATAGGTATTAAATGGGGAGCATTTAAACTACTCTTCTACTCAAGATGAAAATTAATTTTGTTCTTCTCATCATATTCTGATGAGGAGGAGGGAGGATTTGCTTTTTTTAGTAGTGTGTAAAACTTTTCCTATTTGGACCATTTGGGATCTGAAATGCTCCCTTCAACCTTGAAACAGCTGCTCAAATGCAAAATGGGCTGTTTCAAACATTTCTGAAGTGCAATGCCTGCAAAATGATTGACATGACCTGTTTTGAACCTGAAACCATTTGTTTAGAATGCGGAATGGTTTGAATCTGAAAATTTTGCACATACACCCTTTTGTAAAATTCTCTCTCCTCCCCTTACAGATTTTTTTTTTCCAAATAGAAACCTTGTTCCTTACGAGTGGCTAGTTCTGTTCACACAAGTCACTTTTATGGGGTGAAGAGGGGTTATAATCATGAAAAAGGGGAGGAGGAGGAGGGGAAGGCAGAAGCCCCTGCAGGTTAAAGCAAGGATAGGCAACTTGTTACCCTCAAGGTTCTTTAGATGTTAGGCACAACATACAGCCCTTCAGATTCAGCCCAGCATGCTTGGTGATATAATTCAGTAGAATCTGGAGAGCTGTATCTTGTATGCTCTTACTTTTGGTTACAAGAAATAAACTCCCACAATCCCTTGACACAGCTTGATGAGATGTTGACATCCACAACATCTGGAGAGCTCTACTTTGCCTAACTTTGACTGGGGTTGAGGTGGGGATGATTTTTGCTTTTCTGAAGACAATTTTATGGATTAGTCCCAAACCCCACACAATTTTGCCATCGTAGGGGTGTGTGCTTGTCTCATGGACAAGCTTGGGTCTGGGCTACAGTGCAACAGCATCCATAGGAAGAAGTCAAAAGAAGCAAGATGGTGGGGTGGGGCTTTGATTGTGATGCCACATCCACTATCTGGCCTCTTTTGACCCCATTGTTGCTACAGTGATCATTGTTAGGAGCACACATTCTTGGTAAGGAAATCCCATTTTACTACTAACATAAATGTCAATTTCAGTGCAACTAGGGTTGTGGAACGTTGAAATTACTCTGTGAATCAACCTATGGGGTTTAAGGAATTGCTATACCTGTACATGTAAAGCAAGATCCTATCATGTGATCTACTCTATTTGCCAAATAGAGTTTCCTTCTCTCTCATTCTCAGTGTCCGCCCCGTCCAGAATTCCAGCATGTACTTAATATTCAAGCTATTTACTGTGGAATATCAATGCTTCACACTCATAAATCAATAAACATTCCTCACTCCCCAATCAGCCTCCATTTTAAAGCATTGTCGAAAAGACGTGATCCTGAAACAAACAAAAAAGGAATCGAATCTACCTGAAAAGTGTTAAGTTTATATTCCACAGCATCACACTTGGACTGAGCTTGACTGCATAATATGGAGTATAAAAATCTTGCTACTAGCAACTTTTTCCCCCTTTTCCTTTGCTGCGTATAATCCTATAACTTCATTTTCTTGGGCTACGTGCATTTCAATGAAGACAGCAAAGGCTGAAGTTCTGCCCCAGGTGAGAAATGTATTTTTAGCAGCAAGTTAATGCTTAAAGGCGTTGTGGTAAACATTCTATTGCTTTTTAAATAGTTTCCATGAGTAGCATATTTTCAGTATATTCATTGTCACTATTCACTTCTCTACAGTAAGGCAATGGTCAACAGTAGTTACCACTTTCCTAACTGAAGAGGTTTGCAGGTGTGTCCACAGGGAGGGCAACAGATGTAAAAAAAAAAAAGAGATGGACAGACCATTTGCAGCCACCATCTTGACTTTTTTGACCCCCTCCCTCTCGTGGATGCCCTTGCAGATTTGGAATGTACATGGGTCAAGTCTCTTGAACCTGACTGCAGTCCAAAATATTTCTCATTGGAGGATGAACTTCATACAAGATGGAAAAGGAAAAGAATTATTCTGATTTGGAAAGTGCAATAGGTAAAGTGCCTGTTTAGATCCTTCCAGCAAAGTTTCTAAGCCAGTGCATTAGGAAAGCTAATTTTTCAGGGGAGCAGCAAGGCCTTAACTAAACAACTCTCTTTTAAGTTCAAGCTGCTCCTAAAATACCTCTATTCAAACTGGAGAATTGGAGAAGTGCCTGATGGAATATATTATCTTTAAAAATGACTTGCAGATAGAAAACTAGGGATCAGAAAGGGCGAGAGCCTACTGTTCTTCCTGACATGTTAGCTTTCTAGATGCATTCTTGGTTTCCCAGCAGAAGGGATACATTCCAGGAACAATTTCTCCAGAATTCCAGCACCCAGCATAGTTGGGCATGTTGCCACAGTCCTACAGAGCCTTCCAATGAAATTTTTCCTATATTCCCTGGAGTGACCTTATGCCAAAGGATTGTGAAAAATACAAGCTGGCAGGGCCAAGTCAACTTCAAAAGTGTGGTGCTGTTGCCTGCCAAGACTTGCAATAAAAGCGAAGAGATATCCCAGGAGAATCCATCCAGATATCCCCAGAGAATCCATCAAATATACTTTGCCAACTTCTCCGCTTAAACTATAAGCTGACCCTGAGTTTTACAGTTCATCTGAAAGGCTGCTTCAATGGGACATTAACTTCGATGTTTTAAAGGCCGCAAACCAGTGGGTTCACAACAGACTAAGTTAGCTGAATTTGGTGATTTAAGTCATGACAAACCTGACCATGAATCTGAACGGGACCTGAATTGAACTACTTAGTCTTGCTCTGACCCAATGCATTGACAAGTTAAGGCAAGCTTTCCCTGGATTGTTAAGCTACGTGTAGGCATGTCATACACAGCTCAGTTTTCTGAAGTTATTTCTTTAAGCAGTGCCTAAGAATCTCACTTTAATGTAGCCATTATGATATGCCATCTGACAATGACCAAAGTAATTCTCTTGTCCAACCCTTTTAAAATCTTGATTCAAGTGGCGTTCCTAGAGAAAGATAATTTAACAGTATGGTGCCCCTAGAATTGACTCACACTTTTCTACTCTGATGCTTTTCCACAGAAGTGGTGTTTTTCTGAAAGTAATGTTGTCAAGAAATCACAGCAAAGTTATCAAATGGAACTATGAGCTGAAAAGCTATTTGATAGCACTTTAAAAAAAAAAAGAATTTCCCGGGAAGTTTTGCCCAGTACACAATTTGTTCAGTTTCTATCACAGAGTAAAGCTCAAGACTCTATTCTTAAGACAGTGGTCACTTACTTCAGATTCCTTAGAGTGACAAATGAAAGTAATGGTATGATCGATTGTTTCATTTGCTCTTTTAGAGACCATGCAAGAGCTATAAACATCCCAATAGGGTATAGGCATCTCTTAATCTCTTCTATCCGCTACCATGCAAGAGTCCTCTAGTGAAGACCTTACACTTCAAACTGTAAGGAGGTACTCTTACAATAAAACAACTGCCCTTCTATACAAATAGCATAAGACTTTCTTGCAGCAAGATATTGTGTCCACTGAGATGTAACCAAGCCTGTCCCTACACATGCCAATTTCTACATGCAGAAACTTTGTTTTGGTCATGCCACATTCAACCACAAGATTCTGTACTTGCAGCCTCAAGCGGTACAGCCCAAAACAATTTTAACATCTCAGTGAGAACTACGCCCAGGTTCTAGGATTGGGCAGTCATCTCCAAACTGGTGTTCTTATGATATGTTGGAATATCGCTCCAATCATCCTCTAGCAAGCATGCTGGTGGACGGCGATGGGAGCCAGAGTTTGACACATCAGGAGAACAGCAGGATGAGGAAGGTAGATCTCGAGCATCATTTGTGATGCCACCAGTGACAATTCTAGGGCTAAATTTTTGCCATATGTTATAATGGGAAGTGGGGAGGAATTGGCTTTGGAAGTGGAACTCTCGCAGAGCAAAGGCAACAGCACACTGATTCTTTTCATACGAGTTGTTGCTGGTGCATCAGGGTCCCAGCACAACAACTTGGACATCATTTTATAGTGTCATCTCACCCCACATGCCTACAAGCCCCAGGCATTGCAGGGTACTATAAGAAAAAAAATGATAGGTGTCTAATCTTTGGCAAAGTGCCTTTTTTTGAGGAAGACCTGAAAGGGAGGACCTAGTTGTCAGAAAAGTTCAAAACCTAGCTCTGAAGAATGTTGGCTCAGTTCTCAGGCTAGCAAAAACGATTTGTTCCTTCATTTAGATTGGAAGGGGTGGGTCAATATTCTGAGTTATCCAGGATGAACTACACAGTTGCTGTAGGACCCTCTTTTACTGTCAGACTTTGAAGAGATCAATGTTGATTAAAAATAGTCATTTAAGGAACTCTTAGACTTGAGAAAATTAAATGTTGCAGCACTGAGCTTCAGAGACTAGATAGGACATTGATATTTGCCTATGACCAGTACCATTCATATCAATGTTCCAATGACACCTACAGAATGCCCAACAGATCCATCTTTTTTTTTTTAGACTCCCCGTTCTTGTCTTCCCACTTAGGATAAGCAGAATTATATCTACACTATCTGACTGTCAAGTCGCTTGAGCTACAGTACAGGAACAGTTTGGTGTTTGCTGAAGTGCTATTAAGATCACTTTCAAGAAAAGCTTATTATATTCATTTGATCTCTTGGGGCAGATCAAGGGAAAAGTAAAAGGACCACCATTCCAAGAAGAAATGGAGCTTATACAGTCCTAACCAGAATTCTAATTTCATACAGTTTGTCTGAAGGGTGGGGTGGGAGAGGGGGTGAGAAATAAAAAACTCTATAGCCGATGACCAGGGACCAATCTATACTTTCATAGAAAACACGAGGAACCAATTATTTGTGATTGTACCACTTCAGAATATATACGATTAGTGGCAGAGGAGGAGCAGACTTCAAATATTCTTTCCCAACTAAAGGAGGTTCTCATGAAATATTCTGAGATATTTTAGACTGTTGAAAAAAATATTTAAGTGTGTGAGTACATTTGCAGTATTAAGCTTTAAATAGGCTATTCCCCCCCCCCCCTTTATCTTTAAGTGGTACAGTCTCAGGAAAACTACACCATGTACTTTTTGGGTTTCTTTTTCTTTTTTGAATGTATAGATTGGCTCAATGTCCTTAGAAGTCAGTTACAGTACATTTCTGGTGTATTGTGAATGCTAAAGAAAAAAAAAGAGCAATTTCTTAGTTTGGTACAACTGGGATTCTCTACTCATTCAGCGGCACATTACACACTTTCGGAAGAATCACGCTTCATATGGGCTGGTGCAGGTCCCTCCCCCCGGAGATTCCTAAAATAGATTTTTAACTTTTGAGGCTCAGTGATGCGTCTCCGGTTGAAGTCTGCTCTCGGATGAATCTGGGCGCAGCGATCTGTCTGCAGGAGGTGGAACAGGCTGGCCATGTTTGGTCCAATTTTGGCCATCAAACTGTCTTTAATGGTCCCGACTGTTTCTTCCCCACACTCCAATAAGCTTCTCACGAGCTTGTTGTAATACCTGCATGAAGATGATAGCAGTTAGTGCTCCATAAGATTTCCCCAGGCTCAAAAGAGTTCATACATATGAAACCAGCATTCTGGACCAGCACTCCTTAAGACAGGTCAGTAGCATTATGCTGATATTTAGAGATGGAGATGAAGGTGGTTTCCTGTCGAAGAACCCTCAACCTACTCTGCACTGCCCAAATGCAATCTGCAGTGACAATATACCTGATCCATGGCTCATAGTAGGGTCAGCAATGTCAATAGGTAGCAGAAGCAAACAGAGGAAGCTTCCAACAGGCTCTCAAAAAACCATCAGTTTGGTAGCACCTCTTATTAAAAGCCAAACGCTTTCATGAACATCTTCTAATTTTTGGCTACCATAGACTGACACAGCTCTCCTGAACCCCATGGCTTGCTGTTCATGAGCACCTGCCATCAAAGACTTGTCACACCCCACCTAACGGCAAGGCTAACTCCCTCAAGGAGAACATGATGGAGGAATGGTAGTCCTGCTAGATTGTGGAAGACAGGGCAGTATTTGCTATCCAGGCTGCCCTGCATGGTTTATGCTAGTTTGTTGGTGGCCGGTCTGGTGAGGACAACTCATCTGGAAATAAGATTCATCTGCCAGTCAAGCCAGCTTCTGAACATCACCTTATCTTTTGCCTTTGGCAGTTCAACATCCCGGGGCTATGCTGTGCTAACTTCTCAATCTAAGAAGTTTCCTGCTCACTCAAGAGTCTTTTCTTCCACCTACCCATCTGCTCAGAATTGCTTCATAAAAGTGCAGCATGAAACTCTCTTTTCTCATTGAAATCTTTACACAAAGCCTGCCTTTTCTACATCGCCTTTTAAAATAACCCCCTAGTTCCCAACTCTTACATCAGGAGCCTAAGCACATGCATCTAAAATAATCCCGTATTCTGCTCTCCTGGGGTGACCACTGCTTCTACTTCTCTTCTTTTTTTTCATTTGTCCTTTGTCAGCTTATGAAGGTGTGAACTTTTGGAGCAGAACTTCTTCTACCACTACCCTGGTGGTGCTTTGCTGTGAATACTCTCAACAATCAGCCATCATCAATCCTTTGAGACCAGAGTACCAGCAAAAGCCAAAGCGTGCCCATTTGTTTTATTCTAGACATGTGTATACTGTACTTCAAATCAACATTTGCAAATCAAATAAACATTTGGGGCTTGCAGAAGAGTAATATTACCATTTCAACTGATTTAATTCAATTCACTTTGGGGAGGTCAAATTACAAGGAAGTAGATTTCTGTTTGACATCAGGAAAGATTTCCTACTGATAAGAACTGTTCGACAATGGAACAAACTGCTTCAGGAGGTGGTGGATCTTTCTCCCTGGAGGTGTTTCAACAGGGACTGCATGGCCATCTTTTGGAGATGCTATAGTAGTGGATATGTGTCCTGGCCAGGAAGTTGAACTAGATGGTACCTTCCAACCTTTCCATTCTATGATCCTAAAACCACAACTGAAATACAAGCTACTACAATAAAAGCCCAAGTAGACATCAGAGAACAATGTTAAAATGCCTGAAATGAAAATGCATTGTTGTAACTGTAGATGTGGCATCTCCACTTCTGTCCATTAAAAAGCACAAATAAATCACATCAAACTCCCTCTCTCCCTTGCCAACTTATCAGGGTCAAACCCATCTGCCAGATCTCAGACCAAAACACAGCAAGGGTTTCTCCTGAACTGACCAATGGCATCACTCTTTCAGCCGTCTCAACTTGGAAGCAGCTGCCTAGAATCCTCTATGACAAAGAAAGAGCTTTAATCAAGTGGGGGCCCTTTTTCCACCCAGCAACTGCCTGAAGTCACATCAGAATGACATAGCAACATGCGGGAGACTAATCTTGTGCATTGTTCCCATAGGTTTGCCGCAGAGGCCTCGGGAAGTCGGGCTCCTCCAACGATCCAGACGCTGGCGTCTTAAACATCTGAAATATTTTTTCCAGCCCCATAATAACCGCTCCAGACATGCAAGTCATATTTTCATTTACAGAAAGGAAATTTGCGCAAGCATGGCTAAGAACCTGTTTCAGTGCCGCACATGTCAATTTTCGAAGGCGGATGAGAAAAAGGGAAGGGAGGCAGTTTTAAATCCAATTAGATTCTCATCCACATTGCTGTTTCATTTGGGGACTAGCAAAGGAAGCACCAGAGGCCACCAACCTTTATTAAGCTGGTTAAGTCAAGAATGCTCTCTCCGTCATTTTAACCTAAGGGCTGGCTGCTGGAGGTGAAGCCAACAAAAGACTTCCAGATTTTACTCATCCGGAGTCAATTAACTTGAAAAGGCATAGCTGTTTAAGAGAAGGAGCTACAGTTTAGGAAATTGCTTGGCCTCAGATACAAACTCTTCCTCTCTAAGTCCCTCTGAAGTATGGGGTTGATGCAGGAGATCCAGCGTGGTGTAATTGTTATGGTGGACTTGGACCTAGGAGACCCGGCTTCAAATCCATTCTTGGCTAGGAAAGTATCATGGGGATAACATGGAATTGAAATCCTGGAGAAAAGCAGACCTAAATCTAAATCACAACCAGACACAAATTCTCTGAGCACCCAAGAGGGCTAAACAAAAATCAAAGATATAAAGGGTTGATAATAACAATTTATATATTTTTATTCTTCTCTCTCTCTCTCATATCCTGGAAAAGGTGGAAGAAAAGAGAAGAAGAGGGCAAGCAGCAGCAAAGTGGATGGACTCAGTCACAGTGGCAATGGGGGCACCGTTGGAAGACCTGAAATACCAGGTTTGGGCAGATCATTATGGGGAAAATCCATCTATGTGCTGTGAAGAGTCAAGACTGACTTGATGGCACATAATCAATATGTACACACACACACACACACACACATATGCATACATACAACCCTACACATGATGTGACTTTCTGGATATTTTGGATGGGCAACTCGAAACCCAGGGGCTAGATGAAATCTCTGAGGCCCTTTCTGCACCGCCCTACGACCCCAACTTCTAGTCTGGTGTAGAATCCTAGAATGTGAGGGTCAGAGGGACTTTGGGGAACATTCGGTCCAACCCCCTCCCCTGTGGTGAAAGTGTGGGACTAGGCCTGAAGGAATAGCCATAATTGTGGTCACAGGGTTGGTACAATATACAGCTTCACAATGAAAATTATAGACCCACAAATTAAAAAAAAAATACAGATAGAGTTTCTATAAAATAACAGTAAATAAGTATGTGGTAATAGTGGGGCAATAAGAGAACACAGAAATATACACAGAAAAGAACACTTATGCAATGCTAAAATCCCCCAAAGTTCTAGTTCAATTGGATAAAGTATTTTACCTATAATTAACAGAATACTTAAGCACTAAAATACTATTTTAAGATACCACTGTTTTAATATACTAACATTTTAAAAGTTGAAACCCAAATATTTAAGGTTAAAAGTTACTGATTGATAAGATATTATTAAATTCTTTTTAAGATTACAAGTCAGTGCCACTGACTGGCTTCCGTGAGTCTAGTAAAATAATATAGTAAAAATCCTAAAGTATTGGTCTAACTAAATTCAATGCTCCTTAAGGGATCTCTGTATTCAGTGGCATCTGCAGAAGATCTGGGATACCCCTTGTGGATGCTGTTGAGCAGGAAGACCATGACTGTGTGTAATTAACTGAAGTTATTATTCGTCATAGGGGCATGGTGGCTCAGCGGGTAAGACGCCAGGCTTGTCGATCGGAAGATCGCAAGTTCGGAGGTTCGAATCCCTAGCCCCGCGTGATGAAGTGAGCTCCCGCACTAGCCTCAGCTCTTGCCAACCTAGCAATTCAAAAGCATGCAAATGCAAATAGATTAATAGATACCACTTTGGTGGGTAGGTAACAGCGTTCCGTGCGAGTCATTCCGGCCACATGACCGTGGAAGCATCTTAGGACAAAGCTGGCTCTTCGGCTAACAAATGGAGATGAGCACCAGCCCCTAGAGTTGGACTCGACTGCACAAATGTGTGGGGGGAACCTTTACCGTTTTTTATTCGTCATGATTTTTCAAAATTATGCTCAGTGACTTCTGGTGGGTTTTATTTAATTTATAATGTGCCGTGGATGTTTTAGACATTGTCTGTAACCTGTGAACTGTGAACTGCGAAGGTTGCAAGTTCGACGGTTCGAGACCCGAGCACCGCGTGACGGAGTGAGCTCCCGCACTCGTCCCAGCTCTTGCCAACCTAGCAGTTCGAAAGCATGCAAATGCAAGTAGATAAATAGGTACTGCTTCGGTGGGTAGGTAACAGCGGGTGCAATGTAGACTAGCATCCTCGTGGTGCACCCCGGGCAACGTGACTTGTCACGGCTAAATAGTCTACACATCTGGGTGCTGGACCTCACAAGGGATTTCCCAGCAAGAAAAATGCCATATGAAATTAATTAATTAATTAATTAATTAATAAAAAAACCCTGTGAACTGCTGAAAGCTATGTATGAGTTATGGTGGGATATAAATGGAAAGAATTAATGAACGAACCAAGAAGTCCAACCTTCGCCATGGAAAATTACTGAATGCTTTGGGCCATTCACTCTCTCTCGGCTCAATTTACCTCACAGGGTTGCTGTTTTGGGGATAAAATAAAATTCCCATATGAAGCCTTGACCTCTTGGAGGAAAGGCAGAATATTCTTTTAAACAAACTAATAAAGAAATAGCAAATATTGTTGCCATTTTGAAAATGGTAGTACACCCTAAAATAGGCTTAATGTGCTTTTAAAAATAGGAAAAATTCCCTTATCCAAATTTAAGGAGAGAGCAATAAAGCTGAAAATCCTTGCTCATAAGTGGGACACTATTCTACCACATCTATATTTTTGAATCACTCACTGCTGCTTTCACCCTCTGCAAATGCTGTCAGCTCCCATAATCTTCCCAACTGAGAGGTGAAAGGACATGGAGAATCCAGCATCTGATTCTTTCTTCCCTCGGGAATGAGTGGAAAATCCATTTGCTTCAATGTGAATTTACCCAATTCAAATTTCCTGGATAGTCTGACCTCACACAGACCATTTCCTATATCTAGTGTGTATTTCTGGATCATTATGGGAACATCTCCTGGGCTGTAGGATTTAAATTCAGAAAAGCCATTGTCCAGATCAAGTGTGAAGATTACCTTTTTTTTTTTAAACTGGCTCGAGAATTACAGTACTTCAGGATAAATTTCAATATACAAAGCATAAACCTTGCCTCCTGGATCACAAATGTCTAAACCACAGGAAGATCTGCTGAGGTTTTAATGACTTCCTGCTTGACTCTATCACCATCTTAGCCATTCTTAGTTTCTTTGGAGGGTTGGGGGGGAAGTGTCAACTTACTAACTAGGAAATCCTGTTTGGTTTATTTCTAGCTGCAGTATTAGCCTTTTATTTCAGTCACTCAGAGAACCACACATTTGACTGTGCAACCCATTCTTTCAATAACATTTTCAGGAAAGATGGAACAAATCTAACATCCAGAAGGGTTTTTTTTTTGTTACAAAGCAGCTATAATATTTTAATAGGAAACCACAGGCCATCCACCAGGGGGTCATAAAAGTCAAAACGATGCCTGTGACCATGTGACTGAAGCCCTGCTTCTTTTTCATATGTGGTATACATAAAAAAGGGTGAAGCTTTGATGGTACAGTTGCTGCCATCCTCTTGACTTTTTGATCCCCCAAGGACACCTCTGACCCTATTCTAAGGCAAACGACTGGTTCAGCCAGTCCCCCACCTCCCGATAAGTCAGGACTACAAAACTAAGAATTCCCAGCCAGCAGAGCTGCTGCATGCTGCCTGGCAGTGGCTTTCTCCGGGGTTCACACTGCAGCCTTTTCCAATTTGACCGAGATTAAACCCAGGACTGAATTTCATCACTCAGCAGTTGGCTCTCTTAGTTTCTGTCTAGGGTTACAATTTAAGGAGAGAGACCCAACGCCCTCATTCTATGTTGCTCTGAGAATCCCCAAGTAATGCATTAAGGACAGTGGGTTGCTGTGAAGAGCTGTGACCTTGAGGTGCAATGAAAGAGCCATTCTGGGTACCCCCAACTTGTCACCACTCCATACCCACTGCTTAATCCAGCCAATGGTAGCTGTGGCTCTCCTCACAGCCAGTGTTTCTCAGCCTTAGCAGCTTTAAGATGTGTGGACTTCAACTCCCAGAATTCCCCCAGCCAGCATGTTGGCAGGGAGAGTTCTGGGAGCTGAAGTCCACACATCTTAAAGTTGCCAAGGTTGAGAAACACTGTTCACAGCTCTCCATGGATGGTTCCTTTGGCTGCAAGAGGAAGAGCATTTGGCAAATATTTATTTATTTATTTATTTATTTATTTATTTATTTATTTATTTATTTATCCAACTTATATCACCGCCCATCTCCCCCCACAGAGGGGACTCTAGGCGGTTTACAACAAGTTAGCAATTAAAACATATAAAAACATATAAAATACAATAAACAATATATATAACTAACCATAAGTTAATTAAAAATATATAAAACCCAAGAGGCTCTGATGTCATATTTAAAAGAACTCTATGGCGCAAGCCATCCCCATGAGGAGCTATCACTCTTCCCATCCCAAGCGAGGTGGCAGAGCCAGGTCTTCAATTGCTTTTGGAAGGTCATAAGTGTGGGGGCTTGCCTCACCTCCAGGGGCAGAATATTCCAAATATATAGAGTCACTTTATTTTTGGCCCCAAGAGTCAAGAGAAGCCACTCAGGAAAAGCAGGGTGTACATTAAAATAAACTAGAATAAACAAACACAGGATGTATTAACTTGCAGAGATGATCGGTTCCCTGTGCAAGGAACCCTATTGGCCAGGGATTTGAACTTCTGCCAAAGTCCAACCTGTGTCATTTAAAGGTGCAGCAGACCTACCTGTTTGAGAAGTGGTTTGGGAGTTGGACCACTTCTGTGATGGCTTCTGGGTTCCTTTTTGCAATGCCACAGATGTCCAGCTTGCTATAACATTCTTCCTGCACTTCAGAAATCATACGCTGGAACGTGGAGCACCGGCGAATGGCCAGGAACACCTTGGACGTGATGCCGTTGGCAATGCATTTCAGACTCTCCTTTACAAAGGCTTTCCCCTGCCAGGAGGAGGACAGGAGCATGTAAGTAACTAGGTTAAAACCTATGGAACATGAACTTTTGTCCTGAGTTGCAAACTCCAACTATTATTGCTCAGAGTTGTTCCTGAATTGTTCAGTGTTGTTCCAGAAGACAAGCAAAAAGCAGGAGATTTTGGTTGGACATAAGGAAAATGTACTGCCTCTAAGAGCTGTTCAACAATGGAACAGATGGAATTGGGAGGTTCTCCTTTGCTGAAAGATGACCATCTCTTGGGGATGTTATAGTAGTGGATGCCTGCAGGTACGGATCTTAATGGTGATCTTCAAAGACCCTTTCAACACTTATATTCTATAACTTTATTTACAGTAACAGTGCATAAAACTGATTAAATAATAAATGCACTCAAGGCTCACTTGACCACACTAAGCCATGTTCACATTTTATTTATAAAATATATTATCTATTATTATTATTATTAGTATTAGTATTATTATTCCAAAGCAGAAGTTGGTGATGGATTTCCACAAGGGAAAAGGTTGATTTATACATACTGTCACAAGAACCTTTCTGTTGAAGGATCTTCCTGTGGTAGGAAGCATCAAGCAACAAAATGAACTAATCTAGTCTTCTCTTACAACCCCCTTCCCCAGTCTGATTCTTCCCAGCTGGTTT
Organism: Charina bottae; assembly: GCA_023362775.1. Lineage (NCBI taxonomy): Eukaryota > Metazoa > Chordata > Lepidosauria > Squamata > Charinaidae > Charina > Charina bottae. The sequence continues at coordinate 17,112,456 of JALMGJ010000014.1, read as the reverse complement.
GGGATTACAACAACCAGACTTCCTAGCCAGCATGACACTGAAATCTGAGAATTCAATGGATCTGGAGGGCATCAGGTTTGGGAAGGCTAGTTCAGGAGCTATCAAATGCAAGGGACCAGCCTTGCATTTTCCCATAGCTTCGCAATTTGCAAGACTAGTCCTCTGTGTCAGGGGTAGGCAGACAGGGGGACTTCATCTAGTAGAAGACCTCTAGATAGTTTGCAGAATTTCTGCAAGACCTGACAATAGTTTCACAACAGTAACTAGCAGCTCACTCTAAATGATTTATGTAAGGCCAACCATTACTTCATTTTCTAGCCTCAGTGTTCCTCATCTCCAAAACAGGTATATTTGGATAGGCTGGATTCATTTCAGCCAGAAGCCAGAGTTTATAAATCATAATGGTTAACCAAAATCAAATAAGCTCTATTATAGCTTACCAAAATACATGAAGCTGGGCCCTCCCAATAACAGTAGCAAATAAATCTGCCAGAGTTATTAGTCAAACAAGGAATGGAGAAATTTGACACTACCCACAATGGAGGAATGGTTGGTGAAGATGATGGAACTTGCTGAGATGGCTAAATTGACTTCTTTGATCATAGATAAGACAATATCTATGTTTATTGCTGACTGGAAACCCGTTATAGACTTTTTGTGTGAAACAGAAAAAAAATGAACTTATGATTTATGGCAGGACTTTCCAAAGTTTTTCCCGCGGCGACACACCAACCGGCATTGGTGTGTCGCCGCGGGAAAACCCGGAAGTGCTGTCCTTGCGGTAGCGCGCAAAAACCCGGAAGCGCTGCTGCCGCTTTCGGATTTTGTGTGCTGCAGTTGGTGTGTCACCGCGGGAAAACCCAGAAGCGCTGATGATGATCAGCGCTTCCGGGTTGTGTGGCGACACACCAGACTGTGTGTGGCGACACACTTTTGTGTCGCAACACACAGTTTGGAAAGCTCTGATTTATGGTTTTGATGATTAGACGATAGATTATAGAAATAAGAGAGTTATGTTGTAACCATAGAGTAAGAGGTAAATTTATAATTGTACTTATAACTGCTGTAAAGATTGGAAGCTACTTTTTTATATCTTTTTTTCCTTTGCTATTTTCTTTTTACTTTTCCCCCCTGTTCTTGCGCTTTTAGCTTTCTCTTTGATTTCTTTCTTTTCTTTCTTTTTCTTACTTTGTATTAGTTTGTATTAGTTTTTATCTTCTTTTTAAAAAATCTTTAATAAAAATGATATAAAACAAGGAATGGAGAAACAGTAATTTCATGTTGGTTAACCAAATTGTTATACCAAGTATCCCATGTCTATTTTAGTATCAGAAAGTCCTATGTTGAAGAACACTTATTTTAAAGGCTCGTGGGTCAATGTTCTATTTTTCATTATCATCAATTGTCCGCGCCCTCCCACACCTCAAATCACAAGGGAAGGAACCTCAGACTGGTTCCAGAATCAGGAGCAATCAGGGAGGCTGCAGAGGGAGTGAGAAGAGGGGTGTGTACCAGAAACACCCCTTTCTTTGCCAACTCACAGTCCTAAAGCAAGCTGAGAATAACCCCCCCAACAAATTCTGAAGCACTCTGAGAATGAAGTAGAAAAATTAAAATCCCCTTTTGAGATGTTTCAGCAGGATTGAATGGACATTGCTGAACTTCTCCAAATGAAGGGCAATGCTTTGCAGTGGCATTCAGGAGCTCCTTCCAAACTTGAGTTGCAGGAATAACCTAAGGAGTGTTTAGGTTAGTCAAAAGAAATGCAATAAAAAGTGACAGTTTGGAAGTCTTTCTCCATAGCAATATCAAGCCTGCTTCTCAACGAGAGGCTGTTATTCCTACGCCCAACGATCAGTGGCCCAGGTTGTATCCCGGGGAAGGCAAGGACCAGGTTCCTCTAACTCTTAGTCACCTGCATGAGGGGGAATCATATCAGGCACAGCTGGGAACACAGCTTTCCAACTTGTGAAAAATCCAATCTCCTTGCCAACTCCAAGATTGGGAAAAGCACATTTGCTTCCTCTTGAAAAAGAAAGCTTCCTTTTCCACCCCACAAGGCGTCTTCTGCCAAGGCTTTACACACAGCTTGTGGGAAAAAGAATGTATTGATAGAGAACCAATCCCTTGTCCTGACTTGCTGTTCGCAGAGCATCATGCTTTGAACTGAAGGCCCCTGTGGGCTTTCCCAGGTGATAGTAGTACAAACTTTCAGCTGGGCTATTTTCAGATGCTTAGATTTGCACACAGAACTCTTGACAGCATAGGACTGTAGAACTGGAAAGAACCCAAAAGATAATCTAGTCTAACCTTCTGAAATAGTTAGGTAAGCCATTTAAACCAACTATGAGAGGTCCAGCCTCTTAAAAATATCCAGAGATGGAGAATCCACAACCTCCATAGGTAGACTATGCCATCATTGTACAGCTCTGTCAGGAAGTTTTTCCTTATATTTAACTGAAATATAGGTAGCTGCAATTTATGCCCTGTATTTCTGGTCCTAGATTTTTTGTCCATGGAAAATCGTTTAGGACTATGTTCTCTGTAGCTTCCTTCCATGAAAGAGGGATAATTCAGAGTCATTCTGAGTACAACTAACCCAGTAGTCTTGCTTGGAGAATGGTGGTTGCCTGAGCAAAATAGGTCTTCCCATCTGGCCATGCCAAGCAAGGAGACATGATCTGGCTCACCCCACATCGCAATTGTTTGCATTCACAAACCCTTCAGTCACCCCATTTGCTGGAACTATCAAAACCAACTAATTTGGAAAGACAGCTAAAACAACTGATTATTCTTGGGTGTAAAAATGGCCCCACATTAATAATTCTGCCTCACTTTTTTTTAACACAGTCTCACTGTGGAAAGAGAAATACTGTCAGGCAACTTAATATGGGCCTTAAAACAGCATCTCTCTGCCTCCCCCTCCAAATTTTATGATCACGCAGCCATCAGTTGTATTAACTAGAGGTGTGCAAAAACATCCTGGGCTATTTCGACACAAGAATGGGCTGTTCTAACCATGGAAGAGTCTGTTTCGAGTGGTTCAGAAGTGGTTCAGCAAAACTCTTGTGAGTGCTTTATCACCTTCACAATTTTGAGGGTGGACATGTTAGAACCTTTTTATCTATTTTGCTGTTGAGCCCATCTTGATTCCTGACAACTGCCAGCAAAAGTCCATGGAGTTTTCTTGGCAGAATATTTTAGAAGTTCCTTCTTGCTAGGGCTGAGACAAAACGAGTTACTTAGCTGGCTTTGTGCCTAAGGCAGGACTAGAACTCAGTCTCTGGACTTCTAGTTTAGTGCCTTTAAGAACTCAGTCTCTGGACTTCTAGTTTAGTGCCTTTAAGCACTATACCAAATTGGCTCTCATTGCCTCTGAGTGCCTCTTGATCCCTGGAGACTGCCTGGACAAACCTATGAAGGTTCAACATTCTCAGAAGTAGTTTGCCATTGCCTTCTTCCTATGGCTGAGAAAGAGCAACTGGCCCCAAGTCACCCAGCTGCTTTCATGCCCAACATAGAGCTAGTCTTCTGCTTTCTAGTCTGATTCCTTTAACCGCTACACCAAATTGGCTCACTCTAGAACCAAAGGAACTGGATTCTGAGGTTGGAATGTCAGTGATGAAGCATTCATATTCTAAGTCACTTTCAGATTTTTCAATGGAACAAGGCATACACTTTTTAAATTATCTATCTATCATCTATCTATCTATCTATCTATCTATCTATCTATCTATCTATCTATCTATCTATCTTCTTTTGCACCTTCCTGGTATTAATTGTATTTGAGCAAGTAAGTAAATTTAAAACTGAATCAAATTTAGAGTTTAGCTTTTTTATTTTAAGCATATAACTTAGTTTTTAATTGATTATAGTCTAAAACTACATTACTAATGTTACTAATATGTAGTGTTTTTAAGAACAACTAATTGCAATGGTTTTAATGTTCAAGAAAACATATAAAAAGTTTTTCCCCTTTATTTAAACTGATTAAGAATTAACAATTTCATTTATTTAACAACAATCAATGATCAAGCAAGGTTAAAAGAAGAAAACTTCAGAACAACGACCAAATACAGTGAAGACACTGTAACAGCCATATAAAATCTAAAAATCTAATTATAACAGCCATACAAAATCTAAAAAAAATTAGGCTTAAAAGCAGAGTAAGGGACACATTGAATAAAATACAAAACATAAGATAAATAGGATAAAATTGAAATACAATAAAATAAAAGATCAAAGAAACTTCATAATGTCATCACTCCAAAATTAGGACATCTCAAATTTAGCTACATTCAAGGAGACTGAATCATACTGATCTGATAACTGAACATAAAAGAGATCGGTATTTCCTGGGCGTTTTACCAGGTAAGGAGTTATAAGGCGGGTCCTTGAGCCCCTATAGAGGATACAGTGTATAATATGCATTTATATCTGTGTTGGAGAAGGTCGGAAGTCACCTCCTTTCTATTTTTTCTTGCTATTCTTGCACTTTTTAGTTTTTCTTCTTTTTTCTTTCAATTCTATATTCAAGCTTTTCTGTACTTTGTATTTTAACTGTACTTTGAAATCTTAATAAAGTCCTATAAAAAAATATAGAGGGTACAATGAAGCAGGACATGAACTGTAGTTTCAACAGCCCCTTGTCCCCAGGGGCACAGTCTCAGCTCATGGGGGACTTTTTTTGTATTGGCCCCCCAAAACTGCTGTGGGGAGAGCATTGAAGCGTGCTACAGTTAGTGCTCTTCGGAAATTGGAAACAGTTATGGGGTGTAAGTATCACTCTGGTTTGTAAAAAGGGGCTTGACTGCTCAGAAAAACATTCTTAAGTAGAGCAGACTGGTCCTGTTGGGCTTCCAAGCATTTATTTTATTTTATTTTATTTATTTTCTATCCCACCTTTATTTTTATAAATAACTCAAGGCAGCGAACGTACCAAATACTTTGTTTAAATGCACTGACCGCACACTCATAACCCATTTCATATATTGCTTTCAACCTATTCCTTCTGTGTTCTCTAACAGAATGTTGCAAATTTTTGAATTTTTCCATTTATCCCTTTTAGATGATGAATTTTGTCTAATTTCAAATTTAGTCATGGCTCTAGTTGCTTCTGTTCTAATGGCTGGAACTGTAGTAAAAAGCAGAAACAGATGTATTTGAAACCATGAATGACCCACATTTCCTAAAATTATTTGTAATTGGTTTCCCCTTTTTGGAGTCTCCCTAACACACAACTCTTTTAAATATGAAAGTCATTTAAATTCATTTCCCAACCCTCCTACTGTTTAATTTCATTTTCAGAATAAAAGACAAGATGAAAAATAAAGAGTTGAAGAGGTGATGGGTGTGAAATTAATTTAAGGGCTCACCCTTTTCAAATTTTGTGCAGGTTTAGAAGAAATGGAACTTCCAGTTCTTGATGATTATTTTAGGAAAGTGCCCTAATTTTCACTAATAGTACATTTATGCACTCCATCTTTAGCCAAAGTGTTAATTCTTCCGACCTTATCAAAAATGTTATTGCTATGATTATCACTGTAACATTTAATATTTAGAATTCTGAGGCCTCCTTCACTGATGTTTTTGAAAAGAATCTTTGAATGTATTCTTGCTTTTTTGCCAGTATGTGTAAATTTTGCCTAGATCCAGCTACTTTGTGGAGTAGGACCCCTGTGATGTCACTGAAAGGTACGTGTCCTTTGGACTGAAAAAGGTCACTTCTTCCTGCAATACTGCCATTGCTCCCATACCATAGTTCAGCTGTGCTTGCCAAAGATACTTTGCACACTTCTTATCTCAGTGGCAAGACCATGACATGGACCAAAAACAGCTGTAATGCTTAGATCTTTGTGATTCTGGCCAAATTCACTCAGCTCTCAGAAATTTTAGGCTTTCTTTTTAAAAGATGTTTGTAGGTGAAAGTTGAAGTGATAAGATCTGGAAGTGCATGGATGATGCTGTGCAAAATCTTGGAAGATCATGCATGCTTCTGCAACTTAATATCACTTCTAGCAAGCATGAAAAGATGAAGTGGGGGAAAGCTATTTCATAAATAGCAAAAGAATGGGTAAAACAGCAGCAGTTCTCACTCATAATTTTCATCAGTCACATGTATTTTGCCTAATTAAGTTTGCATTGGAGGAAAAAGTACTTTTTGAAATGACAGAATGCAAGTTTGTTTTTCCAATGTTATCGACGTGTCACAGCAGAAAGGGAGAATGCTTTCTTTTTTGATGTGCTGTGGGTTTCAGCAGATGTTGTATAATTTTATTACAACCACGTCTACCTTTTTTTAAAGGGGAAGCTAAAGAGGACCATGTAATACCAGCCTTGAAAGCATTATGTTGGCTAGCTGTGACACCCAACTTAAGGAGTTTACACTCATCTGAAAAAAAACCCAAGTTGCACTGATGACTTTATGAACGCATCTATTTAAATATGAAAGTCCTTTCATTTCCCAACCCTCCTACTGTTTAATTTCATTTCCAGAATAAAAGACAAGATGAAAAATAAAGAGTTGAAGAGGTGATGGGTGTGATATTAATTTAAGGGCTCATCCTTTTCAAATTTTGAGCAGGTTTAGGAGAAATGGATTCTGATTAACTTCCAGTTCTTGATGATTATTTTAAGAAAGTGCCCTAATTTTCACTAATAGTATATTTATGCACTCCATCTTTAGCCAAAGTGTCACTCTCTTGGCAGCCATATGAAAATGGCACTTTCTTGACATTGTCTTCTTCCAAGATGGATGGTGGGATTTTTTTTTTTTAAAAAATTCACTTGAATCTATAGCCCTGCTAGTCTTCCATGTAAGTACCAATCAGGTCTGACCCTGCTTAGCTTCACAGCCCACACAAGGTTGCCCAGATGTTGCCACCTACTGAGAATAATATCTGTCTATAAAGCTTTACATGTTTTATGATTCAGACCCATTAAATGAACCATCCCAACATTACTGAACCGGTGCAGTAAGATCCATGGGAGAAGGCACTGCTCACGGCCCAACCAATGTACCTGGCTCAGGATGAGATGGCCAGAATTAGTGCCTTCAAGAAAGCAATGCCTCATTATGGAAGTCTAGTGCAGCTGGTCACAATAACCAAAGGCATGCTTGTTCAAACAGACATTTGTAGATAGGACTACACTCTTCTATAGGCTATTATTTTAAAATGAATGTTGCAGGATTCTTGTTCTCTCATATTATGATCAACAGTTTTATTGATCATGGTGTTGATTCTTTCCGGCCTCTCGCTTCCTTCAGGAGGAAAAGAAAGATAAGGCTACTAATGCTTACTACTATTACTAGCTTATTGCTCAAACAAGTAGGGGTCCTAATCTTTTTTTTAATATCAAATGCAACCAATGAAAGACTGTAGACGTAAATATAAGAAAGGATGACAAAAATCCAGTTAACTCTATGTAAACCATACCATGTGGACCCCCAACATTTGAAATCTAGGTATAGCAATGGCCATAGCGGTTTCTCAGTCGCAGATGTGTAGACCTGCAACCAAACCCAAAATCTTTACTTTATCTAGGACTTTGCTCATTTGCTGCTGCTTAGACTTTCGGATCTGAATCTTCCCCAGTCCTGAGAGGAGATGCTAGGGATGAAGTTTAAGATCTTTTGCATACAAAATAGGTGTCCTCTCATGAGCCAAACCCTTTCCCAGCCTATCGGCAAGCCAGCTGCCCATAAAAAAGATGTTCAGATCTGTACCATACCTGAGTGTCAAATTTAGCAGCACTGTAGAGGAAAGATTTGCAGATGTCATACATGCCACCCGTGTCACATGTAGAGTTTTCCAGACAGGCAAAAGCCCCACATCCCACCTGGAGGGCACTATTTAGACATCGAACCACGTCCGCTGCAAAGAAAAGGGTGGGGAAGAAGAATAGATCTTAGCGCAAGCTTCTATCACACGTGCTCCCATAGCAGCCTGCAGCTCAGCTGGTGGTAGCTGCCACAATTGCTGAGTCATGTTTTACTTCCAGACAGAGCTTGTCGACACATCACCCTTAGTAAGTCTTCATTACATTTTTAGCACAGTACTCAACTTCCAGGGTCTCAGCAAGTGCAATTGCTGCACTGGAAGATTTTGTTTCAAGCAAAATAGATTTCTACTACTGTAGGAACAGTAGTAGTTTTGAGGATCAACCATGCTGTAAGATTACAAGGGGCAGGCAGTAGCTTTTGCAGTGAGTTTCTAAAGCCGCTGCTGCGTGGCCATCCATCAACACTGTTCCTCTCCTACTATCACAATACTAGTTTCTCATACTTCTGCAGCCTGGGGGTGGGGTGGGGTGGGGCAAATCCATTTTCAGGTCTAGTGGTTAAGGTGCTGGGCTACAAACCAGGAGTCTGTGAGTTCTAGTCCCGCCTTAGGCATGAAAGCCAGCTGGGTGACCTTGGGCCAGTCACCCTCTCTCAGTCCTGCTCACCTCACAGGGTTGTTGTTGTGGGGAAAATAGGAGGAGGAAGGGGTATTAGGTATGTTCGCTGCCTTGAGTTATTTATAAAAATAATAAAGACAGGATAAAAATAATGCCTTCTTTTCCACCCATCAGGGCCCAACTCTTATGCATCGGAAACTAGAGATTCTGGGCAGAAATCAAGCACATGTTTGTTATTCTCAAAATCAAACAAGATGCCAAAGCTATTTTGGTGTCTACCAAACTGGTGCAATTCTATTCTATCAGACCATAACCAACCTGCTGTACAACATCCCAATACTCCTACCACAGAGGGTTTTTTTAGTTGAGACATTTTTATATTACTTCTCCAAATGAAATAATTCTCTCTCAGGGCCAACTACAAATTCAGTACAAATTGATTCAGTGCAATTTGACAATAACACGACAACAAAAGTAATTTCAAACGTAATTCAGAATCCCAGCAGCTACAACAGCAGCTTCAGATACATGAAACATTGAAATATCTGCCTAACCCAATTACTTCAAAGGAAGAAAACAGGGCCAGGGTGGCTGGAAATTATCAGAATGGTAGTCCAATACATCTGAAGTTCCCAGGCTGGGGATGGCTGAAGTAGCCTGGAAAGATGTTTCTTTAAGGGGTTCCCATAAATGATGGTCACCACCCAAAATGGCTTTCTTGTATATCTTGGCCAATAATAAGATAATAAACATAAAAAGGTAAAGGTTCTCGTGTCCGACTCTAGGGGCCGGTGCTCATCTCCGTTTGTTAGCCGAAGAGCCAGAGTTGTCTGAAGACGCTTCCACAGTCATGCGGCCAGCATGATGCACGTGGAATGCTGTTACCTTCCCACCGAAGTGGTACCTATTCTTCTACTTGCATTTGCATGCTTTCGAATTTCGAAGAGCTGGGGCAAGTGCGGGAGCTCACTCCGTCACGCAGGGCTAGGGATTCGAACCTCCGAACTTGCGATCTTCCGATCGACAAGCCTGGCATCTAGTATGGGATGGGGATGGGAAGAGGCAAAGGACCTTTACCTTTGCTGTTTGACTGATAACAATAATTCAACATATGATTATCTTCTCGGGTCTCCCCTCCCCCCATGCAGGTATGCAAAGATTCTTAGGAATTGAAGCTGCTACCCCATATGGGCTGTGGAATCTACATATTTTATAGTTCTGTTCCAATGTTCAAGAAGGCACTCTATGAATGCCATCTATGAACAAATGCTTCTTTATCTCTTGGGCCCAATTAGAGGAAATACATTGGAAAGCCATCATCAAGGATGAGTTTAGGAAGTCTATAAAAGTGGAGCACAGCTCTAAAATTCTGTAGAAAGGCATTGCAGTGTTGTGATTAAAGTGCTGGACTAGACGCATGGAGACCCAGATTTGAATCATTACTTGGCCATGAAGCTCAGTGAGTGATCTTCAGGCAACCAAGATCTTTCAGTCCAATTTGAAGGGATGTTGTAAAAATAAGGAAGGGGAAAAGATCAGGGATATCACCTTGAGCCAGAGCTAGGATATACAGCATCTTTAACAGATCTCAGAAAATAGCCACATTATTTATCACAAATGAGCACTGAATTAAGTAAATATAGCTGTTAGATTATTTTCTTCCAGCAGTGTGCTAAAGTAATATTTCCTTTTAAATTAATATTAATTTTTCCCCTCCAAGCTGAATTTCTACTTAGTTACATAATACCCTGAAACCATATACTGTACGTACCTTATTTTCTACCTGATCACCTTGCAGGCATCAGGAATCAAGTGCACTTGAATTAATTTTTTAAGGAACCCTTTAAGAAGCTACTTTGCAGGAGAACAAGGAATTTTGAGGGACAGTAGCAGTAATTTTTTTTTAATTGCCTCTGCTCCCATTCTAGTACCATATAAGTGGAGACTTTAAAACACAGGCATCCTCTTCCACTGCTATTCGATGTGCCAAGTGAAAGAAAATTCAAACCAGTAGGTGCCTGTGCATCTGCCTTCCGTTATGATGTTTCCATGGATTCAACTTAGAACTTTGCAATCTGCAGGTTTAATAAGCATTAGGGCTTTCATTGTTTTAGACACCCTGGAAGAACTGAGACCCTAGGTTTCTATAGTAACCAAGTACAAAAGGAAATTGAGCAAATACTCCAGCATCAATGCTGCAGAGCCCTGCAGATCTGAAATAAAAACCATTCCCCTGGCAAGTGTCAGATTAGGGGAGTGTAGTTGGCTGGATTGAAAATTAAGATGCAAGTGATATCTTGCCATACTGGAAGCAGAAGAACCTCCCAGCACTTCGGGGCATAAGTCTTTCATTTGAAAGAAAGCTCCTTCGGCGCAGGAGGACTCACATATGGAAAACTCAATTAAGGTCCTGTCTGTCGGCCATGCGATGCGAACATTGCTGAAATGGCTCCAGAAAGAAGAGTGAAAAGTTGGAAGCCTGAGGGAAGGGGGTTCCTTGAGCATGGATGCCGGTGTCTTCTTCTCTCTCTCTCTCTTTTTTAAAGGGCATGGCTTTTCCGACCTGCCAATTTCTCTCTTCGGAGAAGCCAACTCATAGAAGACTCGGGTATTTCGATTAATTTGCCAATGGGGGTGCGGGGTAGGGGAGACCTGCTTGGGTTAACTTCTGCAAAGGGCCAGGCTTAAGAGGGAATGGCCCAAGGACAAGCTGCAGCGGACGGCGCCGAAAACGATCCAGGATTTCGATTCGCGCTGTCATTCTCGCGGGTAGCATTATGGGGAGGGTCGGACGGAAGGGCTTGGCTTTGCCCCTCCGTGGGCGGAGGAGCCGCGACCAGAAGGGACCGCTGGCCTGAACCGTCTCGCCCCACGAGCAGAAAACCTCAAGCAAGCCAGTAGAGATCCATTGAATCCCCTGGAAAGTTTTCCTGCGGAAGCCCCTCCTTGCACCCGGCTCCTTGGATTTCCCAGAGAGGGGGCTTGCGCAGGAGAACTTCCCCAAGCGCTGGTACCGAGAAAGAGAGAGAGAGAGAGAGAGAGAGAGAGAGAGAGAGAGAGAGAGAGAGAGAGAGAGAGAGAGAGAGAGAGAGAGAGAGACACGCGTGGCCGCAGCTGCTTGCCCACTCCGGCTCTCTCTGCCCCTCCCCGCCCGCCCGCCCGCCCCCCGGGAAGGATCTGGGTAAGTTACCTGAGTTCTGCGCTGGAAGCCTCGTCTTCCTGGGGCTGACGGAGGAGTCATTCTGCTCAAGTTCATAGGATGCCGAAGCAGCGACCGCCAGCAGCAGGAGAAGCGTGGGCTTTTGGTGCATTCTCTAAGTTTCCACCAAGTTCGCGCGGCGTGCTCGCTCGAGAGTCTCTCTCTCTCTCTCTCTCCCTCTCTGCCCACTTCCTCGGCTCGAGCAAAGACGCGGATCTGGCTGTAGGGGAAAACGAGAGAGGAGGAGGAGAGGAAGACTCGCCGAATCAACTCAACCAAGAGAGCCCCCTCTCTCTTCTTCGATCCTGGCTTCTACTCACTGCAGGTGACCAACCTGGAGCTTTTATAGCCTCTCTTATCTCCCCCCACTCCCCAAAAGTCCTTCCCCGATCAGGGACCAATCGGGGGACGCGGTGGGCGGCCAATGAGAAGCGATGCTCATTCAAGCACAGGACGCTTGGAACTTCGTAGGAAGAATATTTTCCAACCCATTAAAAGGACCTCTCCAAACGGAATCTAAAACCAAACAGACATACACGCACACACGTTAATTTTCATTAATGTAAAAGAGAGAGCCGGAGTTGAGTTCAAACGATAAACTATGCGTATTCAAACTCCGTGCATTAGCTTCTGAATAAATATGGGTTTACGCATGCACACCAGAAATAGCAAGGAAAGGTGAAATCTTTTGTAAAGAGCATCTGGGTTCTGAATAGATGAAAATGGTAGGTTTAATAGGTACACCCCCCCATATTAGGATGAAATTGGGGAATAAAGGCAATCACATAAACAGGTAGGGATGAAGGCAGCTTCTCATAAATCTTTAGGATCAGTGTTACTATGCTCTTCCTTTACACTCCCACATTTATAAGTGATACAAATACATATGTTAAAAATCACTGTTTCCTACCCTGTTTCTAAGACCTAACATTTTTTATAGTTATTGGGGTTGGGTGACAGGATTCATGAATAGCTGCCTTTGGGATGTTGGAAACTTAGCAAGTAGTTTCCCAGTGAAAAAATGGGTTGAAACACTCTGGGGAGCTCCAGAGACTTTTCAATTTGGTGGACATTAGCCTGGTAGATACAAGACCTGTGTCTGATGACTAGCAATTGATGGGGCGGTTGACAGTCATACCCTTTAGATCAGTGTTTCTCAAGCGTGGCAACTTGAAGATGTGTGGACTTCAACTCCCAGAATTCAGTGCAATTTGACAATCACATGACACTATGCTGGCTGGGGAATTCTGGGAGTTGAAGTCCACACATGTTCAAGTGGCCATGGTTGAGAAACACTGCTTTAGATGTTTGGATACAACTCCTGGAATCACTTGCCATTGCCCACACTGGCTGGGGTTAATGGGAGTTGAGATCCAAAACATCAGGAAGGCATTGCATTTCTTGTCTCTGATGTGGACAGTTCCCCATTGCTATTCAGCCCATGATAGCCATTCATTTTCCTTGAGCAAACTATTTCTTCATATTGCAGTGATCTGCCAATGAACATATATATGTGATTCTGCAGCACTTGGTGCTTGACAGTGGAATGTGAGAACAGAATCCACAAAGATGTATTTTTTTTCCCTAGAAGATACAGTATGGTCATTCTTTTTGTGGTAACACATCTGTAGTGGCCTCTGAAGCGTGACTTGATTTTGCAGACATCAAGTGGAAGCAGGTCTGTGTGAAGCAGCCTTGCATTACTTCCCACAAAGAACTGATCTGCATGCTACAGCTCCTATATTTAGGCTGCCCTAAATATTTGTGTGCAGAGGCAGCTCAGTTCCATGGAGAAACTTCCTCCCAACAATAAGTACTGCTGGAAGCTAATCCACAAAGTCAAGGGAAGGATTTTTGCTCAGGAGTGCAACACATATAATGGATGTAAAAGGTCTTGGGCTCAATCTCTGGCTAGGGGGCTGGAAACGATCACTGTATGAAACCCTAAAAAGCTGCTGCAGACAGTGCTAAACTAGATGGACAAATTAAGAACAGAAGACATCAAAAGAACCTTGCTAGGTCAAGCCAAGGGCTTATTTTGTACCTACTGTAGTAGACAACCACAATGGGACATTCAGGATGCCCACAAGTGTCAGCAAGATAAGCAAGATTGTCTTCCTTGATATGAAGTAACTTCTCACATTCCCCTTATTAATGATAACCTTCCCCAGCCATGATCCTCCATATGTTTTGGACACAATGCCCATCATCCCTAGCCATTGTCTGAAGACGTTTGCTAAGGGGGATGGCTAAGGGAGGATAGGCAGGTTGGGGAATGCTATATTAAGCAAAGTTTATGTTCAGGTGCTTTGGCCACATAATGAGAAGACAGGATACCCTGGAGAAGAAGCTGATGCTAGTGAAAGTGGAAGGCAAAAGGAAGAGGGGCCGACCAAGGGCAAGATGGATGGATGATATTCTGGAGGTGACGGACTCAACCATGGGGGAGCTGGGGATGGTGACAGCCGACAGGGAGCTCTGGCGTGGGCTGGTCCATGAAGTCACGAAGAGTCGGAAGCAATTGAACGAATAAACAACAAAATGTACAGGTGGAAAGAAAACATGTACTGTATGCCCTTGTTCCTCTTTCACTGTTGAGCTCTAAAGATTTGTAGCAAATTCCATTTGTAGCAGCAGGCTTTCCTAAATCAAAAATATGGATGTACTGTATCCAATATATGACTTAGTTGTATTCTTTACCATTGCAATATTCACGTAATTGTTCCAACCCAAGAGTGGAGAAGAGAATAATGAAGGATCTGACTAAACCATATATAGTATGCTCTACAGTTCTTTTTAAAAAGTAATTATGTAAAGCAACGATCCCCTTTATTGCATGGGTAGAGTATAGTAAAGACTACATTTAGGGGAAATGAACCAATTTTGGGGACACCTGTTTGTAAGGCCAGTTGCTCAAGGCTTTTTTTCTTGGTACTGGAAAGGATGATCTCAGGAGACCTTGAGGTAGACAGGGTTCTGCAAAGCAGTGTGGAGAGATTGCTGTATTAGGCATGAAGAAGTCTGTATAAATCATCTGACAGATTAATAGCCGGTAAATTACAAACAAATAGACAAACAACCTCAATTGGCAGGTAGGTGTGGCATCTCCATCCCAGCTTTATAGGAATTCCAGGGTGGGGAGAAATGTCATGCAGTTAGCTTTAGTGTTGCTTCTTATTTAGTTTTCCTAGCAATGACAATTTAATAAATTATCAAGTGCAATTTAGGAAGGAAAAGGGGTAAACCCATGAGGACCCCCTCCCCCCAGATGATAGTGATGAATAATATCTTCCAAGATTGAACAGTAGCATTTCCATTTTTGTGACCAAAACCATACTCTGCTTCTAACTCTGGTTATCCTATAGATACATAGAGATACTACCATAACCAACACTCAGCATAATGTAATAGGAGTCCCTGCTGGAGAAATGATGAAGACAGACATTCTCACACACAGACTGGCCATCTCATCCCTAAATAAGTTCAGGAATCCCCTATTTATTTGAAGTTTAATGGAAGCTTAAATAATCTATTTTGCTTCTTAGGGCCATGAAAAGGGGTCTAAAGGTCACATTTGGGGGCTACAGGATGACTATCCCAGCTTTTTAGACTAGGGGGTGACCATAGGTGTCCATTTGTAACCACAGTGACACCAAAATGACAAAAGGGTATTGTAGGGTCATGACATGTCCACTCCGTTGTGCATCATAATGTTGTACACAAATATATAAGGGGTAGAGTTTCTACCTGAAGTCATGACACATGTTTTATCATTTGCCTCCTCCTTGTTCCCTTCCTGAAGATGTCTGTGGGGTGACTTTAATTAAGAGGCTTCTTGTAAAGGTGCAAAATTGAGTCTGCTGTCTCCCTAATTCCATCTCTGATCCATAGTCGAGCCATATTTTCTTAAAGACCATTTGAATAAATAAAAAGAAACGAGATGAACAGATTAAAGCATAAAATTAGATACTTCAGAACAAAGAAATCAGCAAATTAATGTGGAGATTTCTCCCCCAACCTATTTATCGGAGCCCTGGAGTTCTTGATGGATAATTTCCACATGCCATTAACAGCTGTGAAATTGGTGTCATTCTTAAAGGTTAAAATAAAAACCCAAATTCTCAGCTGAGCTGCCAAACATTTCTTTGTCAGATCACCAGTCAGAGAGTTCTGAATCAGTAATATTCTTTCATCCTTCCATGTAAGTGTAGGGTACTTAGGCGGATGGATGGTAGCACAAACACCGCCTCTTGCATACTTTTTCCAAAACTATTTTTCTCAATTTGGGGGAATAGTGTGTGTTGTCAGTAACTTCACGCTTTGGATGTAATGGTTTTATTTGGGGGTCTTTGTGGATGCTAACTTCACTCACTTCAAAGTGTGGTAAACTGGCTCCGGTGTGTTTAGGGGCCCTTCAATCTGGTGAATAGGGCCCTTCTGAACAATGCCCACAAAATATAGATCTGAAGTCACCACCAGGTGTTTCCTCATGCTACGTCAGTTTCATCTAATGAATTTGCTCAAATTCGCCTTGCAATTTCTCAACAGTTTCTTCCCCTTTAAACAACAACAACAACAACAAAAACCTTGTTCTCAGAATGCTTGATTCCGATAAATCTTGGTGGTTCTTTGAGATTTTTTAATCATTGGAAGTAGCAGTGAAAGCCACCCCTAGAACTGGAATGGTTGTTTTCTGTCATCCATCCATCCATCCATCCATCCATCCATCCATCCATCCATCCTTCTGAAGATTCCCTAGCTTCCCCACATTTCTCAATTAAAAAACTTCCTAGGAAGGAGATTTCTTATGCTGTCTCCTCTTAGGGTTCAGACTGCTGGAAAGAGAGCTACATGGTGAAAGAGAGAACATCCAAATTCAGTCCATGGCCAAGTGGTCACTAAGTCAGAAACACCACATTCCACCCAGGAGAATTTTACTGAACTTCTGCTTGGAAAGGAATTCAGAAAGCAAAATGCTCTTTCATCCAGCTAAATGAGAATTAGTAAAAAAATAAAAATAACCGAATAAGCATTTTTTCTGCATGGCATTCATTTCATTTACTGCAGATTTTAGAATTTTATTTTGGGTGTGAGGGCTAAATTTGAGCAAGCATAGATCCACTCCTCTCTGTTTCTTTTGCCCCCCCAGCCTCTTTCTCTAAAGCCAATCCACAGCCCCAGAATGTTAGCCCTTCAAGGTAGTCCAGACAAGAAGCACAACCAAGAGTACTAACTCTATCATTATTGTCAGGTTACAGTAACAGGATCTTGCAGGACTGAAAGTATTTCTCCCCTCCTTTCCTTTTACTCTCCGGAAAACTAGGGCGGGTCCCTTCTGAAACGCTTCCCATGCCCCCTCTCCTTCTGTGGGCTGAGATATCCTTCACATGCCAGTTTTCCGGTCTGCGGCTCTTCCTCTTGTCACCCAAGGTCATTCTCACATACTGTTACACCCAGAAGGAGAGGGTAAGACATGCAGAGCGGATCCATCCTTTTTCTAGGGGAACAAGTTATATAATAACATATAGCTGTGGGTGGATTCTAATGGACTCCTTTTTCAAAATTTGGCACCAAGGAGTGAGCAAAGGACCTTGACTGGACTGAGAAATAAGGTTGTCAAAGAGTGGCAGCTACACATGAGACTCCATGATTTCTTTCTCTCCATTCTTCTCTCTGTTAGCTGAGATAAAATATAGAAATTAATGCTAACCCAGGTGCTAATCCTAATAATAAAAGTTATGTAAAATATCCTAAGCTGGTAATGGGCATGGCCAGTGATGCTGTGTATCATGGAAATTTGAGCTTGTTTTGGAGGGGATGGTTGGGAGATTGTCCAAGGTGGAACTGGTTCCTTCGGTCTCTGCAAGGCCCTGGACCCACCTGC
Organism: Charina bottae; assembly: GCA_023362775.1. Taxonomy (NCBI): domain Eukaryota; kingdom Metazoa; phylum Chordata; class Lepidosauria; order Squamata; family Charinaidae; genus Charina; species Charina bottae. The sequence continues at coordinate 17,094,973 of JALMGJ010000014.1, read as the reverse complement.
CATCATACCTTTTTAAAAAACGGGTGAACCGTTTTGGCCTGTCCACTACAGAGTGCTCTGAAGGATGCAAAACAGGTACAGAGGCATCATGTAATGTGTGAACCTCCCCTAGTTCTAAGTGAGTACTGAAATATTAGTTTTTATCACAAAGCACACAATCTAATGGATATAATAGAAAAGGAAAAGAGAAAGAGGAGGGGAGAGAAAATCAAGCATCGGGAGAGTAATCCCCTTTTTCGCCAACAGATAGGGCCAAGTCAGTTTCAACAGGGCTTCATTTTGCAAGGAAGAGGTGTAGGGAATGGTTTATCTGTAGCTGCTGCTTCTCCAGTAAATGTCTGGAGCTGGTCTTCCCTTTGCTATGACCTTATATTGTTCTTGGGAAGCAGCAAGATTTATCCTTCCAGGGACCTAGGGTCTGCTGGGCAAAGGATGAGTCCTAAAGCGTGCTGTCTTTTTGCTCCTCAGCTCCAAGGCAACATCAAAAATGTGACATGACTGATTAAATCTTGTTTTCGTTTGATCATATCCCTCTATTTCCAAACCCAGGTTGTTATCTAGCCAAAACAGCACCTCTCTCACAAAAGAGACTTGTGAAAATTCCAGTTTTTGTAGAAAGACACTGCCTTAGACAGCAACATGTCATTGCAGTATAAAAACGTTTTTTTTAAAAAAAAATCACCCAAACACTTGTTTCCCAAATATTTTAGGACATCATCCTTAAATTATTTTTTAACTACATTAGCAATTCACCCAGCCAACCAATTCATTGTTTCTGCAGTAAATCTTTAAAAGTGGAAAGGGAAATCAAAAGTAGAATTTTCCAAAAGGACAAACACCACCTGAATCCTTCTCTCTCTATTCAATATGAAGATGGAAACACTCTTGAGAAAGTGATTACAGAAATAATGGCAGAAGGTCACCATTGCAGGGTATGGCCTGAACGAAGATGGAAAAATGCAGAAGATTTCTCAGAAAATAGTCTGAATACTCATAGCTGGAATTGGCTTGAAGTGCTTTGGAATATTTCTGAACAGGTTTTGAATAAATGACTTTCCCCCTATGTTATATAGGGAGGCTGGGAACTTGGCTGATGAGATTCAGACAAAGAAAGAAACTGAATGTTCAGTGTTCTCAGTGGGAGCATTAAGCAAATAGAAGGCCATCTTACTGCTATCCAGGGGACCTAGAAATAGATAACTTTAGTTGGATTATTACTGCCATTGGTGCTATTCATACTTAGATTTATTAATGCTAAAAAGATGAAGTCTCCTTGGAGTTGATCTTGACTCCTGATTGCTTCAAGGACATACACAGGCAGTTTTCTTGGCTTGCCATTGTCCTCTTCTAGGACATTTTTTGGCTTCCCAGTCTAGCCTACAGCCTAACATTCCCTGTAGTCTCCCATGCAAGGACTAACCAGGCCTGACCTTGCTTAGCTTCTCAGATCAGATACAGTCAGCCAGATGCTGCTTCAGAGTCTTATTAATGCTAAGTCACTATATAATTAATGATGGAATTATTACAATATTAATAAGAATGCTCCTGGGTTCCTTCTACATGAGATAGTGCTCCTGGGCTAATACTGTCCAGTGCAAATTAGCAAGCCAGCTGGAACTGGAACAGAAAAATGTCATGATGTGGCTCCATTTTAAAAAGTGGTGTTTGAAAGAAAAAGAAAGAAAGAAAGAAAGAAAGAAAGAAAGAAAGAAAGAAAGAAAGAAAGAAAGAAAGAAAGACTATTGATGCAACCACTGTTTGCCTTCCTATGAACCCATCAGTCTCCTAAAACTTCATAATTGCTTTTTTCACTGAAAATAAAAGACCACACAGAAATGGTAGGTTATTTTTGGTGCAGTAATTTCTTTCGATTTATGCGCAAACAAGCCCACACACAGGGGTTTCAGATCCCATTAGGAGAGCCCAGTCCAAGATTTCCATCAGGTGTTTTGATGGAATCGACACTTTAAGTCGAAATGGGTCACCCTGTCAATTCACAGCATTGAATGAAATGGGAAATTTCAAGTATTTTGACCCTTCTCTCTGTGTTTGCGCAAACATCTTTTTTTCTGACTCAAGCCAACCGCTGTAATCAATGTGATTCAACCATTCAAAGACACCAGATTAAACTTTTCAATGCAGTTTTTCAAGAGCAAAGCTTGACTGGAACCACATCCAACCCCTTTCGCTCCTCTTTCTTTTGCCTGCTTGATGTGATGGGCAACTTGTTCCCCTCTTCTGTGTAGGAAGTCCTGCTTCCAATTGTCCCTGGTTTTGATAACAGCTGTTGCCTAGCCTGGCAATGAAACGTCTGCAAGAACACAACAAGGCTCAGAGAGCACCAAGGACTCCACAGTTAAAAATTTCATTATTATAATTTATTATTAAATTTGTATTTCGCCTGACTCCCAACAACTGGCCAGTTCAGTATCAGACTGTGCTTCTCGGATTACATGAGAACTAACTTTCACAGTAAGTGGGTTTAGCAGGAAAGAAGGATGGTTAGAGGTCAGGTTTGTTGCGTTTTAAATGAGATCTAGTTGATTAGTTGCTTGTGTATTTTTATGTGGCTGCATCTGCCTTGCTTGCTTTCCCTGTTTATACCACATTTCTGTAGCTGAGGTGAAGAAATTTGCAGGCTGGGTATGTGTGTTACATCTTCCTCCAGGGCCTGTTCCCTTGCTGGAAATATGGTGGAAGGAAAAGAGGCAGATCTTCCAAAAAAGGGAGACATTTGGCTGTAACGGCTGCTACTTATATCTTCTGTCCTTACCGGTAATTTAGGGAGTCAGGTCAGGCTAACACAAGTGTTGATCTTGCTCTAATTGAACGCCAAGTCGGTCTGTAATGAAAATAATAACATTTATAACAATTGAGAGCCAGCGTGTATAGTGGTGAAGGTGCTAGACTAGGAGTGGAGAGACCAGCTTCTAATCCCTCCTTAGCTACTGCAGCTCCGTGACAGACTCAAGGTCAGTCTCTCCTTCTCAGACCCAGCCCCGAAATGGGGCAGTGGTGAAGATGCTGGACTAGGAATGGGGAGACCTAGGTTCAATTCCCACCTACCCCCCTCAGCAACAGAAACTCCCTGGGAGACTTTAGTTCAATTATTCTTTCTCAGTCCAATCTACCACACAGGGTTGTTATTTAAAGAAAAAATAGGAGAACAGAGTGATATGTACAGCACCTTGGGCTCCTGAATGAGCTCAAATCTAAGAAATGTTTAAATATACATAGTTTGTGATATCTATATACTACTAAAACTCTCGTGTCTGTTTAATACTTTGTAACCTTTAACTGGGCGAAATGGTGCATCATAGGGCAACAGGTTTTGAACCAAGGTACCTCAAATGGGCTAACTTACAGAATGCGTCCAAAATCCGGGACCCTTGGAATAGAAATTTGGCAAATTTTATAAAACATTTTATGACATAATACAAAATGTCCTAAAACATTTCCTCTGGTCAACTCCTGATGTTTGACTGTGCTATACAGTTCAACATTGTGGAGTCCTTGGTGCTCTCTGAGCCTTGTTGTCTTCTTGCAGATGTTTCATTGCTAGGCTAGGCAACATCTTCAGTGCGAAAAGGGAGTGGGACTTGCTCTCTGTTTATATACCCTGGCTTGTCCTGCTTATGTTGGTGGAGGTGTTATTCTCTCCTTGGTAGTTCCTTGATTGGGCTGTTGTTTGCTGCTTGGTTGATTGACTGAGTTGATAGTTCCTTGATTAGGGTATAGTGTGCTGTCTGATTGTTCCTCTGGTGCTAATCTTGGTGTTAATCTTTGCATATCTGGGTGTTGATTGCTGGCAAGGAGGTGTTCTGCTCTTTTGGCTTTTCTATTGTCTCTTATGAATGGTATGTAAATGTTGTTTACCTCTATGTGTCTGTTGATGGCTGCTTTGTCTGAGTGCCAAGCTTCCAGGAATTCTCTAGTGTTTTTGGATTTGGCTTGGTTTAAGATGTTCATAGTTTCCCAGTTAAAAGTATGGTTAAGTCTGTCCATGTGTTGTGAGATTAAGGAGTTTTCATAGAGTCTTCTGACTGCTAGTTGGTGTTTGTGGATGTGCTCTGCTAGTCTTCTGCCCGTCTGTCCTACATACAGTAGTGGCTGCTACAGTCCTTACACTGTATGTTGTAGATAACTCCTGTTTTTTCTTCTTGGGCTACTGGGTCTTTTGGGTTACTTAAGATGTTCTGAAGGGTTTTGGTTGGTTTATGTGCTACGGTGATGCCATGTGGTTATAACAGTCTGTTGGTAGTTTCTGAGATGTTTCTAATGTATGGCAGTGTTAAATCTTTTCATAGCTTGTGTTGGTTGTGTTGTAGTGGGTTGTGTAGTCAGGCACTTTTTGATAAAGTTGCATGGGTATCTATTTTGCTGGAAGATGCTGTATAGATGATCTGTTTCCTTTTTCTGGTGTTCTGGAACATTGTTCAACATTGGCTACTCTCAAGGCAGATACATCTCTCCCTGAATTTTTAAGAACGTTTCCAGTACATTAGAAGCTCTGCCATTGTTGAAGGCATTGAGGAATCTAGTAAGCAAATGTGTCTGAAACGATGACCCAACAGGTCATGGGTGGTCTAGTAATAGATTAAAGGGCTGGGTTCATATGCATTATGGCAAGGTACAGTGGAGACAAGGCTTTGGGGCCACTTATCACAAGCCCACTTGCTTCCAACCAATCATCCTTGCCTCTTTTTTGCTGTCTGGCAAATCATTGAAAAGCTGAGTGTGTGCTCTGGTTTGAAAAAAAAAGATGTCTTCATAATTTCAGGCAGTACTTTCAAGCAACAGCTGTGACCCAAGGTGGTCCTTCCCCAGTCCTTCTCCTCTATCCCCTTCTCAAATATATTACCCAACTAGACTTCACACCAGATCCCCTGAGTAGATCTATTGATTAGATCAGACTTCATTTTGTTTAAAAGCATCAGAAGGTGAGCAGGGGAGGAGAGTGAGAAGGCACATTGAGGGTAAGGGAAGCTCTCAAATGGTTGTTCTCTGATCGTACATGGAATCCAAAGAAAAAATGATGATTATGTCAAAAATAATAAAACCTCCAAAAATCCAATTACAGATCAGCCTATAGATAGTTTGTTTCTTATATTATGAAGTTCCTTGCAGGCAGAGGCCTGTGTTATTTATTTATTTCTATAAAAACCCCTTTGTAAAGTTGCTTATAGATGAAAATTATTATTATTGTTGTTGTTGCTATTGTTGATCGCACAGTCAGCCAGATGCTTAGACTGGATTTGGCTTTTTTGTCTGCCTATCGAGTCTTTCTCAAGGACCTGGGATAGGCAGATGTTGTTTAATAATATTAAAGGTATCGTCGCAGGATGCATTACTGTTGTTGTTGTATTATATTGTGGTTGTGACAATAGGCATTGTCCAGTTTCCCAGCTAGTCCTTCACATATTCCAATTGTGTAAAATCTTTTCCAGGCTATTTAACTTTTGGATCTGAAGTTGCATCCATTTTCTCTCTCCATTTTCAATTAAGAGCTAGCCTCCAGGCTACCAGGCTGCTGATTCACTCCTCTACAGTTATACAGCCAGTGGCTCATAAAGAGTTTGTATTAATCTGATTCCCTAAATGCTCTGAGCTACATCACAGCCACAGTGGTGATTTTGCTTCCAAAAGTCAAAAAAATAGTTTATTCCTTTGAGCCTCCAAAAGTCACTTGGATTCTCATCAGAGGAACTTCATCAGAGAGTTCAAAAAGGAAAAAGCTGGATGGTTATGCCTTGAAAGTGGGCAGAAGTACTGAGTGAAAACCCACTGAAGGCAACAGGATCCTTGCTACTATTAAGAATGTGGAATTTGAACTGCAAAAATTGCTTTCGGTCTGCAAGTAAGAGGGTAAAGGCATATGCCAGTGCTTGAGTTACAAAGAAAAATTGGGGGCCTATTGTAAAATCCCATTTCTGGCTGACCTCCAGCCACCGCTGCCATTTAAGCAAATCATGGTCTTCGCAGTAACCGAGATAGCAGGAGAAATGCTAGGGGGACATTTGGCCCCTTCAGGCCCCACCTGAGTTACAATGAAGTTTCCCATTTATGGGTTGCAAAAACCTACACCAGGGTTCCCCAAAGTGGTCAATATTGACCCCCAAGGGTCGATGGGACTATCCAAGGTTAATATTATTATTATTCATAGCACTATTAGTTAAAGTAGTCGTATTTATTAAATTATTCTCATATAATAAATGTTTGGGGGTTGATGAACAATCTGAAAGTTCACGAAGGGGTCAATGAGCTGAAGAGTTTGGGGACCCCGATCTAGACAGATAATGGGTGGCAATAAAAATGCATAGAAAAATCTAACACTTTGCAATCATCTAGGATTTGCAGCCCAGTTATGGCTACTCCTAGTTATAATGCAGTTGAGAACGTAGGAAGATGCTTATATTCTGAGTCAGAGCTTTGGTTCACAAGCTGCCCTCGTTCAATACTGGCTAGCAGAAGTTCCAGAGGTTTAGGTCACAGTTTTTTCAGTCCTACCAGGACCTCTGGGGATTGTACTTCGGCAATAAATTGCCTGCCTATTGAGCTTTCAGTTGACCTCCAACTGAAACTAGTATGAAATGGGTCCTGTAGGTTGACAGTGTCTGTTCTGACCCGGAATTTCTACCTGGCGTCCTTAGTCCTATGGCTCATCGCTATTGTCTGGAGCAGCCTTTCTCAACTTTCTGACCCTGGAGGAACCCTTGAAATATTTTTCAGGCCTCGGGGAGCCCCTGCACATTCAGGCTCAAATATAGACCAGAAGTTACAAAATTATTGTATTTGTTTCATGGGTTTGTTGTTTATTCGTTCAGTCGCTTCCGACTCTTTGTGACTTCATGGACCAGCCCACGCCAGAGCTTCCTGTCGGCCGTCGCCATCCCCTGCTCCCATAAGGTTGAGTCCGTCACCTCCAGAATATCATCCATTTTCATGTTCATGTTTCATGGGTAGGCCTGTATATATGCATTAACTGTATTCTTAAACTAAAAATAAGAATGAAACTTACCTCTTTAATGTGAAGTTGCCTAAATTTGAAATATTTGAAATCTCCCAGGGAACCTAGTGACCTCTCGCGGAACCCTAGGGTGCCACGGAACCCTGGTTGAGAAACCCTGGCCTGGAGAGTCTCTAAATTCATAATGACCTCATGTGAAGCCATAACCCGGCTTGATAGTTCTTAGTTTAGCCCTGTGTTTGATTCCACTCACTGTGGTTGCTTGCTGTGTGTAAATCAAGCTATTGTGTTTTGTTCAACAAATGATATCTAAAAATCTTGGTTTAATTTCACCATACTGTGAGTAAAGGAGTTTTTCCTTTTGTCAATCCATGAAGTTATTTCCAATCAACTGAATTGGATAATACTAATTTCTAGGATTACAGGCATAAATACATACATATCATGTTATATTCCCTCTTGAGGCAAGCCAAATTAGGCAAGGTACATGAAAGGAGTATATTAAAAATAAAATAAAAATAAAAGGAAATGTAGTTAAATCTAATTTATACCCACATCATTTACCTTTTCATATTTTTCTTTTCTTGCAAACCATCTTTGCTTCTGCTCTCCACATACCACTTCATATATCGTAGATTTGTTCTTTAAACCTCTCACCTCTCCCTTTCTGAGGATCTCGTCAACTCTTAAGGATTACCTTGTGGTGATAGCACCAGCAAATGGTAGCTATTTTTCCACTCCATGGATAACTGTCCAGTGGCATTGTTAAGGGTGACTTAGTCTCTCCTGGGGCAAGGAAGGGCTGGAAGAACAACTCCAAGGGCATTGCGAAGACCATTCTAGGTACCTGTTGGATAAAATTGCTCAGAATCACCCTAAGTTAGACTCCAGCTGTGCAGGTATTTTGGAATTAATTGAGGCACAATCTAACATGGTTACCTGGAAAAAGTTTTGGACCCGTTAGTCCTGAGGAAATGGCCAGGCTCCTCAGTGCTGTGAGTACAGCAACCTGTGTATTAGATCCATATATGTGAGCATCTTAAACCAAGCCAAATCCAAAAATTCTAGAGAATTCCTGGAGCTTGGCACTCAGACAAAGCAGCCATCAACAGACACATAGACGTAAACAACATTTACATACCATTCATAAGAGACAATAGAAAAGCCAGAAGACCAGAACACCTCCTTGCCAGCAATCATCACCCAGATATGCAAAGATTAACACCAAGATTAGCACCAGAGGAACAATCAAACAGCACAATAGACCCTAATCAAGGAACTATCAACTCAGTCAATCAACCAAGCAGCAAACAACAGCCCAATCAAGGAACTCCTAAGGGGAGAACAACACCTCCACCAACACAAGCAGGACAAGCCATGGTATATAAAGAGAGAGCAAATCCCATGCCCTTTTCGCACTGAAGATGTTGCCTAGCCTGGCAATGAAACGTCTGCAAGAAGACAACAAGGCTCAGAGAGCAACAAGGACTCCACAGATCCATATTTTCTTGGTTGGTTAAGGCCTTTTGGGAGAGAACATATGCTTGGAATCCAGGTGGTGGTAAATCCGTTCTTGAGGGAGGCAGTTCCCTGGCTCTTAAAGAGTCAGTGGTCTGTCCCCTCCTCAAGAAGCCATCTAGGTATTTTGAAAAGGTTGTACTTGTACTGTAAGTGGTTTTTGGTGGGTCTGGGAGGCCTGGCAAATTCCACAACATTGGTGGAATTTGTAGCTAAAGACTGTGTAAGGTTCCTTGTGATTTCCCCGCTTCCCCTTGCAATCATTGTAGCATGCCTCCCCTGATGCTTGTTATGTGGTGGATCTTGAAGAAACTGTGACATTTCTAGCAGCTGAGCAGAAGGAAGTTTTGTCCCTAGACACTCCACAACTGTGACAGGGAGGAATCAGGCAGTTGGATCAATGAAAGCATAAGATATGGACAGATATACTGTACTTGCTTGTTGAAATTGTATTTTTTAATTGCTTAGGTTTAGCTTTGCAGAAGAGCCAGTTTGGTCTAGTGGTGAAGGCACCGGGCTAGAAACCAGGAGACTGTGAGTTCTGGTCCTGCCTTAGGCACAAAGCAAGCTGGGTGACCTTGGGCCAGTCCCTCTCTCTCAGCCCTAGGAAGAAGGCAATGGCCAACCACTTCTGAAAAACCTTGCCAAGAAAACTGCAGGGACGTGTCCAGGCCGTCTCCGAGAATCGGACACAATTGCATATACTGTATAAGGACTATGGGTATGGATATGAAATTGCTCAGGGAAATAATAAAGAATTCAGGCAGACATTCAGGTATATAAACTGTGAGCTATAGTTCAATGGGGAGGGGTTCATAATCAGTGAAGTGAGTAAATGCACTCTTTTTTTCCCTGCCTGAATATGCTGATATATTCAGATGGATATAGATATCTCTGAATAAAGTGACTGTAATTTAAAAAAAAACATTTCAATAAAATAAGTAAGAATATTACTACAGACAAAGTGCTTTCCTGCTATGATGTTAAGTAATCAACTTTGCTAATATATTCTGGATTAGATATTCATTAGGCTGTATCACAACCGCCGGCAGAAAAATTGTCTTCCCTTTCTCAGAGTCTGGCAAACAGCCTCTTACTTCTCCGATAGCCTTCCTGAGAGTTTGGCCAACCGAAGGGGAGGAAATGTGAGCTTCCTTAGGCATTGTCATCAACCTGAAAGCAGTCTGACTATTGCAAGCAAGGGAAACTTTTTTCTCCGGCTCACTGGCTAGAAAGTCATGGAAAAAAGTTTGGGGTGGGGGGTCATATAATCCTTCCTTCCACCAAGCCAAGACTGTGTGCTTCCTATGGCTTTGTCCAATCAAAGTATTAAATATCACGAGCAACCGAGCTTCAAAATGCTTTGTTGTTTTTGTTTAGGCAAATCTTTTCAGGCACAGCACGTTTCTAAAGAGAGAGATGAGAGAGAGGCCGTTAGAAGAGAAACCAAGAATGTATGCCTTCTTCATGAGAGCTAGGAGAGTGATTATGTTTGTTCCTGCTTTGGATGACCTGATGCAACTACCATCTTGAGAACTGGTAACACTAGGAAAGATCGAGGGCCCTTAGTGGTTTAACCTAGGCTTAGGGAATGCGGAGGACTTTCTTGGTCATCTATCAAGATTTCTGCCTTACCCAACTTTTAGTTTTGCATTATTGACCTGAACAAGAACAAACTGCTAAAGGGAGGAGTAGGATCTCCAGACCTGAGTTGGAAAATCTAGATGACCATTAGATGGCAGCAACCACCCCCTTACTGGCCTCAGTGATTGCCCAGTTTATTGGTAGCCCTGATTTGCTTGGCCTATCCATGTGTGTATTTTTCCATAACTCCTTTCCTGATGGACAGTGATTACCGCTGTGTGAGATTACTGCTCTCCTTCCTATGGTTTATTTAATTAAGGTTTAGAAATGCATGTTTGCCCAATGGATCCATTGTCCCTGCTGCCCTATTTAATTCCCATGATTATATCAGAGTAGAAAGCAGTCTTTTGCATTATGTGAAGCAATTATGTTTTTAACATCTGCATGTACATGAGCAGGGGGCGCAATGGCTCAGTGGTTAAGATGCCAGGCTTGTCGATTGGAAGGTTGGTGGTTCGAGACCTGAGCGCCGCGTGATGGAGTGAGCTCCCGCACTCGCCCCAGCTCTTGCCAACCTAGCAACTCGAAAGCATGCCAATGAAAGTAGATAAATAGGTACCACTTCCATGGGATGGTAACAGCGTTCCACGCGCATCATGCCGGCCACATGACCATGGAAGCATCTTTGGACAATGCTGGCTCTTCGGCTAAGAAACGGAGATGAGCACCGCCCCCTAGAGTCAGACACGACTGTGCGGGGGAAAACCTTTTTTATGTACATGAGCAGTGTTTGCATAAAGGGGAGCTGTGCAGAAGCCCACATTCTGACTGGGATCACACCTTGTACTTAGCTATGGTTTCCTTAACCAAGGCTTGTTGAATAAACCACTGTTGGGTGGGGTCAACTCATCAGAAAGGCTGACTTCCTAGAACACAGTAAGACAAAAGCAAGCGAGCCACCTTACAGCTTAATGTATTGTAGGAACTAGTTCTCATGAATCTGCCTTGGCACTTGAGGGAAAAAGAATAGAGGCTATGAATTCTTGGTATTTCCATCCTGAAAAGGATGGTGTGCAAAAGAGGTGAAAAAATCTTGTGTCTGAGCCAGGACAGCTGTGCCAATGAAGAGGACAGCCTTGGGTTGAATAAGAGAAGTTGTATACTTAAACATCTGGAGGGTACATAGTTGCATGCTCCCTGCCTATTTGTAACTATGTCTATGAGCATAGGGGGCGTGGTGGCTCAGCGGGTAAGATGCCAGGCTTGTCGATTGGAAGATTGCAAGTTTGGAAGTTCGAATCCCTAGCCCTGCGTGCGGAGTGAGCTCCCGCACTAGCTCCAGCTCTTGCCAACCTAGCAATTTGAAAGCATGCAAATGCAAGTAGATAAATAGGTACCACTTCGGTGGGTAGGTAACAGCGTTCCGTGTGCGTCATGCCGGCTACATGACAGTGGAAGCGTCTTTGGACAACGCTGCCTCTTCGGCTAAGAAACAGAGATGAGCACCGGCCCCTAGAGTTGGACACGACTGCACAAATGTGCGGGGGGAACCTTTACCTTTACCTATGAGCATAAATCCTTTTTTTGTCCTCTCTTCTTACTCTTAAAGTAGGGTGCACAGCCAGATAATACTAAGTAGGACATATATTAGGAGTTTTTTGAACCACAGAACATAAGCTTTTTTGATTGGTGGTGGTCCAACATTTGTTAGGAAAATGAAAATTATGATTCATTAATACGAGGAGATCCATGGCTTCTTAAGGTCCCTCCTTATTCCACATGTGTTCAAGTCCTGATGTTCCTCTTCTCCCCTAATCAATAGCCACCACTTCTCTTCTTCCAGACTCAAAGACTGATTTGGAGAATCTTAACTCCCACATACCCCCTTCACAGCCCAGTTAAGATTTATTCTTGGCTGTTGGCTAGAAACCCCAACACAGATGCTGTGTTGCAGTGGTACAGTATATGGGTGCAACTCACAGTCTGCAGTATCTGTTTATGAGCTGTAAATCCTTTGTCTCCTTCAAGAAGAGTCAACCACTTCAACCCTCTCAACCGTCAGATCATCTCAGGTGACACATTGTAAGAGACGCATTCGCCTCTGTACTTTGGCTGCCAGAAACGCTGATCCAAGAGTGAAGAAAAGAATGTGGAAAGTCGTGTTGCCTTTTGCCAGCAGCCAAGTTGGCTTATATTGGAAAGAGCACTCAAATCTGCCACAAAAAATGACCCCTGTGGTTTGGGCTTTGGTGTCCTACCAGCAAGAGTCGACACTGAAGAATTAAAAAGTGGAGGAGGGCAGCCCAGCTGTCTGGCTCTCTTAAGCCAAGAGATCAGATGTTCTTTGTCAGCATTTCTGTGGCAAGTCGCCTTGTGCCACATCGCCTCTAGGCCTAAGTTCCCTGCAAAGTTGCTGTTCTGCTCCAGATTAAAACCAGGTATTTCAGGGTATGCAGCCCACTATTCCCATGCTAACCTTTTTCGGATTACCCACCTCCCCCTACTCTTGCTCAGGATATTTTTACTGGTTGAATTATTGTCATTGATGCAGTAAATCACAGGCGGGGAACCATTTTGGGGCCAAGGTTCATACTAGGCATTTCAGAGGATGTACTTAGATTTTCACTCTCTAAATTGAGTGGGACTGGTAGAGTTGGTGTGGCCCTATTAATAATGGGCAGGGTTAGGGTTAGAATTTTTTTTTTAATCCAAGAAATACCTGCCCTTCCTCCCATATTTTTAGTTGTTTCCACTGGCTTCCTGCTTTATCCTATATTCTTTGGCCTTGGCTATGAGATCTTCATTTTTTGGGCTCAACCTGGTTTCTAACATCCCTTGGGGGAGATGGGCGGTGATAAATCAAATAAATAAATAAATAAATAAATAAACAAACAAACAAATAAATAAACATCTGCTCATTTGTATCATCTAGTGCAGGGCTATCTGTAATGGCAAGTGAAAATTGTAGGAAATATAAAGGAGAATTTGCAATGGATTTTGTTTTCTAATGAAGATACAGCCTTTGTTACATCAGTTAGGTGCTAATCAATGCTTATTTCAAGCATTATTACTCTACCTTCTGAGACCCCACAATTATTCTTGTTCTTCCATTTTCACTTCAATTCTTTCTTAGGTAAAACTCCTCATTCCTACCATCTCAGATATTGTGTTTCTTTTTGTACAATTCTACCAGGGCTTGTGCATTTTGACACCTACTGGTCATAAGATGGTGCTGGAGAGCAAATTGCAAAATTGTTCCAATTAGAGTCTTTCACTCTTTGTGAAATTCAGACTTAGACTGGAAATTCATTCATTATAGTTTATTACGGTCACTGACCAGTACAATTAGACTGGAAATAAGAGGGGTTCTTTTTGTTTTTTTTAAGAGAAGCATACATTGGGTAGCAAAAAGTCAAATTTCATGAGGCATACATACAATCTTTCTTTTTCCTATCTTTTTCCTATCTTAGAATCGGAGTCTAATAGGAGTGTGACAATCAGCTATGATATGAGATGAGTCTTCTAGATGATTCAAATAACTGATGCCATTTGAATTGTGGATTTGGTTTGCAAAACTGAGTCATTTGACACATGGAATCATCAGACTGGGTTGAACCAATTCAGAGTTTTGATTAATAAACATGTAAAAGACCTTCCAGATTGTTGAATCAATTCAATTCAGTGATTGAGTCATAATCTTTAAATTTATTTATTTATTTATTTATTTATTTATTTATTTATTTATTTATTTATTTTCTATCACCGCCCATTTCCCCCCAAAGGGGGAACTCTGGGTGGTTTACAATAAAACCACAATTAAAATACTAAACGAACCACAAATAAAATAAATATAAAATAGAAATACAAATAACAGCAAATGTACATGGAATAAAATCTAGATGGGTAGAGTTCTCTATCAGATAGCGAGTGTGAGGGGCCATTTATTAAAATGGTTTAATAAACTCAATTCAATTAGGAGATTTAATTAAATGGAACCTGGAACCCCCATTTTGAAGCTTTCAGTAGCTTTAGAATTTAACAGCAGGTCGTTTCATATCTGCATCTTGTGCTGGGTTCACACAACAAGCAAAACCCAACAAATGGATTAACAGTACACAGTTTGGTACTATGCTCCGAAGAAAGACACTAAATTACGTTTTAATGATGTCATTCATGCAACATGCTAAGACAATAGCTGGCTTTCCCCCAACACACTGAACTACAGCCTCTGCATAGCACACTTACCTAATTTACTATGCTGTGTGAACCCTGCCAGGGTGTTCTTCTTTATCCTATATAATTTCATGCTGTTGATTTCAGCAAGTGGCCCAGGTAGATTGATCAAACAGCCCATCCTTGTTTAATTCACTGTTTTGGGACTCCTTCACTTCTACATGGAGATATGTGAAACCGTAAAAGGTTTAACTACGATATTTCTGTCTCTAGACTGGCTGATAAACTCAGAATTATGCCCCCTTCTCTTTAAAGGCAACTGCAAAGGTCATGGATTTGGTAGACTACCCTTGGCAGCTTTTCTGAGTTGTGGAAACTGGGTGGGGTCTCAATTGATTCCAGCCCATGCATGCAAAGCATAAATCCAGCTCCTTCTAATTTTGAACTACCAAGAGTTTTCCAAAACTACCATGGAAACATTTGACACTTAAAAAATAAGAAGGGACTGAAAGCTTGTTTGGAAATGTGGTCAGTGCTGATAGCATATTTGGACATACTTCTATTTCTTTTTCTCTCCGTCCCCAAGAATTCTTGCAATCAACTGGATGTTTCAAATAGGCATCGGATTTGGGGGGATTTGACAGCTGTGTAATAAAGGGAGAAGACTCTTTCACAACAGGAGCAATGCTAACGTGCATTATTCCAGGTATCTGGCACAGTTGCTTATTCAACTTGGAATGAGCAAAGAGTGTTGTTTACTTTTTATTTACATATTTATTGTTTTATTTATTATGCATGTAGACGAATTTTGCTGAAGGCAAATGGATTGTTTGTCCTTTTTATCTTAATCGAGTGTGACAGGCAAAGGAAAGAAAAGGTTTGAAGCAAGGTTCTTTGAGGGTAGGGTAACGCAATTGAATAGACAGTTCTGTATAGGTAAAGGTAAAGGTACCCCCCGCACATTTGTGCAGTCGTGTCCGACTCTAGGGGCCGGTGCTCATCTCCGTTTGTTAGCCAAAGAGCCAGCGTTGTCCGAAGATGCTTCCATGGTCATGTGGCCGGCATGACGCACGTGGAACGCTGTTACCTTCCCACCGAAGTGGTACCTATTCATCTACTTGCATTTGCATGCTTTCGAATTGCTAGGTTGGCAAGAGCTGGAGCTAGTGCGGGAGCTCATTCCGCACGCAGGGCTAGGGATTCGAACCTCCGAACTTGCGATCTTCTGATTGACAAGCCTGGCATCTTACCCACTGAGCCACCACGCCCTGTATAGGAGACAAACCCAAATACTGGTGACCATCCCGATATTGCCAAACAACCATCTCCACAATTTCAGCATGATTTATCTATCAATTTATTTAATTTGATTATATGGCTGCCCGTCTTGCTAAATGCGACTCTGACTGGCTAATAAAAATCAATATAATAAATAAGAAACAACAAAAGCCAAAAACTTAAAATGGTTATTGAAGAAACTCCAACAAATATGGAATCAACTACTCTCCTGATTCCCACACCCAGGAAAACCACCAGATCTTAATGGCTTTCTGAAAGTCCAGCAGGGTTGGGGCCAACCTAAGCTTGGGTGATATGCCGTTCTGAGGGGCTGACACCATGGCTGTAAAGGCCCACTGCCTGGGTCCCACTAGATGGCGTTCTCTAATAGACAGGACCCAGAGCATGTTCCTTCTGCCAAACTTGATGGGATGGGTAGAAACAATTGGAGAAAGGTAGTCCTTCAACATTTCCTATGTTGGTTGGGGTACGGAGAATCAGAGGCCATGGTCATATAACATACTTAATTTTGTTACTGAATTAACCCATTTACCTGGATCATTCAATACCCTGAACCATAAACTAACCAAACTGACCAGATCAGCATACTGTGCTAAGACATCAAAACTAACCAGGTCAGCATTAACCAAGCTTAGCAAACTGGGTGAATGAAGCTGGTTGATCTCTAAGTTATCTCATTAAGTGTGTCATGTGCACACCACCATGTTGAGCAACATCTGAAAGCCCATTAGCCTTCCATCCTTGCTCAGCATACTTTTTTAGGAATATGAACCTGCAGAAGAATCCCCCCCCCCCCCGGCTTGCTGGTATAGAATTAGCTTTTTATGGAGAGTTTATGTTATCTAGCAAGTAGTGCCGTTTGATAATTTCAGACCAGGGTTCTCAAACCATGGTAGCCTTCCAGTTGAAAATACATTATTTCTCAGAATGTCAAGTAATGGCCATGCTGGATGGGGAATTCTCAGAGCTGACTGGCATGATTGGGGAGTTATTTTATGCCTGAACTTAGATTCAGCCTAGCTTCACAACTGCTTCTACAGTCTTCATGCATTAGAGCAAACACAAACACAAACTGATTTATCAAATCTGATCCTTTTATTTAAAGACTTTGTGAGTCCATACACTTTTGCATCCTAAACTCATTTGAATCATCATAATACAGGGATAAAAATGCAGTCTGCATTTGGAAATAATGTTATATTTTGTTGCCAAAAAAGGTGTGTGTATGTGTGTATAAATAAAAGTAACATCTGCAACTGCGGTAGCTGGTAGCTGCTCTCTAATGTTATATTGGGCATTTTTCTGTCCAGTGCTCATATTTGACATGTTTGTGTTTCCCCTCCCACAATCTCCCATTATCTGGGCAATGAATTGATCTCCATTGGTCTATGGGTCAAGGGCTTCAGTCCTGAAATGCTACCTTGGCTATACAACTGTACAAAAGAGAACTACATAACTTCTAATGAGTTAGTATACAATTACATTATGTTGAATTTTTCAAATATAAGGAAAATTCCAGGTGAAGCCCATTTCTCTGCATACTTCTTGTAGTGCTTTGTTGACCTGTGTGCATAAACTGTTCATGTTCCCATTAGGCAATTGTACCTGGCTGTTATCCTAAGTTAAAATCCTGTTTTTCATTCAAGAATCCCGCATCGATAACCAACAAAAGAGGTCCTTTGGTAGCAAAGCTTCCAAAGATCTCCAGAAGAGCATGTCACTCCTTCTGCAAATC
The DNA here is from genome assembly GCA_023362775.1 of Charina bottae. Taxonomy (NCBI): domain Eukaryota; kingdom Metazoa; phylum Chordata; class Lepidosauria; order Squamata; family Charinaidae; genus Charina; species Charina bottae. Next base: position 17,077,697 of record JALMGJ010000014.1, on the reverse strand, counting down.
TGGTGCTGTATGGAAAAATCCAAAAATGCAGCTGTGCATTCTAAAGGGGGGCCCTCAGCTACAAGGATATAAATATTGTATGGTGAAAAGATGTGTGTTAAATGAACATATATTAGCCAAGGGCAGAAAAAGTTATGCATTTTCTACCTCAAGAGAATGGAAATTCTTCACAATTTCTTTCAAAGGAGAGGAGAATATTGGTGGAATTCTCATGAGTGGAGTGTTTATTCTAGTCCTTATTTAGTGATGAGGTGGCCAAGGGATGAATGTGAATATCCTGTCTCTCATTGTATAGCCATCTCTCCAGCAATCTACAGCTGCAGTGTCTACAGGATTGCACTCATTCTGATGACAGCAGCATCACAGCATCACACTGCAAGCTCTGCCCTTTGGGAGGTGTGTGCAGTGCTACAACGCAGATAGCAAAGGGCTGGAGCAATACAACAATGCTGCTTTCAGTAGTCTGACCTCCTGTGCTGACAACACTGGTTTACAACCCCATAATTCCCCACACTTTCATAAATCTAAGGAAAGATATTGGAAATGACCTTCTCCCGAAAGGTATGTGTGTGGGTCTGGGTCTTCTTGTTTTGCCTTCATTCAGACTTCATTAAATCCCAAAGCAAGACATGTTTCAGATTTGGGAAGTGTCGGCAGCCATGGAGACGATTGCATTATTGCATTTTTATTTACTGCAATTTATATGCCACTCAATCCCCCCCCCCCCAGGCTCCATATGGAACAAGTAGTACAAAGAATGCAATAAAAACCATAACCTGTCAGGCGCTTCTCAGTTGCAGACGTTTCTCCACAGAAATGACTTTAACTCAGCTCTTTCAGTAAGTAAACGATTTATTGATTAACATGAGTAAGCACAGTAAAGGCACGAATGGTCCCCTGGCTCCCTGCTCGGGTTTATATACCCTTCTGCCAGAGCACTGGCCGCTCCCAGCTGCGGGCTTCCATCTGGTCCGCTTTCAGTCTTCCCTCTGGTTCTCCTGGTGTCAAGGTTAAAAGTTCATCATCCATGCGGCGTAGCTGGCAGTTGCTAATGCTGGCTGTGGTATAGGGGATGGCAGGACCCTTGGGCATAAGTTATTCCGGGCCCGCCATTCCTTTTCCTCTGCCCAGGGTTTTCTGTCATGTTCCTTCTTATGATAGACCTGGTTGGTTTGCCGTGGCCTTCCCGGGTATTGAATTTGCCGGTAGGAGCGTATTCGCATCCTCGTGGTCTCTACTTTTCCCGCTAACTGGACCCATTCATCCAGTGTCTCTGGGTCCCCTCTCCCAGCTGCCATTTCCAGTATCTCAGGTCTTAGTCCCATCTGAAAATACTCAACCTTAAACAATTCAGGCCAGTTTGGGAGGCGGCTGACCAACTTCTTGAATTCAAGGGCGTATTCTGCCACTGTCCGGTGTCCTTGTCGCAGTCTTTGGATCTCCGTTTTTGCTGACATCCTGGACAGGGTGTCCTCGAACCGCTTATGTAGAGCCTTCATGAAGCAGCCAAAGTCATGAAGTTCTGGCGCCCCGGTGTCGTGAAGTACCGCCAGCCATTTAGCAGCTTCTCCAATCAAGAAGTTTGAAACATACCGCACCTTCGCCTCTTCATTCAAAAACAGTCTTTCAGATTCTTCCATGAACCCCCGCACGTGGTTCAGGAAGCATGCAAGCTTCTCCGGGTCCCCATCAAATGTGGTCTTTAATTTTGTCGCGATGGTAGGTTTGTGCCAGTGACTAGTTGCGAGGTGACTCCCATAGCTAGGCTGTGCCGGCGGTTCATCGCCTTCCTCCTCATATGCCTCATTCTCGTCCTTGCTTCCCCCGGTGCTTTCTGCTGCACCTGCTTCCTCAGGTTGGTTGCATGCATACTGTGCGCTGTGGTCGCTCTCACGGCCCTGGGGCCCTCTCAATAAGCTTTCCACTGCGGCTTGGATTGCCGTCAGTTTGGCATCCATGCCTTCAAGCCCCAGCTCCATCCTGGCTGCCCTGTCCTCCAGCGCCATGATCCGTTGTGACTGCATGATCCGCGGCTTCGCTGTAGGCTTTCGTGGGACTGGGACCATACCCCTGCCCACTCCAATCGACCAGTCCGCCGTCGCATTGTATGTGCGCAGAGTGGGGGTGCGGGGGAGGGGAGGATTGCCTTTTGTCTTTCGTGGTTCCGGTGCTGCCAGCGGTTCCGCCGCGGCAGGTTGGGGCGATGTGACTTCCTTGGTGATTTGGAGTTCCTCGTTTCTCTCCATATTCTGTTGGCGCTGCGTCCTGCTGTTTTGAGTGCGCTGATTTCCCGCGCTGAATAGCAGTCCTGGCTGCCGCTGCTTCGTCGCTGAAGTCTTCTGCCAGCACGAGCTGTCAGCCACAGCTCTATGCTGGCAATGTTGCTGCTGCTCTGCCGCCGCCGATCAGCTGCTTCCCTTAGCGCGCCGCTCAGCTGTTCCGCTCTTGCTGCTGCTCTACCTCCGACTGTCAGCTGTTGCTGCCTGCGCGCCGTTCGCTCGTTTCACTTTTGCTGACTCTCTGTCGCTTTTTGAAGGCGTCCCTGCACCGCAAGTTCTCTGTCGCCGGAAACTGTCGTCCTCTTCCGTTGTCCGGGTCGCGCTGACGATTCCTTCAGCTCTTTCGCGCTCTTTTTTTTCCCCGCTTCTTCGGCCTGCTGGCTGCCGCCGCTGCGCTTTGGCCTGGCAATCCCTGGTCTCCGCTCCTCTTCTGCCTTCTTCTCGATGTGAGCCGATCTCTACCTCAGAGCTTACCCGATGATTTCTGGGTTCGCTCCCAGGAAAATCAGCTGAGATTGATTCGTGCCTTTTTGTCAGGTGCTTCTCAGTTGCAGACGTTTCTCCACAGAAATGACTTTAACTCAGCTCTTTCAGTAAGTAAACGGTTTATTGATTAACATGAGTAAGCACAGTAAAGGCACGAATGGTCCCCTGGTTCCCTGCTCGGGTTTATATACCCTTCTGCCAGAGCACTGGCCCCTCCCAGCTGCGGGCTTCCATCTGGTCCACTTTCAGTCTTCCCTCTGGTTCTCCTGGTGTCAAGGTTAAAAGTTCATCATCCATGCGGCGTAGCTGGCAGTTGCTAATGCTGGCTGTGGTATAGGGGATGGCAGGACCCTTGGGCATGCCAGGGTTCTGACATAACCTAACAATTGTAACGCAAGTTTCACAACAACAACTAATAATAGTAGTAATGACAAAAACAACATCCTGTTCATTATCACAGTGGGGAACACCATTCTCCATAACAACAGATCTCCTGCAGGATGGGAAGGGAATCCAATGGGGCCTCAATCTTTCCAGAAGAGCCAGGTCTTAGTGCAGGGGTGGGGAACCTTTTTTCTGCCAAGGGCCATTTGGATATTTATAACCAGGGACCGGGGTGGGTGGGGGGGCAGGGTTTCTGGGATTTCCGTGGACCAGCAGCCGGAGTTTGCGGGTGGGAGCCAATCACAAGCACTGGGGGGCGGGGTTTGCAGGCAGGAGCCAATCACATGGAAGGGGTGGGGTTTGCGGGCAGGAGCCCTGCGGGCCTTAAATGGCCCACGGGCCTGACGTTGCCCACCCCGTCTTAGTGGCTTTCCGAAAAGCCAACCAGGCTGCTGCTGATCTGACCTTAGGTGGAGCACTGTTCCAAAGGAGTTAGTGTTAAGGTTATAGAAGAAAGTTGTGTCAGTAGAAAATGAACCACACTCCAGAGTAGCGTAACCCTAACCTTCCACCACCACCAGCAATAAAATCAGCTGAAGAGCACCATCAAGATAAATCTGAAAGAGAGTCTCAGGCAACCTGCAGGAGAAGAAAAATTTTGAGGAATTACAATGCAAATTTCTGCATCGCATTTCTCTGGTAGCAATAGTACATTTGAAACTCATGTGTATAAAAGGAACTAGAAGAATTATCCTCAGGGAGAAATCTGTAAGGGAATTATCCTATATCGTGCATGCAGATCATGCATGTTGTTTGGGGAAATAATACCAGATTTGCAAGAATTGGAAGGGGGGGGGGGTTATGTTTCACACCTTTCTTAAAAAAAGTATCTTATATTCAGCAGCCGTTTGCACAGCAAAATATAAAAAGCTGGTCCAGATTACCTTATTCCAGCTCTCATTAGTTTCAGTAGGGTTGTACCATTTGGCAACGAGTAAATTTCGCCTCAATCCCACCACGGTTCTCCCCACGGCCAGCATCTGGAGTCCATGTGCTTCTTCTAATTGTACCCAGCCTCGAGTATTTGCACTCCTCCTCTGTCTATGTGCCGCCGTTTTCCAACTCTCAAGCGTGCCTAAATTATAAAACAAAGTTGCCTTTTCTCAGTGGTGCATACAGCAGTTATTTATAGGCTTAAAAAACAACAAACTAAAGATGGTTATTTATTGCACAAAGACAGTGGAAAATTCTTTTGCTGGGGTAATTCCACAAAGTTGGGGTTTTTTTTTTTCTTTTGGCTTCAATTAGTCTCATCATCTTTTATTCATTAAGCCCTTAATTTTAATTGATGTGAGTGTGTGGAGAAGACAGTCTCTCTTCTAACCAATGTCAGTGCAACAGATCTACTGCTGCCTTCCCCTCTGAAATATTGATTAAACAAACAAAACAAGCCCAACTAAGCTTGTCATTTGTGATGCCCGAAGCCTTCCGCTGCAAACACTAGTTGATTTTAAATCAAAGCCTGGAGCTGTGGATTTGTGGGTGGCTGTGCCAATTACAGAGTGGGATGAATATTGTATGGTGGAAAGATGTCTGTCATCTTGTCTCTGTGTGTGTCTCTCTCTGTGTGTGTGTCTGTGTGAGGCAGAAGAATTCTCTTGCATTTTTCTCTGCTACCAATTCTCATCCACTCTGATGGAAGGAAACTTGGTCTCATTTTTTCCCAAGGGAGAAGAGAATTTTGGTGAAATGTTCGTAAGTGGATAGTTGTGTACAGGTAATCCTTGCTTAACGACCACAATTGAGACTGGAATTTTGGTTGCTAAGTGAAGTGGTCATTAAGCTAATCCAACCCAATTTTATGACCTTTTTTGTGGTGGCCGTTAAACGAATCACCATGGGCGTTAAGTGAATCAAGTGGTTGTTAAGCAAATCACGCAGTTCCCCATTGATTTTTCTTGCCAGAAGCCAGCCAGGAAGGTAAAAAATGGTGATCACATGACCACAGGACGCTGCAACGGTAACCGCAGTGTACAGCCTATTTGGCTCCCACACTTCCATTATATCTCAAGGGAAGACATCAGAAAAGAATTTCTTTTATGGGGCTTTTTTCAGACTGGGAAATGAGAGCAGCCAGGGAGGCTTCTAAGTGATGGAAAGTGGCGTAATGAAAAATATTCCCAGCAGTAGACACCTCTGCTGCCTCCAACACCTCCAGAGAAATTCTCAAGGACACTGGGAATAAAGTAGGAGTAGGAAAGGGCTGAGAAATTTCAGAACAGATTGGGCTTAGTATTAATCAGCATTCATTTAATTGGATAGCCATTGTAACACAGGGGCCTCTTGAACAAAGAAAGGGAACTCTGCAATGTATGAAAGTGGTTTCAACATGAAAGTACTATAGCTCCAGAGTGGTTCACAATACAAAATGAAAGTGGTTCCACAATTTACAATAATTAAACTCTAAATATTCCTAGAGTCTTTATAGAGGTAAATTTAAGTAGTTTCAAAATTAGCCACAACCATAGCTAAGGAGGCAGCAGAGCTGACTGAAAACCAGAACTGGCCAGCAGGTAGACAGTCTCTAATACCTGCAATTTACAATCCACAGGTAGAGCTCGAAGCATTCGACTTCTTGGCTTTTTGTTAGCAGCAAAACATCATCTTGTTGAAATGCTAAATCGTAATAAGAGAACGGAGAAAAGGAATTTGCTCTTGACTTAGCTTTGATTTTTTTTTTATTCTGCCAGATTGACAATCCACATTTAACCGCATCATCATTGGGCAGCCTCCTGAAGCAGGCAATTATATTGAGGAATGTCCTACTCTTCAATCATTTCTCCAATGCCTTTGTATGCCTAACTCAGAGCTCTTCCTCATGGCTGTCTTCATGGGCATTCCTCCAGTCCTTGAGTCAGCAGAAAACGATGCTGGCATCATCTGTGTAGCCCTGATAGCTGAACTCTGTTTCAGTACCTAGACTGGAAAAGGTGCTGTCCTTAATGCAGAACAAGTGAAGGACAGTGATTGGTGGATTACCATGGCTGTGTTTCTCTTCTCACAGTGTCACCAGCTGGTAAGAAATCAAAACAGCTAACTCTTCTCTTTAACAGGTAGTGGGGGCAGGTTTAGGGTGACTGTGGGTGGGTGCCTGAGAGAAAGGCTTTAGCCAGCTTTCAGGTTGCCTGAGTGACAGGTTGCTGGTGTAGTGATGTTCCAGGCTAGTGACCTGTCAAATGTACGTCACATGCTCTTCTGGAACAATACAAGATCAAGAAAGCAAGAGCTATGCAGACTTTGCTGAGGCATTTTGAATGCAAATCTCAGGGTAAATACAGGATCTTTTCCCAGCCTCATTTATAATGAATTCATTCAAATGGAGTCTCTCTGGAAGATTTGAAATGCTTCTTCCCAGGTTTCTGGCCACCTGGGCTGAGTTGCTGTTTGCAAGAGAAGCTGCCAACAGATAGCCCTTCTGTCTCTTGATTGCTTAGGTCGACTCTCCTTTCCATTCCATTACTTTCCTGGTCTCCCCACAATATCTCACATAGTGCTAGATTCATGTCTCCAAACAGCTGAGCTGTCAGGTTGCAGGCATAGAGGAGGGGTGCAGATTTAATTGGGAAGAAGCTCTCTACCAGCACACTGGAAGAGCTCCCTCCTGCTTCATTCCATGTACCATCAGCCTGTCAGCTAGACTATCTTTGCACATAGATTTACTACTCTTCCAGAAAGGCACCAGACTCTTGTTCAGAACTAATGCAAGTGGCAGGTTGCTGGCTCCATGAAATTGTTGCAAGGAACACTGGGAGCTCTTTCCCACCTTACCCCACTCCCCTCAGCTGGGCCTTTGACCTGTCACTGGGGTGAAAAGGAAAACAGCTGAAACTCTTTGTCAATTTTACCCCAACTCCCAAATCGATAAGTGGTGGAAGGGAATAGCAGTACCAATCGAAGAGAATATTTGTAGCTCAGGATTGAACTGTGGAGTCCTTGGTGCTCTCTGAGCCTTGTTGTTTTCTTGCAGACCTTTCATTGCCAGACTAGGCAACATCTTCAGTGCGAAAAGGGAGTGGGACTTGCTCTCTGTTTATATACCATGGCTTGTCCTGCTTGTGTTGGTGGGGGTGTTGTTCTCTCCTTGGTAGTTCCTTGATTAGGCTGTTGTTCGCTGCTTGGTTGATTGACTGAGTTAATAGATCCTTGATTAGGGTATAAAGTACTGTTTGATTGTTCATCTGGTGTTAATCTTGGTGTTAATCTTTGCATATCTGGGTGTTGATTGCTGGCGAGGAAGTGTTATGGTCTTTTGGCTTTTCTATTGTCTCTTTTGAATGGTATGTAAATGTTGTTTACCTCTATGTGTCTGTTGATGGCTGCTTTGTCTGAGTGCCAAGCTTCCAGGAATTCTCTAGCATTTTTGGATTTGGCTTGGTTTTGGATTTGGCTTGGTTTGGTTTGGGAATAGCAGTGTTGGTGGAGAGTGCCCAGAAGCAGCATATGGTGTATGCAAAATGACATTGGGATAAACAAATGATACCACTCACCAGAAAGAATAAAACCAGTAGGAAGTACAGCTGCATGAAACCCTTTGTTGGAATAAGCAGTGGGAAGCCTATAATGCGCTCTTTTGGGACAGAACCAGCCACACGTAGCTCGCAGAACATGCATTTCTTTACCAGTTTAAACTGAGCTCCTTTGTGGCAGAGGAGTGCTAGTCTCCCCACAAGAGTGGGGTTGACCTTGGTCAACCAGGAGGACATACAACTGGATGCAAACACTCAGCATCAACAAAAAAGGAAAAGTAAAGGTGTCTCAATCATGATTATCAACAAACAGAGGAAAACTACAAGGGAAAGAAAGTGAGAAATCATAGGAAAATATCTAACTAAGGAAAGAGTACTTAAGAGCAATTGCCAAAGAACTCTAATAGAGGCAAAGGAGGTTAAAAGAAGATGGAAAGTCTCTTCTGCAACAAATGGGATTATAGAATGTAAAAAACAACAACAACAGAAGAGGAGAGGGGATGCATTTAGGAACCAAGTCTATTTGAAAGTGAGATATGAGAAACCAGGTGTCAAATAGGGAAACATCATATACTTTGGGTACACGACACAAGTGGATTAGAAAAAGCAATTATCCTTGGCAATGTTGAGGGACATAGAAGAAAGGTGAGGCAGTGCAGATAATGTGGATGGATGGGATAAGGCAGATTACTGGAATGTCCTTAAGAGACCTACAATTTATTGCTGGAGACACATCAAGATGGTGGCCATTTATCCCCCAGACATCAGGGGTTGCACCCGACCTGACAGTACCTTACTAAGCAAAACAACTCAAAACAAATGCACACAAGAAAGCTTAACACTGGAGCTTCTTCTGCTGTTACTTTGCGGCAAATTCCACAACATTGGTGGAATTTGTAGCTAAAGACTGTGTAAGGTTCCTTGTGATTTCCCCGCTTCCCCTTGCAATCATTGTAGCATGCCTCCCCTGATGCTTGTTATGTGGTGGATCTTGAAGAAACTGTGACATTTCTAGCAGCTGAGCAGAAGGAAGTTTTGTCCCTAGACACTCCACAACTGTGACAGGGAGGAATCAGGCAGTTGGATCAATGAAAGCATAAGATATGGACAGATATACTGTACTTGCTTGTTGAAATTGTATTTTTTAATTGCTTAGGTTTAGCTTTGCAGAAGAGCCAGTTTGGTCTAGTGGTGAAGGCACCGGGCTAGAAACCAGGAGACTGTGAGTTCTGGTCCTGCCTTAGGCACAAAGCAAGCTGGGTGACCTTGGGCCAGTCCCTCTCTCTCAGCCCTAGGAAGAAGGCAATGGCCAACCACTTCTGAAAATCTTGCCAAGAAAACTGCAGGGACCTGTCCAGGCAGTCTCTGAGAATCGGACACGATTGCATGGATTAAAAAAAAAAAAGCTTTGCAGAAGACAGGGAGAGAATAAATGAATAATTCTTTTTGTAAGAAGGGGAGCCTTTGAGGCTCAGAGTGCTCCTAGCGAAACAACCAAGCCAGCTTTCAGGATCTACCATACCACTTCTTCAAGAAGGTAGCCAACATCTTGTGCCCATGAAGCATGCTTTCCTAAGCATTTTTTTAATTTCTGAAAACATTGGGATTCCCAGAAGCTTGTTGATTTTTTCCTCTTACTGTTTTGACTATATAAACCTAGGCATCTGAAGAATGAGGATAATAGAATCCAGCAATGGTAGGCAATTTTTCCACAGCCTGAGTACGGACAATGCTTTATTTTTTCTGCCTTTCGTTGATTCAAAGGACTGCAGTGGGTGGACTCACGTAACACAGGAGAACAGTGATTTTTCTGGGTTTTCAAATACACTTATTTCTCCCCCCACTCCTTATTTTTGGAAGGAAAGAGGGTTAAAGGTTACTTTAACATTTCAGGCTTTCTCCTTTTTGGGGCATCCTCCCAAACAAATTTCAGGGTTGTAATCCCTCATCATTTGTATTTACTAAGACTGCCAGTGGTATTTATGTTAAGTCCAGTATTTTTTATTTCCTGAAAACAAAGACCATGCTTTGCAATATGCTTGTTTCACATTCAGTTTATTTTAAGTAAAATATTCCGTTTTTTTAAAAAAAGTCAGATTAGGGAAGGATGATGCACAAAGGGAGATGTCACCAGGCACGTTGGTGACCGTAGCATAGAGATTTGGATGTGATGTCCCATAATTACTCTTCATAGATTCCACCATGGCATCATGGCAAAAATTCCTCCTGAATGTTGGCCCAGGGACTAAATAGTAGCCACCAGCAATTTAGGAGATTCACAGATGAGGGCCTGAAGTTTTCTAAGCCTTTGCCAGTAATCAGCCTCGGTATTCTGATAAAATCTCTCCCCCCCCCCTTCCTCTTCCTGACATTGAAATCAAAAGCCAGGAGGTTGCAGAGTGAATTCTGCTTCTCAGCCTCTTGGGATGGCGGTTCACATTTGTCTCCTGCTTCCTTTCATGGCAGGCCTGAAGAAAACGAGGGAGAGGTTCTCCACGGAGAATTCAATTTGGCAGAATTACGTCTGCTTCCAAGCTCTCTCCCACGCACTGACTGCATTGCCGGTGGCTTCCAGCCCAATCGCCGTGCAGGCCTAGTTTCGTGTTGGCTTTGATAAGCACCCCTGTGTAATCAGCAAAGCAACCGTTAGCCAGCTCTGGTACAGTATAATTTCCCTTTGCGGCTTCTTCAATCATGTTTATAATTAAGGCAAGACTCTTCGCAATGCCAAAGGCTACAGGGAAGTGAGGGGAGTTATAAGTCATAGGAAAATGACTTGCTTTCAAGATTTGACAGTTTTTTCTTATTTTTCTAGCCCAGAAATTTTATTTTCCCTTTCCTTTAGCACCGGGCTTTGGATCTAAGTAGATTTTAACATAGAAAGTGAAAAATTGTAGAAGATACACCAGGGCAACAGGAAGGAAGATGCTGCTGCAGGCTAAGATTAGAAACTACGTTCTGACAAAAAGGGATGGGATTTTGTCACAACGTGACAAGGTAAAGAGACTCTTCTCAGACAGGTTTTCCAAAGTCTGTTGGCAAGAGGTGGGAAAAGTCATGCGGGAGATTGACTAAACTTTGCAGGGGTCAGAGGACCAACATACAAGGACATGCTGGCTGGAATCACATATAATGTTAAGCCATGTTTTGTTTTAAATGTGATTTGTTGAATAAGCCACCAAACATTCAGCCAGTAATAAAAGTGTCATGCCTGGTTTACAAGAACAGTGTCTGAGTTCACAGAACATGTGAAATCAAAACTAAACCATGTAATGATAATGTAATGTGTGAACCTGGCCACTGTTTATTCTGATTAAAATCTTTCTCATCGCTGGTCCTTTTAACTCAACATGGGGTGCCGTGAGTTTTTAGGGAGTTTTATAAAGTTTTCATTGATTTTATTTTCGGTTTGGGGTGTTTTGCTGGTTTTACTGTTTTGTACACCGCCCAAGGTGGTTACTATGATATGGGCAGCTATATAAATCTTTTAAAATAAAATAGAAATAAAAAAATAAACCATGAATTGAGTCTGGGATTTTTGTTTGTTTGTTTACAAGCTCAACTAATTAATGGTGATCTTTCCTCCTACTAGTTGTTAAGGGCTAAAGTACCCCACCCAAGAGAGTAGTACAGCAGGGAAAGTGATGAAATTTGCTGCTAAGTTCTATACAAGCAAATCCAGTTGTGTTTCCTGAACCAACCTGATGTTTTGTGAGTTTAGTGATGCGGTTTGAAATTTTAGAAAAATGCATAAAAATGCACATACTTAGGAAACAATACACATAAGCATACATATTTATTCATTTATTTATTTTCAAATTTATATAGCTGCCCATCTCACAAACAAGCAACAACTTATATTAGAGAAAAGACTGAACATTCCCAAGAAAACTTGATTGTAAAAAAAATGTGGATAAGAGGACAAGTGTCTGTTAAAATCGATATAAGGAGAAACTGGCACAAATATGTGTTTCCAGGCGGAAAAAAGAGTGCAGCGAGCTGGTTGATTAGAAAAAAAAAATTGAGAAATTGAACAACACTGAAATTGACACATCAACCAGCCAATCATGTTTGGGCAGAACTTGGAGCAGATGGTCTTGGTGACCATCTTTCTATTACTGGCCTCCTTCTTTTCCTTGCAGTCTTGGTTGCTGAATTGTTTATCATTTCCTTCTGGATCCTATCTAGACAAAGGCCAAGATGGAGAACTTGTAGTGAGAGAAAGATGCTGCATCCTTTTTTTCACTCCTTGTGTGATCAGAGATGAAGAATAATCACAAGGAGGAGAAGGAGCACAATCAGCAGACCTTGAATTTTAGCAGTAAGATCTGGCCCTCAAGACTTCTCAGTGGTGTCCACAAGGTATAGTCAAAAAAGTCAAGATGACAGCCATGACAGTGTGGTTGAAGCTCCACCTGTTTTTTGTTTGCGTCACATGCCTGAAGGTAGAGGAGCTGGACCCATGTGGATACAAGTGATACACACCATATCATTCATGAGATGGGAGGTGTGCCTTCTCCTATTTATGCAGTTCACTTCCATATGGAACTACATGTATGTACTTCCATGTGAAACTACACATGAGTGGTCCTGCGTGCACTGCATTTCATTATCCCCATTCCCTTTTTTGGTCCTAACCTTGAACTTTTTGCAATGCCTTTAAAAGCAATGGAATAGCTACCCTTACAGTTGCCAACTGTTTCTGAATGGCAAGGCATTATTCAGGAGTGCAGCACAGAGAAAGCAATGGGCATGATGAAAAAGATGGATGAATCCCCATCTTGGTCTACTCTTTATTCCATGGGTACTTAGCATAATGATTAATCCAGCTCTTATGAACAAGGTGGCTACTTATAAACTATAGGAATGTCAATAATTCCACTTTGCTCAAATCTACATGTTCAGGGAGTCTTAAAATGTAGGCGTATAAGTGTTTCTTTTTTAAAATGCAGTGTACAAACTATTTTTAGTGACAAGGTCAAGTTGCTAACAAATATTGATGAGAAACTGACATACAATGGAATATTGTATTACCATGATTTAGGCAGGGTCATGTATAAACTTTCAGAGATTTAAGAAAACTAAATAAATATGCAAGGAGTGTCAGAAAATGAAAAAGAATAAGAAAGTAGGCATGTATTCCTTTCATTTATTGAACATTTCATTGATTCCCATGTCATAAACAAGGCTCCCAAGTGCAAAATTTAGACAAGGACCAGGATCTTTTTGAACTGTTATATTTGACACAGAGCTTTCCACTTAACCACAGGAAGGAAGAGACAGATGTAGAATTCATAAGGGAGAAATGAAGGCTCTCACTCAGTTCAGTCCTGCAGTGAGTAATAAATGTGTCAGCTTGTGAAAGATGGTTTAACACCAGCTTCCCTTTTGCACCTGCTTCAGGATATGCCTAGATCATTTCATCAAAATTAAATTTACTGAATTCAACCAACTGAAAATATACAGATCTTTAGCTTCAGTAATAGATGTGCGGATCAGTCTGAATTTGGCCCATTTTATTGTTGTTGTTACTAGGGAATATTCTGGTCTGGCTTTTTAAAATAGCTTTTAAAATAGCCTATTAATTTTGGTCACTATGCATCTGATTTGCAGCTTGTGAAAGCTTAGGCCCTTTAATACAATTTGTTAGCCAGAAAAAGTGCTTCCAGATGACTCCTGATTTCTTTGCTAACATGGATTAACACAGCTCTCCTCCTACAATGTCTGTTCTTTGCAACTTTCTATAACTTTCCAGGGTATATAAACAGAGAGCAAGTCCCACTCCCTTTTCGCACTGAAGATGTTGCCTAGCCTGGCAATGAAACGTCTGCAAGAAAACAACAAGGCTCAGAGAGCACCATGGACTCCACAGTTCAACCCTGAGCTACAAATATTCTCTTCGATTGGTAACTTTCTATATGTTGCAGTTCCTCTGCAAAGCCCTTTTGTAACGTAAACACACCTCTGAGTAATTGAGGCACTTTTACTATCTATTTATCTATAGACTGTCCCCTCTAATTTGATCAGAGCTTATGCTCTCATAGCTACACACTAGGCTGAAAGCCACAGGATTGTTAACATGATTTGAAACTGATAGTTATGCTTTAAGGAAGCACATGTGCATCTTGGTATATCCACAGTATTTGGATATATTTATTGAAGAAATTTTTAACAAACTAAAAACCATACGAGAACATAAAGATAATAAAGAAAAATAATAAGTAGTGAAAAAAGGAAAGGAAAGGAAAAAAAGGGAAAAGAAAGATTATAAAGAAGTGGCTTCCAATCTTCTTGACAGCAGTTATAGATACATTTATATTTTGCCCTTTCTCTCTAAAGTTACATCATAATTTCCTTCTTTCCGTAAGCTACCCTTTCTAATCTTCAAACTAATCTTCTAATCTTCAAAGTGCATTTTTCTCTTTTTCAGCAAAAACTCCATAAGGGCTTTCCAGTCACTATTAAATGTAATTGTTGATCTTTCTTTAATCAAACAAGTTAATTTTGCCATCTCTGCTAGTTCTGTCATCTTCACCAACTATTCCTCCATTGTGGGTATTTCAAAGTCTTTCCATTTTTGTGCATATAATAGCCTTGCAGCAGTAATCATATATAAAAATAATCTTCCATGGCTTTATTCTAATTGACTGTCCATTAATCCCAGCAAGAAAAGTTCTGGTTTCAGTTGTATGTTGATCTTTAAAAATCTTTGTATCATTATATGTATTTGAACCCAAAAATTTCTGGCTTTTTTACAAGTCCACCAGGCATGATAAAATGACCTTTCATGTTGTCCACATTTCCAACATAAATTTGAAGTACCTTTATATATTCTATAGAATTTTTCTGGAGTCATATACCAACGGTACATCATTTTATAAAAAATATCTTTTAAGTTACAATATAATGTAAATTTCAGTCCTTTTAAGCACATTTTCCCCACTGTTCTATCAATATATTATGTCCAAAGTCCTTAGCCCATTTTATCATACAGTCTTTCACTTGTTCTTCTTCCATTTCAAATTTCAATAAAAGTTTATACATTTCAGCAATTCCATGTTCATCATTTGAACATAGTTCAACTTCAAATTCTATCTTCTGCTGCTCAATTCCAAATGTCCCATTATCTACCTTAAATCTTCCTCTCAACTGTGCATACAAAAACCATTGAAAACTAAATCCTTCTGCAGTCAGTTGCTCTTTTGATTTCATCTTATATTCTCCATGTTCCTGTTCTAACAACTCTCAATAAGTTAACAATTTTTCTTTACCTACTGTTTCTTTCCGGTAAAATGCTTCTTGTGCTGAGATCCATAAAAGTTTTTTCTGGCACAGACTGAGTTTATATCTATTCCATATTCTCAATATGGCACTTCTAATATAATGGCTCTTAAAATCTACATTAACCTTAACTTTATCATACCATAGAAAACCATGCCATCCGAATCTCAGATCATGCTCTTCTAATTCTAAAATTCTTTTATTTCTCAGTAAAACCCACTCTTTCATCCAGACTAAGCAGCAGGCTGCAAAATACAATTTCAAATCAGGCAGTCCCAATCCTCCTCATTCCTTTGCATCTTGAAGTATTTTATATTTAATTCTTGTTTTTTTTCCTTGCCATCCAAACTTAGGTATATTTTTCTGCCATTGTTTAAATGGTACATCAGTTATCAGAATAGTTATTGTTTGAAAGAAAAACATCATCCTTGGCAAAACGTTCTTTTTTATCACCGAAATTCTCCCCAACAATGACAATTGTAATTTCTCCCATCTTAACATGTCCTTCTTGATTTCATTTCATGTTTTAACATAATTATTCTGGTATAACATACAATTCATATTAGTCATAGTGATACCCAAGTATTTCACTTTTTTCTCAATCTTAAAACCAGTTTTTTTCCAACAATTCCATCAATGCTTTTCAATGTTCATATTCTTTGTTAACAACTTTGTCTTTTGTTTATTAATTTTAAAGCCAGCTAATACCCCAAAGTCCAAAATAAAGTCAATGTTTTTGGAGTGGCTTTGTTCATGAGATTCTTCTCTTCTTATGTCTGTCTTCTCCCATGTTACTGGAGCATCACATAGTTAACATAGTTGTGGGTACATGATTTTTTCTCTCTGATGTAATAGTTTGATATAATTTCTTTTTCTTTTGAATAATCAGAGCAGTTGGCAGGCAGGTAAGTGCTTGTGGGATGTGGTAAAGTCTCCCTTGACTCAAACTCAGCTCCTGGTAATTACTTGACAACAATACAGAAGTGATTTTCATCACCTCCTTCTGGGATGTAATTTGTGATTTCCAAGTTTAGCTTCAGCCTTGGGATTCCCTGGAAATCTCCCAAGTAAGTGCAAGTTAGGTCCAATCCTGCTTAATGTGAGCCCAGACTGGTCAGCCAGGAGCTGTCAGGGAGATAACGGTGGAGAAGGAGGGGGCTACCACCAGTTATCTCCCTGACAGGAGCTCCCCTCTGCATAGAATAAGGAAAAACTATGCAGTGCTTCAGATTTGTTCTAAAATGACCCTTCGGAGTACGAGCTATTGCAAATATAGCATTGTTTTAGAATGGTCCTTCGTGTTCCAAAGCATTTTTTTCAGAACTACTTCTGAAGTGACACTCAGTTTTTGTGATAAGGAGGGACAATTCCAGAAGTTCTTAGGAATGAATTCTTTATGGTGATAGCTTGAATTGGGCACAGTTCAAGCTGTCATTGTTTGAACATCGCTAAGAGATGGTGCTCATTGTGTCTGTTCCCCCCACTCCTCTTTCCCAATATCTTTAAAATTATAAAGGGGGATTCAAAAATGATCTTATTCCTGATTTTTGTAAACCAACCTGAGAGTCTTCCCCATTTTTTCAGCTGAAGAGCAGGGCAAGACTGCTTCAAATGATGCAAAGGTTTACATATGAATTAAAACCTATGTTCTAAAGTTGATTTTGTCTGTTTAAAAAAATGAATCTCAGAATACATTCAGGAATGATTTCTGAGCTGGCAACTGTTGTGGTTAACTGCTGGGAGTCTTTGGAGATTTCAGTGGTATCTGGGGCATCAACAGCAAACTGATGGGATGTGTGGGATGACCTTATGGACTCGTGTCTCGACATCTGACACAAGTACCTAAGTAGTGAGTTTTGTATTAAGATGGTGCATTGCACATTTTGAGACTTGCCCCACCTGAAAAAACCAGTGGGAAGCATACACATTTGACTAAATAAATACCAGGTTCCAGGATGTAAGACAACTGCAAAGACTGTTATATAGTACCTAAGTCCTGATTCACCTTAATTTGAGATATTTGAATCAAATAAATTAACCAAGACTGAATCCCTCAAGCATTCTTAGGATGGCTCCATACAATTTTTTGGCATAGGCTAACTTTCCCCTGGTAGTCTGGTAGTCTTCCAGACTACTACAAAAACTTTCTGGATTCACCATTTCTGGCAATCCAAATTTCAGTTTGAAAAAGGACTGTTGTTCCCCCCCCCCACTCCCCCCAGCCTCTTTGGTTGTCATTCATCGCAAATCACAAACTTTTTGGTTTTGGATTTTCCTAGCAACAGAAAATTGCTCTGCTTATGCAGTTCTCCAATATCTACCAATTGATGGATCAAGCTCTTTGAAATGAAACACTCAATTTGGTGGAACATAAAGCAGGAAGGGGCTAAGGGATACATTCCATTTAATGAAAACTTTTAATAAGGACATTCTCCCTTTGCTGGCTTGGGTTACCATATAAAGCAAATTCATTCCCCATTAAATTGAAATGGTTTTTTCTCCCTAAAGAATCATTTGGTTCTTGCTGTATTTCTCATTGATATGGGGGAGGGAAGAAGAGAAAATAGCCATGACAAATCAAGTTCTTTTACTTGAGGAGCATGAATAGGCTGAAATCTTTGTCTTGAAATTATCTCTAGGTTGCAGTACCAATGGGGCATTCCTGAAGTAAATGACTTGAGGATTGGAGCATTTATATTAGTCAATCTATAAAAAGCAGTATTTAGAGCAGGCTAAAACTGCATTTTACGAGCCAATAATAAATCCTTCTGAAGAAAGGCCATAAAAACTTCAAGGTCACCAATTTTTATATCAGGTGATAATCCTGAGATCCAAACCATTTCTGGATACAAAACTAGTATCTCTCACCCCTTTGAGAGATTTATCATCACGGCAAGGACATCCATTTCTATAGTCATTATGTTAAATGGTTTCAATCTGCCCTCCTCCCTCCTGCAAATTTGAAATTTTACTCTCTTTCCATACAGTCCGTGTTGCTTCCAGATTCAGTGATCTAAGACCCATTGTAATTTTGTTTTGATTGATGATGAGACAATGATGGTAGAAAGAAAGTTTCTGAAATAGAAAGCCTTTCCCTACTTGACCTAACCAGAATACAAGCATGCCCTGGCAATATCTTTTTTCAGCCATGTCACCATGACATTGCTGTCATCTTATTCCATCTTATTCTTATTCCAACCCATGAGCAAGACAGGCTTCAGTTATGCTTCTCTACTGGTGTTAAAATAGTATCTCCCCCTTATTCTGACACCATCCAAAAACAGCCACAAGGTCCATAAAATCTTCTAGGGCTTATGTTTCTTCCCTTGCTTGGAGGGAAGTCAAGGGACTGACACTAACTGGGAAAAGAAATGGGATAAGAATCAGCAAGAGCGATAGCACATTCTATGCCAGTATTTTTCTGCCAGCTCAAGGAAAGGTGGAGAACAATGGGGAAACACCCGTAATTGGAGGTCCTCTCACTCCATTCTGCTAATTTGAATTGTCTTCTCCTAAGCTGCTATTTGGGAGAAAAATCCATGAATTTTCCCCGTATTGCTTCATCTCGGGCAAATAATGCTTCTGATATGGGAATTAAATTGGAGATGTGTAGAAGGGGAAAAATGTTGTTCTTCCCATCACTGTAGAAGTTGTCCAGTCTGGTGCGCCAAACTTTGGATAATGTTAGCAATTTCACCTGTGAAATCTTGCAACATCTCAGTTGAGAACATGAAAAATTTTTGAGATTTGATCATCTTGAGGCCACTAAAAAATTAATCACCTTTTAGAAACCATTTGGGCTTCTATGGATACGTAGCCAATAGGAAGAATGGTAACATATCTATCACTGTCACATTTAGTTTCGGATGGTGGCAACTCTTGATGGTTTGACAGGAATTGGCAAGTGTGTTGTTCATACTACTTAATAATTCTTGCTAACTAGACTGGGTACTTGTTTAAAAGTTAAATGACTGGGGAAATAATAGAAATCAATATAATTCAGTGGAAGCATTTAGAGAGAGTCAGAAAATCAATTTGCTTGCTGTAATTATACCACCAGGGCCAGAGGCTCTTAAAAATATAAATAGCAGTCAAAGCTAATACAGGTTGTGTCCTCAACTGCTGTATAACTCTATTGCTTACGTGTAGATTGTACTAACCAAAGAGCAGAACAAGAACATCTAGGAACACAGAGGGAAAATGCTTTACAATCTGAAAATAAATGAATGAATAACAATTAATTAAATAAACAAGCAACACTGGAGCAAGTATGATCTGAAGCATATTTCTTGAGAGAGAAATCTTAATATATTAAGAATTATTAATATTAAGGAAGGCCTGAGAGTCAGTTTGGTGTAGTGGTTTAGGGGACCAGGCTAGAACCCAGGAGACTGTGAGATCTAGTCCTGCCTTTGGCATGAAACCATCTGGGTGACTTTGGGCCAGTCACTCTCATTCAGCCCTGGGAAGAAGGCCAGGGCAAACACTTCCAAACAAAATTGCCAAGAAAACTGCAGAGACTTATCCAGGCAGTTGTCAGAAGTCAAGACTAACACAAAGGCGCACACACGCACATGCACGCGCACACTCACAGACAAGAAAATAAAAGAAAAAAGGAAGGTCTACACACAGGGTTCTTTGCACAAAGAAATCCCCCAGTCCAATCCTTGGTATCTCAGGTCTAAAAGGGCAAGACAGTAGGAGATGGGAAAGACTTCTTCCTGAAACCAGGCAGAGCAGTTTTCAATCAAAATAAATCAGGGTGGCTAACTTGGTCTTCTCCAGGTGTTTGCAACCTCAGCTGCTATCAGTTCCAGCCATCATGGCCAGAGGCAAGAGATTTTGGGATTTAACTGATATAGCACCTAAAAGTCACAAATAATAAGTCAACAGGAAGATAAGAAAAAATAATATCCTCCTCCTCCTCCTCCTCCTCCTCCTCCTCCTCCTCCTCCTCCTCCTCCTCCTCCTCCTCCTCCTCCTCCTCCGGAATATTGACTAAAAATCCTGTCTAAAAAGAAATGAATTTATAACCAGTTTATAACCAAATTCAGAAGGGATCCTTGACTCTGATGGATTTGTACTGGCAGCTAGTTCCACAATTTAGAAGTCATCTTAACAAGGTTTCAAAGCTGGTTCTCAAAGATTCTGAAACAGTTGTATATGAAAAACGGTATCTTCTCATATACCGGCCATAAAGAATTTTAAAGATAATTAAAAAATGTGGAAAAAGGCAATGACAAACTATTTCTGTATTACTGCAGAAAACATGGGCAGGTCCATGTAGTTACACCAGGAACCAAATCTGAAGTTTGTGGAGACAATTTATGGGGGAGAGGGAGGGGGTGATGGACATTCTGTATCCAGATGTTGCTACATTGCTCACCTCTGCAGTTAGAGATTCTGATGAAGTTCTCTGAATGGATTTCTGAGATTCACAGATGAAGGATTAGTAATCCGAATAGCAGGATTATTTCTGACCTTCCTTCTTGGATTGGAAAGTTGGAAGTGAAATTAGCATACTGTAGGAATACTGGAAGGAAGATGGTGTGGGCCTCTTCAGGTTTTGTACCCTTGAGATAAAGAAAGAGGGAAGAGAAGTCTTTTGAGGTATATGGCAGACATGGCTAGGGGTAGCAGAAGGGCCAGAGGTCATAAAATATTGTACATGTAAGTGCCAGTAGGAAGGACTTTGGGTGACAGAGGTGTGGCCTACAGCCTGTCTCCATTCTTCATTTTGAATTGGATGTCTGCATGATTACCCTAAAAACCTAGCAAATTTTAACCTGGGGAGTAGGAGTTGACTCCAGAGCAAACATTTGTCAAATACTCCAAATGGTTGCCACATGTTCCTATAGGCAGGAATGTAACTGAGCTGCTTTTCAAAATAAGCACTTCGCAGACAATGGTTGCCTCCAGCTCCATGTTGTCTCCCCGGGGATCAATCCTTTCACTATTTGGGAGGATGAAATCTGAGAGCTTTTAAATTACCCTAGGATAAATATTTAAGGTAAAAGTAGAATGCATGCACATTTTTCATGTTTGTGACCTTTGTTTATTTATATTGGTGAGAGCCTGTCAAGAGGACCATGGCAGTTTGGGCCTTTTAAAAGAAACATCAATGTTTGGAAGAGTACAAAGGCACAAGACGTAGCTCGGACAACTCATGGCCATCTTGCTTACCACTGTGGTGAAGCCAGGTTGCAAAAAGCAGGAAATTGAACATGAGCTTTTATCAAAGGCTGGGCTTGGCATTACTGGCCTATCCAGGCATCTGTTTTTTGCACAAAGTGTGGAGCACATTTGTGATGGATTCATGAGACAGATATTTTTTAGATACTAGGGCTGTGCATATTTTGAAAATGAGCCCCACACGTCTCTGCTATTCACTAAAGTAGTAAATGGTGCATGTCTTTTTTCAAGCTTCTACATTAGTCTAAAAGAAAAAGGTCTGGGTGCTTTGATGGTTGGATGGATTGATTATTAGACTTATACCTGCCAGAATGGGCATGCACACAGAGAATATTGGCAGTTTCCATACATCCATCAAGATAAAATAAAACATCCATGCTATTAAAGAAACTTAATTACACATAAAACACACAATCAAAAGAAAAACAATCAAATTATACCTCCAAAGACTCTCCAAAATAATTCCATTTTTAATAGCTTAGGGAAAGCCAAAAATGTGGTGGATGGTTGAATTTCTGGAGGGATGATATTTCAAGGTGTAGGAGCACCAACCAGAAGAGAACACCTAGGAGTCTCCATCTTCTTCCAGGAGTTTTGCTTGGCAAGTCCAAACTGGCTGGTAAAGGTGGTCCCGCAGGTGCTCTGGGACCAAGCCAGGTAAGATTTTAAGGGTTAAAATTAGGCCTTCAAACTTCACTTGGAAGCTGAAAGGGAGCCGGTCCAGGTCCCAAAGCACAGGGGTAATGTGCTTATGTTGGCAACAAACAGGCTACTGCATTCTGGATCAATTGAAACTCATGAGTTATAAGGTCCTCATGCTCCAGGTAGTGCTGTAAGTGGGGTACCAGGAGGACCTGGGCAAGAGTCCTCCTGGCCATGGCTTCAACCTGAGCACCCAGCAGTAGATGCAAGCCAAGGAGCACCCTCCCCCTCCCCCACCCAAGTCACAGACTTAGTCCTTCAGGGACAATACTTCCTCCTCAAAAGACAACAGTGGAAACATCAAAGGGCCTCAATGATGAAGCAGTAATTCTGTCTTACTTGGATTCAACTTAAATTTCTTTTTTAGCCCATCCATACCTTTCCTTGCAGCTTCCAGATAGTGAGTCACAACATCTTTAATGTGACCATTAAATCAGTCATATCTATTTTCAGGCTCACATAGAAACCTGAAAAAGATGTGTCTCCTTTAATGAAGTCTGGAACACTTCTTCTGAATCATTTTCAAAATGTGTGCAGCCCAATTACTGTAGATATGACCACATGGATGAACCTCACCTGACACAGGCTTGTTCTTCACCCTTACATGGGGACTAACAACTTTTATCTTTATGTATGTATGTATGTATGCATGCATGCATGTATAACAACCAGAAGATATGATAAAGATATGTTTTCCAGGCCGCCACCAAAAGTTTTCTAAGCCCCTGATTTTGTGAGTTTTTGCAAAAGGGTGACCCAAAATAATATGAGACATCACAGCTATCTGAAATCTCAGACACCTTTATTTGCTATAAGATTTCATATTTTCCTACCATATTTCCTGCAAATGTAGCTTATCTTTTGAGTTTGTGTGTGTGGGGAGATGATCGAACAGAATGGTATATATATATATATACATGTGTGTGGGTGCATCCAAAGTATTCTTAGTTCATGTATCCCCAGCATGTGCCTCAGCAGAAGGGAATCCCATTTAGCCTAGACTTCTCTCTAGCCTCTTTCCTTTCTTTCTTTTCAAAGCTCTCTGAAATTGGAGAACATTGTGTTTTGGATAGAACTTATCATGCAACATACAGTATTTCCCACAGGCTCTATTCCCCTTAAGGTCATAATATTTAGGGCTACCATATCTGGGCTGCAAAAGTCCTAATAGTCACCAGATGGCAACACAAGAAAGAAAAATTTCTAGCTCCTTGCTGTCACCTAAAGGTTGTTTGGGATATTGCAAGTTTGTTACAGTAATACTATGCCGATATGAGGAATTGACTTATTAAGCCCTTTCCTTATTGCTTGAAATGCCTTTAATGCACCCAGGCCCTGTCTGTTTAAAGTCCCTTCTATTTAAAGTTCTTGCAGTTGGCTCCCATTGATTCAAATTAGATTTGCAATTTTCCACAGTTGGCTGCTGGTTCTTCTGCCTTACAAAATATGGAGCTCTTTACCATGTAGGATCTATTTGGTGTAAGACAAGTGGACCAGTCACCATACAATCCAAGAGTTTTAATTTGCAGGAGATGATAGATGGGAATTAGGGAAGCTTCAAAAACATTTGCAAACTGACCATTCCAGATCAGAACATTGGGCTTTTAGCTCAGAACTCTCATAGTGCATGTTAAATAGTGGTGTCCCCAGTATTCGATTTTTCAAGAAGGTAGTAAACCTGTTTCTGGACTGTATCATTTCAGACAGCAAGTAGAACTGCATGAAATTAATATTCCAGGCATAAGAGTTGGGGCAGAATCTTCCTGTACATGTTGCCATTTTTCTAACCTTCTTTTGTCATATTTTAAATGTTCTCATTCCTTCCTCTTCTCCCAGGGACAGTCCTGCAATGAGACATAAACACAATTGCCCAAGCATCAGATGTTTGTGTGTATCTTTCAGCAAGTGCATTACAAGGGGGTGAATATGCCAGCATCAGTTTCTCACCTTCTCGTAGTTTAGAATTGGTCAAGTTGAGTCAATGAACTTAACAGCAGTTTTTGGTTCAAGGTTGTACTAACATTTGCATACGTTTTGATGCTCACTTCTCTAAACTTATGCATTTTGATTTGCAATGTTGCTCAAATGTACAGTTTTGACCAAGAGTTCTTCCTAAGACAGTGCATTCTTCTTCACTATTTGCAATTTTGTACAGCTTTTTCTTACAGTACTTTCTTTTGAATGGATGCGATGTGTTGCAAAATTCAGAATGAGTTTTGAATGCTAAGCAAGCTTCATTCAGTGCCTTGCTTTCAGAAATGGAAAATTAGATGAGTTCATATTCAAATGCAAATGAATTTCCCATCCTTAATGATGGGTCAGGGCCATTTGACTTGTCCCACATCTCCTAAATTCATTTGCTAAATGTATGCTGTTCTCTAGACATTCCAGATTACCACTCTAATCACCTGCAGCCGAAGGACATTTGGGATAATGGGGGTGGTGGGGATAATCCAGCATATATGGAGGATGCAAGGAAAGATACATTGGAGTAAGATTCCATGGTAATTTCATTAGCTTCTGCATGTTGAAACAGAGGGAGGAAATTGCCAGCTTAAACCACAAAAAGTCTTGGGCTAGCCCTTTTCCCCTCAACCCAACCCAGCTTCCCTTGCTTCTTCTGCTCCTTCCTTCTTCTTTGACATTTGTTTTAGCTCTCTTGAATCTTTTGGTGCATCTCCTCTTCCCTCCCCCCTTTACTGCCACTGTACAGCTGGAACATCTGCTTTTGTTACAGCCACAGATCACTGTCTGCTGACTCTAATGAAGTGCTGGATTTTCCTTTGCATATACATGAACCACACACATGCAGAAGTGATTACATTTAGCATTGTTAAATTGCTGGATGTAGTTTATCTATGGAGAGGGGAGAATTTGAGAATTCTGATGGAATTGTCCTCCAATTTCTCTGCTCCAAAATTTGGTGGACAATTTTGAAGGATAAGTTGTGCCCAGATTTATAATTCTCAGGGCCCATTAGATCATAGCACTGTCTTAAACACGGGTGTAGACTTTCATTTTCATTCCTTACTAATTTCTTTAGTGGCCAGTGTGTACAATATTAGTGAGACTATTGTGACCACAGTTACAGCAACTATGGAAACAAAGAGCAGTAAAGGAATGATTAAAATGTCATCTTTCACATACAAAACATTCCCAAGATTATTCTGGTTTGTCGAATTTCAATCTACTGTTCTTTATGTAAGTAGATTTTATCCCAATAAGTGTTTAAAGTTAAAGGCTAACATTTCAGAAATCAGTAGAAGGCTGGATAGATCAATTTTTATTTTCCCAGAATCCAAAAAAAAGTTCATATTTTTAATTTATTTTTCTCATGAAATACATTGCAACAGCCCTTTAACTATGCCCATGCTTTAACTTTTATTTGGGTGATGCATAATAATATAAAATATAACATTATATAAAAATGTAAATCTTCCCTCCCTCCCTTCTGCAGAGTCATGCTATAAAACATGCTTGAGGGAAAGCATTTAACTCCATTTCTACACTTTGGATGGAATCAAGCTTCTTTGATATTATTTTCCTCCATGAAGCATTTTATGAGAAAGTTTATTTGATTATCTTAGATGAGATTTCCAAAGACATATAAAAAGACTATCAGAAAACTTGCTATTTAACCGGAATAATAAACACTGCTTCATGGACAGAGAGTATAATAAAAAAGGTTTAAGTCAAGTAATGAGTGACAATTGTGAAATGGGATGTTGGGGTGGTGACATTGAAGCTTGAGAGAAGAAAATACCATTTCAGTTTTAAAATGAAAAGGAATTCTTATAGTAATAAGAACTCTGTGAGCTTGGTCCAAAGGATTGTTTTCTTGAAGGTGACAAGGGTAACTCATGCCTTTAAAAATTCTCAGATATTCCAAAGAAGATTTTAATAAAATCTTATTTATTTATTTATTACTTAGATTTATATTACCGCCCATCTCCCCCAATGGAGGACCCTGGGCAGTTCACAATAAAAACCAGGTTAAAACACAATAGCAATCAGAACATCAATAAATAAATATAAAATCCAAGTGCAAGGATGTTAATACTAAAAAGGGTTTCATGGGATCAACCAGCCCCAGGAGGAACTGTTAGCATTCCCCTTCCATGCAAGGCGGCAAAACCAGGTCTTTAAATTTTTCCGGAAGGTCGGGAGCGAGGAGACCTGCCTTAGCTCCGGGGGCAGGATGTTCCAAAGGGCAGGCGCTGTTGCAAAGAAGGCTCGCCTCCTGGACCCCGCTAGATGGAATTCTTTGATCGATGGGGTCCGTAGCATGCCCTCTCTGCATGACTGGGTGGGGCTGGTCAATGTTCTGGGGATGAGACGTTCCCTCAGGTCTTCTTCATTTTATCTGTTCCTATTTTATGGAAAATGCTTCTTGTCCCCGTAGTTTTGGTGTCTGGACACTTAGGTTAGAAATACTGTATATTGATAAGAAGTACTAAAACTGGGAAGGGCAGTCATTTTGTGACCAAAGGCTCTACTTTTTCAGAGGGGGAAGAAATTATTTTCTGGTTCTAGTGGCCATAATGTCATACATAGTGTCATGCCAATAAATGGCGCTGATTTAAAAGGTTTTCTGGAGCTATGTTCTCCTCCCCTCCTCCTCCTCCATTTTAGATGTGCTCATCTTATCCAAAGACTTCAGAAGATTGCAGGAAATTGTGCCACTGAACTTTAATTATTTATGGATGAATTTCAGGAGATTTAGGACTGGAAGCCGCCTGCAGGCCATGAGCTGCCTCTCCCTGTGTGAAAGGATCATAAATGAGAAGGTCCAGATTCATGTTTTTCAATTAATTATATCATATAGTTAATAAGATTTCCCAACACTTGATTTCAGGATAACTACCAGTTGAGAAGGAAAATGCCCTGGAACATAGCTCAGGATTACAATCTTCATGCCTATCTTTTGCGATGATGATGCATCCCAGCAGTTCATTCACATAGGCTTTCTCATTCAACCACACTTCTCTCCTCTTTCCTATTACAGCTCATTTTCTTCTCAGGCTAATTTTCCAAAACTTATGTTGAATTTACTAAAGACAAAAACAGGATTTGGGAGGGGGAATGGGAGAAAAACATTTTTTTCTTTTTATGGATGTAGAACATTAGCTCCATGTCCCACAGATGGAATGGAAGAAGGACCTGCAGATAAGTCAGTAAACATCCTGAGATCTCTCACCCATTGAAGTGGATGGAATATAAAGTTATGAATACTGGCATACCAATAAGAAGATACAAATAGTTTCAACTAATCTGATTGGGTTTAATCTCGTATCTGCAAGATTTAGATAACAATATGGTTGGTTATCTAGAAATGCTTTAAGAAAATTTGTAATAAAGCACATTGATCCTGAAATGAGTTGAAGAAAAGGTATCAATTGTTAGGGAATTGAATCTCGAAACATGCCTCCAATATATTATCTTGTCCTATAACTGTTGAATTTCTGATTTATGACCTTTAAAGGGAGGAGACACTAGCAATAAAAAGTCTGCTAGAGACAATATCCAATTCCTATCTTCTGGATTTGTTTTGGTTTTTATTGTAATGCATTCTATTTCATTAGGACTGCTATAGTCTTATTTGAATTATATTAACATTCTTTATTGTTTAGAGCTTGCATTGTGTAGCTTCTAAACAAATGAGCAATAGGTTAGAAGGAATTTGGGCTATCTCTTGAACACGCAGTGTGACTTTGAATTAACAACTTTGTCTTGGTCTATGCTTTTTACAATGGTGAAATAATAATTCTGATCCTCCTTACAGAGGTATTGCAAGGGTTGTCATGAGATGGAATCTTGCAACCCTTTTGACCATCCAGAGTATTATTTGTAAATATTGATTGGTATTTATATAAAATCTTACACATTTTATAAATATTTCAATCTATGGGAAATGATATCTGTGAATCAGGAGGCTTCATATGTGCTGGGTGAGAAAGCAAATCTTTATTTGGATATCCTGATTACTAATAAGATGAGTCTGTCAGATTGAACCCAGAAGTAAGTAAGTAAGTAAGTAAGTAAGTAAGTAAGTAAGGAAGGAAGGAAGGAAGGAAGGAAGGAAGGAAAGGTACAGCACAAAGACAAAGAGACAGAGTTACAGGGGTAGTTCTCCACAGTGTGAGGTCTTTCAGTAGCCATTCACTCAGAACTAAATGTGTGCTACATTCCTAGAGGGTTCTAAATAAATAATTCTAAATACCTTGGGCCAGTCACTCTCTCTCAGCCCTAGGAAGGAGCCAATGGCAAACCAGGAGACTGGGAGTTCTAGTCCCGCCTTAGGCATGAAAGCCGGCTGGGTGACCTTGGGCCAGTCCTTGTCTCTCAGCCCTAGGAAGGAGCCAATGGCAAACCAGGAGTCTGTGAGTTCTAGTCCCACCTTAGGCATGAAAGCCGGCTGGGTGACCTTGGGCCAGTCCCTCTCTCTCAGCCCAACTCACCTCACAGGGTTGTTGTGGGGAAAATAGGAGGAGGAAGGAGTATTAGGTATGTTCGCAGCCCTGAGTTATTTATAAAAATAATAAAGGCAGGATAGTAAATCAATCAATCAATCAATCAATCAATCAATCAATCAATCTATGCACAGATGGATGCCCTGTATACATAGGTGACAGTTTCATAATGAAGTATTGTCTGAATCTGCCCACCATGGTTTGCCATGAATTGTTGTAAACAGGAGGGAGTATGAAAGAGTTCTGATCCAGACTGAAACAATTTTAGGCCAGGGATGGACAGACTTGGATGTGAATTTCTGCAAGATGCAGTGAGAAAAGGGAGCATCCAGGCAGGCTATAACAAACCACAGCAAAGTAGATGAACCCTAACCCTGCACATATCTTATTTGATTGCAAATTATATTCTGTAGAAAGGACTGACCACTTAGATTTATACTTAAAAAACAAAAAATACTGGAGCAGCCAGCAGAAACTTTCTTATTTTTTACAGGGTAAGAACCAGCTCATTACTAGCAAGACTGCACTCTTCATATCAAAGGCAATCCTAAAGAGGACAGATTACCAGATTGGAGTTGACTGTAAGGGTGATGGTTTGATATGAATTTGTATTATAGTTTTATTTGTATTTACTCGTATTTACATGTATGTTTATAATGGCTTTTTATTTTATCTTCTTTCATACTTGATATGGTCAAAAGACTAAATCAATAAAGTATCTATCTATCTAGATGATTTTTTAAAATAAAAACCAATGGTTCCAAATTGATCCCTGCACAAACCATCTTGCAATTGAGCCAACATCTGAATAAAATAAAATAAAATAATAAAATAAAATAAAATAAAATAAAATAAAATAAAATAAAATAAAATAAAATAAAATAAAATATAAAATAAAATAAAATAAAATAAAATAAAATAAAATAAAATAAAATAAAATAAAATAATAAAATAAAATAAAATAAAATAAAATAAATAAAAAAATAAAATAATTTGTTCATTAGAGGATATTACAAACTGTGGTTTCAGTCATTCAGGAAAAAAGGCCACCTTTCTAAAGCTAAGAGTTAAAATGAAAAGGATTAATTGTAGCAGAGTCGTTTCATATATTCATGTTTTATTTGCACTTATTTCTGGCAGTTTCCCTACAGTGATGTTAGGGTTGCAGTTCCTCAGTTCCCAGCCTCCATGGGTGCCCAAGTTAAGGAAAGCTGATTTAATATACTTAAGAAGTGTCACTATTATCCCTGATCTCTGCTGCTACTGAATTGGCATGACGGGAGGGGGGAAGAAAAAATTGGTGGTTCCTCTGGGTTAGGCTCACCCACTTTATGGAAAATAGAGAATTTAATTCCTTTGTTTGAACTTCAGTAGGCAGAATATGTTTGTTTGGAATAAATTAAATTCTGGCATGGTGGAAGTTATTCCATAACAATGGAGTTGGGAACAGAAAACAGCTACTACTACATAGTACCATTTTTAAACATCTAGATTTCGCCTGACCATCGTTCCATAGAATGGGAGAACCAATAGTTAAAACTAAGGATAAGCCAAATGTTTTTGAAAGATAACTCTTGGTTGAAAAAAATGGTAGTATCTTACCAGAAGTTGTACTGCCAGTGCTTTTCCCCATAGTTGAACTGAAGTGCACTCAATCTACTCTTGGAATGGCAGGAAACGATAACCTCATGAAATTGGCCATCCCATTGCTGATTCCTCTTTTATCTCTATTGCCTCTCTCCCAGTCACTACAAATTTGACTTCCCTTCAAGGTAATGGGGAGAAAGCTTAACATTTTACATACTCTGAGGTTGCTCTTGGATGGTGTCGGAATAAATGATAAAAGACTACAGCTAAGGATGACTTAGAGAGCCAGTTTGGTCTAGTGGTTGAGGCAACGGGCTAGAAACCAGGAGTCTGTGAGTTCTAGTCCCACCTTAGGCATGAAAGCCGGCTGGGTGACCATGGGCCAGTCCCTGTCTCTCAACCCAACTCACCTCACAGGGTTGTTGTGGGGAAAATAGGAGGAGGAAGGAGTATGAGGTATGTTCGCTGCCTTGAGTTATTTATAAAAATAATAAATGTGGGATAAAAATTAATTAAATAATAAATAAAAAAATAAAAAATGACTTAAGCTTGTTTCCTTCATGAGTTGGGGACCAGATAAGGGCAATGCCATGGGAGCATAGCAGAAAAACAATATTGCCAGGGCATGTATGTGCCGCACTTAAGTGCAAATGGGGAAAGGCATTCTATTTCTTTTCTTTAGCATTCAGACAAAAATTATAATAGGAACCAGTGTTAAAAGCATCCTGATGATAAGATCTCTACAACAGTGGCAGAGTCGACATTGAGAAGTAGTGAGTTCTCAATCTCTGGAGGCTTTTAAGAAGAGATGGGATAGCCACCATGATGTCTCGATTAGTTTTCCTGGACATTGCAAGGAATTGGACGAGAGATGATCTTTGTGGTTCCTTCCAGCTCCACAATTATATGATTCTATGATCCTTTACCCTCTCTACCCTGTCATAGCTGCTAAACTATGTCATCAAAACATAACATTTTAGACTATGAAGGTTCTCAGTCATCCAGGTGGAATTGTCTGTAGCTTGAATCATGTCAACTGGATTTCTATTTTCTCAGTGGAAACGTTTCGCTCCTTATCCAAGGAGCTTCTTCAGTCTGAGCAAAGTTGGTAAGGGAATCCTTAAATATGTTGCTGTGTGACCTTACACCTGGGGCTAGGTCATGGTTATTTTTTTTTTTTGAGATGTTATTTCTAAGTCCCTTTATCATCTAAAGAAGGATCGTTAAGATCACCATGCTGCTGTTGAGCTTGCGAAATGGTCTTAATCTTCCTCAACAGCAGCATGGTGATCTTAACGATCCTTCTTTAGATGATAAAGGGACTTAGAAATAACATCTCAATATAACCATGACCTAGCCCCAGGTGTAAGGTCACACAGCTACCTAGAAACATATTTAGGATTCCCTTACCAACTTTGCTCAGACTGAAGAAGCTCCTTGGATAAGGAGCGAAACATTTCCACTGAGAAAATAGAAATCCAGTTGACATGATTCAAGCTACAGATAACATTTTAGAGTTTTTATATCATTAATAAATAAAGAGCAAGAGAGTTGGATTAGTGGTAGGGAGGGATTGAGACCCAAGTTTAAAGGCTCAATGAACCACTGGCTGAAATTTGGCCAGTCACCTCTGGGTTCTGGGAAACAACCAGCTTTTCTGTTTAGTCCATCACAGAGCCAAAATGTGTAAATGTTATTCTGCTTTCTCTCTTCCCCTTTGGAGGGAGATGTTCACTAAACTTCCCTAGCAGATTCCCAGGAAAAGTTAACAGCATGGTTGGAAGAGAGGAAGGGGCAGGAAATGGATGCATGGAAATGGAGAGGAAGATTGCTAGATGTTGGAAGCAGGCATGAATACCACCAAGGAGCCAAAATATTGGGTTGAGAGGGACGTACTGTATGTGAGAAGCTAAAACTGTATTTGGAAATGCAGAAAGCATTAAGAGCCAATGCAAAGGAAGGAAACCTGTGGCATTCCAAAGTTTGCAAATGAGACCTCCGAACATTCCTCACCATTGGCCACACTGATATATGCCATTCAGCATTATCTGGAGTAATGCAGGTTGCCTAACAAAAACTCTGCCTTAAACTGAGTTCATCTCCCGTGTTTGTCCTGTTAATTTTCTTGCCAACAGTATGAAGAAGGGTTGTTGTTGCCTTCTTCCTGCATTTTTTTAAAAGTTCCAATTTAGTCTATAATTCAGGATTTCTGGTAGTCTCCTATGGAAGAAATAACCATGTTTGATGCTACTTAAGGTTTTTAAGACCATCCAAAGTCAGGCACCAGGCAATGCACCTAAAAAGGAGCCAGAGCTTTAATTGCACCATTGTGGCTGCTATCTTGACTTTTTTTACCATGCCCTGTGGACACCCCTGCTAGTCTTTATCTCTTCCAAGCCACAGACTGCGGGGAAAGTAGAGCTGGATCTCACTGTGGTCTGAGCTGATCTCTTTCAGAGGGTTCTCAAAATTAGGCCAGCCACTGAACATGGTCCTCAAGTTAGAGGTTCCCGACATGTGCTAGAAAGGGTATTTCCTCTACAACCTCATTGATTATGGGAATCAAAGTTTGCCATGTGATCAGATGGTACAACCAAAGAACAGTGTTTGATTGTGGTACATTTGGAGTAAGGATGTGACACTTTTGGGTGGCCAGGGAGAACAAGGGCTGTGTTGGGCACAGAAATGTTGCACAGAGGGTAGGCAAGGCTTACATTTTCTGCACCGCCCCCCCCCCCCCCCGGCTGTTTGGAGAAAATTTTCTTTTGCTTTTTAAAAAATGAACAATATTAAGCCTCTTTTAGTATCTACGTTACATTTTTAATATAGTTCCTGCCTGTTGTTGAAATCAATCTATGTCTGTCTGTCTGTCTGTCTGTCCGTCCGTCCGTCCATCCATCCATCCATCCATCCATCCATCCATCCATCCACCCACAATCACCAGAGACCAAAACAAACTGTTCTATTGATTGTTGGTAATTATGGTTAGACAGGGCATAAATGTGGGTAGGTGTATGTGTGTTTGTGTGTGTATGTGTGTGATGAATCTGATTCTCAGTTATTAATTCAGAGTCTCTCAATCACATGCCATCAGAGGATGTGGAAGAAGTCTTTATTAATACAGGTGATCAGTTCAAGGCAAAGATCAGACTGAAGAAAAACCCGTACAATTGCTGTTACAAAAATCCCCCTCTCTTACCAGCCCCTCCCTAACAGCTCTTCTAACTCCCAGCTGCAATTCATTCTGCTAACGAACACTGATAGTGCCAGCCAAGCTGACCTTGAAGTTATTCAGACCGTCTCAACAATTCTAATCAACATACCAAAATGCCACTACAAGCATGCTAATGTAAATACTACAATACCCATCAATATACTGGAAGGATGCTAAGTCCTGACAATGTGTATGTATATACTGTATGTGTGTGTATCTTTCTATCTATCTTTCTATCTTTCTATCTTTCTATCTTTCTATCTGGAATTGTCATCCTTCATTCTACACACTCCCTTCCTTCCTGACAATTTTAGTAGCTTGATTTTGAAAAGCTGGAGAAAATCCCAACTGTGAGTAAAACTGGTGGGTGGTTGACTCCAGTGAGTCACAGGAAGCCCCTGTGTTCTAGAAGTTTATTATATTCCAGAGCTTCTCTGAAATGCTGAGTAATCTTTTGCCGATATTTGTTTGAATTTTTTTAAAAAGAAACAATGCTATTTTTATGACACCATACCTCAAAGCTAATAATGCTGTTGAAGCTTGTCTTTTTTAAAAAAATAATTATATCCCATCTTCTTGCTTTTCTTTATTGTTATTTGATGTGTGAAATAACAATAACAATAGCAGCAAACCTGCAATTAAAACCAATGAGAGTTTAAGCTTCAGGCTGAACGTCATCATTGTATAGATGATGCTGTATAGAACCTTGTGAAAAATCCGTATGTTTGTCCAGGCAACCTTGCCACTGAATGAATAGTCTGATAACCTGAGACCCAGACATGTCTTTCTGGAAACAAACATGATGACTTGTTCAGGCAGATATATAGAACTGGATTTGATTTGGAATTATTCTTATGTAAACACTGGAGCTGCTCACTAAGATGGAACAAATGGCTCCAGAGGCTGTCATTTTTAGTAAATTGCTTATCGAGTGAAGTTTGTAGGTGCAGCTAGATGGTGGAACCATATCGTATTCTTGACATGTATACAGTGTGGGTTGCATCCAAGGTATAAAAGAAAGAGAACGGTTGAACCTGGAGGTCACCTGAGCAAGAAGGATGTAATTTGACTTATACATGGAGGGGAGGAGAAGGGTGGGGTAAGATAACTCAGAGACTCTTCGTGTGCATCTTTCTTTTATTGACAATGTTTTTACATTCATGTTTTAATTAAAATTTTAATGCCATTGTGACTTGTATTTCCTAGTGAAGAGATCTGAGTGAGAGCTTTCAGCTGAGAGCTTATTCTGAAGGTGGAAAATTTTCTGGGCAATAACATAGCAAAAAGAAGAACTTAAATGCAATTATGAGTGAATATTGTCCTTCACATCTATGAGAACATCATAACAGACACCTTCTGACTGTAAAAACAGATAAACAGAGAATAGGAGTAGGGTAGGATGAAAAAAGGAAAATGAACATTCTGGTACTCAGTAACATTTTCCTATTCCTGCATGATACAAGATGACACATTTTAATCTGTTTAAGGCCTCCAGTGCCACCATTATTACGTGAATGGAACATATGGCCAAATAGTTCCCCCCCCCCTCCGTACTTAATTTGGTTCTAAGGTTTGTAAATATTTCAGCAATTGGTTGTGGTGAAATTAAGATATTATGTCTTCAGATTGCCTGTGTAAGATATTTCCAATACTAGTGGCAAAAATGCATTTTTGTTGTTTTGGGGAAGGAAAACACAGCTCCTGCCAAATTGTCTCCTTCTGAGTTGGTTCAGAGGTCCATGAGTCAAGGGCATTCTTGAAGGAGGGAAGAGACATCTCAGCCCACTTTCACAGTTGCATAAGTGCCTCTCCAAATATGCTCCATATTCTTCAGAGACATTGAACTACAGAGAGACTTGTTATGCGTTCTGCTGATGGGATTTTCCCATCTGTGTTTAGACTCTGACCAGATGTGCCACCATCTGGATCACATGACATGATGTGTCAAAGGAAGAGGGGTCATTTGATGTTTATGGGCTTAAAAATAACTCACATTCCACCCTGAGGTTCTTTGAAACTTTTCTGTGCAGCCAACCTCCCACTGAGTTTGGTGATGGTTTTGCAATGTCACTGAGATGGTTGTCAAGAATGTAACCACAGCAGAGTCACCCTTACTTTGGTGTAAAAGTAAGGTAGAACCAAAATGAAATATATAATTGGCATTCCATCTCACCAATGCTTTTCCACATTGGTTCACACCAAAACACAAGCTAAACCGCCCAGAGTCCCCTCGTGGGAGATGGCGCGGTGATAGAAATCGAAACATAAATAAATAAATAAAATAAATAAATTCAAAATTGTTGGAAAGCTTGTTAGTATTATGGGTAAGTATGATCATGGGCATATGCTTCCCAATATGGAAGAATTATGGCTAGGGGATAAGATCATGGGAATTCTATGCTCCTAATATGGTATTTTGGGTCATCACTGGAAACTCTGGAGATAAAAGAAACAATGAAGTTCTGTTGTCCTTCTGCTTGGTTGTATTAACTGCTCACCAGGGGTATCCACAATGTATGGTAAAAAATGTCAAGATGGTGACCTTGATGGTGTGATCAAAGCTCTGCCTATTTTATTTTATTTTTTGTGCGTTCAAGACATTTTTCGACTCCTGGCAACTGCCTGGGCAAGTCCCTGCAGTTTTCTTAGCAAGGTTTTTCAGAAGTGGTTTGCCATTGCCTTCTTCCTAGGGCTGAGAGAGAGCGACTGGCCCAAGGTCACCCAACTTGCTTTGTGCCCAAGGCAGGACCAGAACTCACAGTCTCCTGGTTTCTAGCCTGATGCCTTAACCACTAGACCAAACTGACTCCAGTATATATCCAATATCTGCCTAAGATGATGATAAGATAAGATAAGATAAGATAAGATAAGATAAGATGATAAGATAAGATAAGATAAGATAAGATAAGATAGAGTTTTGATTGCACTGTCATGGCCACCATCTTGATCATAATTTTTGATCATAATCTGTGGCAACTGTTATTGCTCACCTTCCTAAAACTCTTCAGGCTGCATTGGAAATCTACCACTTTTTCATTGGAGGGAGAGGAATCTGTGAAATAATTCTCTCTCAGGCAAAATCCAATAGTTCTCAAATGGGAAGCAAATTATGGGGAGAACTGCAGAAATGTAGTTTTTCTTCTCTTCCTTTCAGTGGCCCTGGAAAAACAGAGAAACTGTCACTGTGGGAACAAAACAGAATAAAACCTGAGACTGCAGAGCAGAAATGTAATTACAATAAGGGAAACCTGTATGACAAAAAGCAAGCTTTACCATTGCTAATCAAATGAATATTTTATAAAGTACCTATTGTGGCTGGATGCTATTCAACACTCACTTTTGCGCAGACGCACACACACACACACACACACAAACACTGATCTTGGCTTGGAGGGAAAACATAAAGACAATATTGATAATCTGATTGAAAATACTTCCAAGTCATGCTCCAATTATTATTCCTAATGTAATATACCCAACTGCAATTCTGATATTCATTTTAATAGGTACAATAATGTTCCTATGGAAACCAGAACCTTCATCTCTCTCTTTGACTTGGGCAGCTGCTACCAAAACAAACTCTTCCTCCCTCCCTCCCTCCCCTCCCCTCCCCTCCCCTCCCCTCCCCTCCCCTCCCCTCCCCTCCCCTCCCTTCCCCCTCCTCCCCCATCCCATCCCATCCCATCCCATCCCATCCCATCCCATCCCATCCCATCCCATCCCATCCTGTTGTGACCTGGGCAAGATTTAGACAATAATTTTATTTATTTATTTATTTTATTTATTTTGTATCCCGCCTTTATTATTTTTATAAATAACTCAAGGCGGCGAAGATACCTAATACTCCTTCCTCCTCCTCACCTTCTTCCTGGGAGGTGAGTTGGGCTGAGAGAGAGTGACTGGTCCAAGGTCACCCAGCCGGCTTTCATGCCTAAGGCGGGACTAGAACTCTCAGTCTCCTGGTTTGCCATTGGCTCCTTCCTAGGGCTGAGAGACAGGGACTGGCCCACGGTCACCCAGCTGGCTTTCATGCCTAAGGTGGGACTAGAACTCTCAGTCTCTGGTTTCTAGCCCGTTGCCTTAGACCACTAGACCAAACTGGCTCTTCGACTGAACCAAAAACATTTCTGTATGAGATGGCACAACCTGTCTTTTAGTTTTTGGGGTTTGGGATGCGGTGGGGGGGATTAACTTCCCAAATCCTATCTCCCTCCAAACATTCCTGCTCACTCCACAGGGCCCTAAAGCTTGTTGGTGGGCATACCTTCCTGCAGTCTGCAGCCTTTCCACCCTCTCTTAACAAATCATTACTTCCTCATTGGAGATAAGGAGACCAATAATCCACACATACATAAATTGTAGTCAAAGGAAGCGTTATTAATAGAATTATTCTATAACTTGCAGGAATCTGAGCAGTATAATATCATATTAGAACTTCCTGTTGGAGGGATGTTTTAATGCATAGGATTAAATAAAATGACTTTTGTTTGAATAAATCTTCCTTAGATAACTGGGGGGACTCTTGATTTAAACAGGTAAATTTTCTCGGTAGCATGAAGCTCAGAGTAATTTCACCATACTTACCCAGGATTCAATAAACTGACCCAGGATTCAATAAACAGGATTCAATAAACTCCTGTGAGAACAAAACCAATTTCTCCAGGAAACTGCAGAAATTCATCCCTGCATGTACAGGGAACATCTACCAATATAACTATGGCAGAACAAGATATATTCTTTACCACAGGCAGAAGAATGGCTTGCTATGGGGGTTTCAAATGATAATGATCAAATTAGCTTGGCTGATTTTCAGCATTTTACACCTATGATTCATCAACCAAATGTGGCTGGGCTGTACCAGTCTTTTGATAAAACTGAAATGTCCCCCTCCAGGGAAAACAGTGCTACAGACCTTTAGTATGGGACCTAGAAGCATGATATATCTCTATACCTAAATCTCAACTTTATGAAAACCTAGAACCTAAGCTCTACTTTTGAGAAAGCCTAGATCCCTGTGGACCACAAGTTCTTGAAGTAACTTATATTTTAGGATTGAAAATTACAATGGTAAAGAAACTATGAAAATGTTCTGTTCTTTTTTAAAGTTAGATTTTTGAAAATTCCTTCACACTCATATTGTGGTGGATTTCGGTGGTGCCGCTGGTTCTCAAGAAGGAGGGGGCACATTCCAAGAAGGTGGAGGAGATAAGAGGAGGCACAGTCCAGGAGGTAATGGTGGGAAAGCAAAGAGGTCCAGGATAGTTCTGCCCTAGAGTCTCCCAAGTTATTTCCCCTTAGGTTAGTTAGAGTAGCTTTAGTCTGGCAAGATTCTGTCTATATGGTGTGAGCAAATAAAGAACTGGAGTTTGAATGGACTGACTCTTTGTCATTCTTGGGCTGGGCCTGACATATATGTACCCCAGTGTTAGCTTAAGGAGAAGATCATCAAATTATGGTCTCTCTCTCTGTGTGTGTGTGGGGGCACAGGACAAAAGGAAACCTCTGTGGTTTTTGAAGCTTGATGAGCTTTGGTCCAGCCAAGTTGGACTGCAGCTGTATAAAAAAAGAAGTTGCTGTTTTAAATTCCTGCTAATATATGATTTCATTGCAAAAATCAAATAGGACAGTAAGACAGGATGTGCGTCTGAGATGAGGAAGGGTTAGTATGATTGTATATTCTGGACTATAGTCAATCTAGGTCTTGGGTAGACATCTGTCTGAATCATCACAGTATGTCTCAGGGAGATATCATAGTTCATTGGTGAGGACATGTTTTGTATGCGAGGGGACCAAGCTTGTATCTCCACATGGGAAATGGGACACAGAAAGATGGTTGCCTGAGACATCAGAACTGGCCTGCCTTCTCCAGCTAGGTGCCTTCCACATGCTATTGGTCTGCAAATCCAATCATCATGGGCAATGCTCAGGGATGGGTGGATGATGGGCTTGCAGTTCCATACCCCTGGGGTAGTTCAGATTGAAGAAGGTGCAGTAAGAAAGAAAGTTTGCAACAGCTAGTATTGGACTAGAATGATAAAAATATTTGTCTAGATCAGTGTTTCTCAACTTCAGGAACTTTAAAATGTGTGGACTTCAGCTCCCAGAATTCCCCAGCCAGCATGTTTGAATCCAATCTCATCTGGAGCTTTAGACCAGACTTAGGGATGCTGAGTTAGTCCAATTACCGAAAAATAAATAGTTTTGCAATCTTAGATACCATTTATTTATTTATTTATTTATTTATTTATTTATTTATTTATTTATTTATTTATTTATTTATATGTTAACTTGTATTACCGCTCCATCTCCTCTCTGGGCGGTTTACAGTTTAGCTGGGGTAAACCCCAAGTGCATCTTAAGAACTATCTCAGAATGAACAAGCATAAGGTTATATTGTACCCAGAATGATTTATCTTTCTTGGGGCTAATTTAAAATGTATTCATTTGGATAGTATTTATTCTTCGAGAAAGCTTATTTTTTCTCTCTCCCAAAACAACAGGGTATATTCCTGATAGAAAACTCTGAGTTTAGTGGCAGAATCTCATTTCAAAAACTTAATGGGGAGTGAGGGATAGAGAGAGAAAGAAATCTTCAGCCAAAATGAAAACTGCATCTCATAATAGAAACTAATAACTGAATGAGGTGTTGTAGGACATCTTATTTACTCTTCTCTAAGTTGGGGTGACCTTCAGCTCTTCTGGACTTCATCTCCCATTACCATGGGAACTAAAATCTAACACATGGGGAAGAGTGCATGTTTGCTTTATGCAGGAAAATCAGAGTCAGAGTATCCTCAGGAAATGATTGGTCAACTTGAAGATCTCCAGTGGCAGACAGCTTGCCACACTTCTTGGTCGAGTGTCAAACTGTTCTTGCCATTCAACACTTTACTAGCATGGTAAAGTCCAATGTGTATCTACAGTATGTTCTATTTTAATATCATTCTAACATTTGCCTGGCTTTCTCTATAAATAGCAATATTAGTGTAAAGTCACTTGATGGCCATTTCAGTAGGTGCTGAATCCTACTGAAAGAGATAAATGGGAGGAAATGTATAAATGAGAACATTATTGTCAATTTGTTATCAATGGCTCTTCCATCTGTATTAACAGCCTTTGTAATGAAGGATTTTTTGTTACTAATTTAGATAGTGTTTGACGATGTGGCAAAAATGATCTTCCCACAACACCAATTATATCAGAAAGCCATTTCGTGGCAATTTTCTGTAAAGAAGAAAATAACTTTCTAGGCCCATTGAATACTCAAAAAGAATTGCTCTATATTCTTTTATTGGGTCTTGAGTCCCTGGAAAATTCATGAAATCTAATGATGGTAATAGAAAAAGCCAATGTGGACTTGTAGTGGTTAAAGTTCTGGCAAGATAAGGGAGATCCAGGATCAAATCCCTATTCAATAATGGACCTTACTGGATATCTTTCTTCTCACTTGCCTAACTTACTTCCCAAGATTGTTGTTAAGAATGAAGGTGGAGGGGCGGGGGGAGAACTCTTTAGGGCATTTTGAACTCCTTGTAAAAAACTGCAGACTCTTATGTGTAATAAAGAAATGAAATGGTGACTATCGATTTAATTTTGCTTTATAAAGGAACTGAGTCTCTACTGATTACTATGACACAATAGCATGCACTTAATAGACCAGCTTGGTCTTGTTCTGTTTCAACTGTGACGTGAGAACTGAGCAGGCCATACTCAGAAGCTCCCTAGGTGACCTTGGGTCTCTTTCAACCCAACCTACTTCCAGGGTTGAGAGAAGATGGAAAGAGGACATGAATGCATGCATGAACTCCTGAAGGAAATGTGGGATAGAAATCTAATGAATAAATAAACTGAAACACATCCTGAAGATACATGCTTTTCAAAAGTTACTTTTGGGCAGTTTGATGCACCTTAAATAGAAGGTTTCGATACAAGAGGATATAGCAGGAAGTTGGGAAAATCTAGTTGAAGCATCCACTTCCTGATACCCCCTCCCTTACCCTTCCCTACACTTTGCCAATCTACCCCTTGCTATATATCCAGTGGTTACAGCAATAATTAATTCTCAAAATTCTGTATTGCAATTTAACTCATCCTAAAGGATCTAGCTTTGTTTCTTCCCCCCCCCAGCCCAGAAAACAGAATACAAAGAAATTCATCCAACTTTCTGATAACAAATGTATTGTTTAATAGCAATATGACATGTTACTTTCTTTTATTTTTCTTGATACAATGACTTCTTCAGTTTGCTCTCTTACTATTCTGGGGGATTTAAGAGAAAGATGCTGATGTGTGTCTCTGCTCAGGTTCACTAAATGTTTGATGATGCAAAACCCTTCTTGATATGTCTTCAGATTTGGGAAGACTAATTTTCATTGTCCTGGAAAGAGGAGGGAAGAAAAAACTTTTTCTAAATGCTGAATTAGTCATACCACAGATAACTTCCTCTTCTCTGCGGATGTAAATGAACATACAGTGGATCTTAATGTAATAACAGTGGTATGGGTGATGAGTGCCAGAACCAGCTTTTCTGCACTTGAGTAAGACAAAGGAAGACACTAATCATCAAAAACTCATTTCCCCTCACGGTCTTTGTTCAGCCCAAGAAGTAAGATTGACACAAAAGCTTTGATAAAAATCAGAGAAAATACTCTGACTAGCAATGTAAAACAAGTCAGCCATGAATACATATTGCAATGAATCTGTGAAACCCCCCAAAACAAATTCCACTACAGCACAGATGGGAGCATCTTTGGTCCAAAAGCTGAATGAAAACCACAGTTTTTAAATATAGTACTTATATGAAAAAGGGAGGGAGGGAGGGAGGGAGGGAGAGAGAGAGAGAGAGAGAGAGAGAGAGAGAGAGAGAATGAGATTTCATCAAGGAAACTTACACTGAAAAAGCCTGTATTAGGTAGACCTAAAGAACAAGGAATGACATCAAAAATTATGTTAGACATTTACATTAAAAACTATGTACTTCACCTGAAGTTGTGTGGCAAAGCTCTTTTTTTAAAAAAAGTTTCAAACAGAAATTAGTCCAAAGTGGTCATTGTTTCTGAACCTTTTTAAAAAAATCTGTTTTATAAAATCCAGGGAACTGAAATAGTGCCCTTGTAATGTAGACATCAAAATGCAGAGCTTTATACCGTGCAATGCATCCTTATTCAAACCAATCAAGGTTATTCTCTAATTAGCACATGCACAGCCCCCTCCCCATTTGCTCAGATCCTAGACATTTTGTTTCCAATTGAGGAAGACCACCTGCCCTACCATGGCTTATCAGAGCAAGACCTTTTCTTGACTGACCACGGGGCATCAGAAGCATAGCTGAGACAGGTAAATAATCCAAAACTAAAGGAGACAGAAAAAGAGCTTCAAGATCAGAAGCGAAGGACATAGTC
Source organism: Charina bottae (assembly GCA_023362775.1). Taxonomy (NCBI): domain Eukaryota; kingdom Metazoa; phylum Chordata; class Lepidosauria; order Squamata; family Charinaidae; genus Charina; species Charina bottae. The sequence goes on along the minus strand of JALMGJ010000014.1, from coordinate 17,035,175 downwards.
GAGATGGGCTGATGTTCAGTTTCTGGAGCAAGTGACTAAAAGGGCAAGGGGATGATCTGTACCAATCAAAGAGAATATCTGTAGCTCAGGGTTGAGCACAGCAGTATACAATACCCTGATCAAGGAACTATCAACCCAATCAAACAATTAAGCAGTAAACAACAGCCTAATCAAGGAACTACCAAGGAGAGAACAACACCCCCACCAACACAGGCAAGGCAAGCTAATGTATATAAATGGAGAGCAAATCCCACTCCCTTCTTGCACTGAAGATGTTGCCTAGTCGGGCAATGAAACGTCTGCAAGAAAACAACCAAGCTCAGAGAGCACCAAGGACTCCACAGAGATTATCTGTTTAGCATCCTTGCTAAGCAAATTGCTTGGACTGGGGAAGAAGCAGGCATGCTCCTTATATAATGAACATTCTTATATAAAGCAATGAGGAAAGGCTGGCTCTACCCTCAGGCAGGGTGAACCAGACACCTTATTGCTTTAGATGCTGGGGGATATGAAGTAGAGTGGGAGGTATGTGCCAAGGGAACTACTCTGCACCCACCTAACTATTATGATTATGCCTTGTATTATGAAATACCATAGCTCTTTCATCATTTTACCCCTTCCTTCACATTTGACTGACAATTTGGTGGCACACAATTTGGAAGGGCTCATGGGGCCGTTCCTAAAGCCAGGGCATGAAGTTGTGCACCATTGCTGGTGTTTGTGGGCTTGCATGAACTGGATTCCCCCCCTCCCCTTTTGGGGGGTGTTTTTGAGAAAAGACAGGTCCTCCCTTGTGGATTCTTGTCCCTATCCGTGGTGTCTGCTTTTAATTAATGAGGATTTTCGGGTTGCATGCAGAAGTCTTGCCCATTAACCAACCCATGGAGCCCATTCAAAGCTGTTAACTTTCAGAGTCAGCCATAAAAATTAGTGGCATTCATAAAGTTTTAATCTCCCTGAGCATAGCGGGGGCCCTGAACAAAAAGGAAAATGTTGCTCTTTGCAAAATGGAAGAATGTGGAGGGGAGATGGGGACAGGGAAAGAATGGGATTCATTTTCTCTCCAGCACAGTAGAGGGGGTCCTGAAGTAGTTTGATCCCTTTTCATATTCTGTGTGGACCGGAGCCCTTACAGAGTATGACAATAAGTATAAAAATCTATAAACTCGGTCAAAAGCTGGTGAATTGCAGCGGTAATCTCTCTGTGTGCCGAATTAGACAGTTACTGGGTTTATACATGAGGTTAAACCATCATGTGGATTGTTTTGATTTTTGCTTAGCGTGATGTGCAAACCAGGGAATAAAACATGTTCTTTTTCAGGGAGGTCAACCATCTCCCCAAGTCTCTAAGCAAGGCAGAGATATTCAAGACAAAACAGCTGTAAAAGAGGAGGGAAACAGATTAAGAATTAGCCAAACAAGAAAATGTTGCTTTGCTCACACTCTAAATGGTCTTGTTTATCATGTCACAATTAAAACATGCAATGGCTTAGATCAGCCTTTCTCAACCTTTTGATTCTGGAGGAACCCTTGAAATATTTTTCAGACCTCGGGGAGTCCCTGCACATTCAGGCTCAAATATACTGTAGGCCAGAAGTGACAAAATTATTCTATTTGTTTCATGTGTAGGCCTGTCTAGATGCATTAACTGTTCTTAAACTAAAAATAAAGAATGAAACTTACCTCTTTAATGTGAAGTTGCCTGAATTGGAAATAATTTTTTAAATAAATCGTGATCTCCCAGGGAACCCCTAGTGACATCTTGTGGAACCCTGTTGTGCCACAGAACCCTGGTTGAGAAACCCTGCCTTAGAGGGACAAATGCACAGTATAGCCAGTTTATTAAAGACATCAATGGATTTAATCTGACTGGCTTCTGTAACTACAATAGCAGATTTTGTGTGTGTGTGTGTGTGTGTGTGTGTGTGTGTGTGTGTGTGTGTGTGTGTCTGTGTGTCTGTGAGGACTGGGACCAAAGCTTGTTGTAAGAGTCAGTGTTAGGAGATAACAAATATTAGTGTTAGGAGATAAATTACTTTTGATGCTCATTGAAAAGGAAGTCCTTAAGCCAGTCCAATAGATATATGACAGCCACAATAATTTTTACAGCTTCTAATTCTGGGAGATGAGAAATAGTGATATGAACAAATGCTTAAACCTGCTCATTACAGCTTACCATGATGGCCTGCATGAACAACACCCAAAGATGTAATATGGGTTGTCTGGTTTTAACTTAACCATTGTGGTTTGTAAAACCATGGTTTATGGTTGAGTACAGGGATGGGCAAGGAGGAACCTCAGGGCTCCATCTGGCCCGAGTCTCTTTTTTGTGGTGTTGGACCCCCCTCTGACCAGGATGGCTGAAAATAGACATTGCTTCCATCCATCTGTAGATGGGAAACAGATGAAACCTATAAGCCCTAAAAGACTCAGGCATAGTTTAAAAAATATGGAATATTTAGGGCTTGGGTCCTTGATAGCTCTGATCAGACCCAGGTAGAATTTGCCTGTCCTCTATATCCTGGCCAAGAGGATATGTTGAGAATCCCTCTATAAATGAGTTTAAGAGGAGTGGGTTGCCCAGAAATAGGCTTTGACTTCAGAGTAAGCATGGCCCCCTCCCTGCTAACATTTCAGTAGGCAGTGAAAAATTCATTCTTTCCTAATGAATCTTCAGGAGGCATCTGTTTGGGGGTGGTAGAGCAGCATGATGCCTGAACTATGATATTTGAATGTTTTTATTGGTATAAAGCCATCAGGAATCCATTGAGTACATAATAAATAAACAAATAAATTCTCCCCAATCCCCAGTCCCCAATCTCTACAATCTATGTAGAGCTCTCCCAACATTAAAGTGAAACTCTTGTCCACCAAACGTTTAATATACTGTAAAAAAAAAAAGGTAAAGGTACCCCCCGCACATTTGTGCAGTCGTGTCCGACTCTAGGGGCCGGTGCTCATCTCCGTTTGTTAGCCAAAGAGCCAGCGTTGTCTGAAGTCGCTTCCACGGTCATGTGGCCGCATGACACGTGCGGAACGCTGTTACCTACCCACCGAAGTGGTACCTATTCATCTACTTGTATTTGCATGCTTTCGAATTGCTAGGTTGGCAAGAGCTGGAGCTAGTGCAGGAGCTCACTCTGCACGCAGGGCTAGGGATTCGAACCTCCGAACTTGCAATCTTCCGATCAACAAGCCTGGCGTCTTACCCGCTGAGCCACCACGCCCTGTACACAATATAATTAAAGCTATGGTTTTCCCAGTAGTAATGTATGGCTGTGAGAGTTGGACCATAAGGAAGGCGGAGCGCCGAAGAATTGATGCTTTCGAACTGTGGTGCTGGAGAAGACTCTTAAGAGTCCCTTGGACTGCAAGGTGGTCAAATCAGTCAATCCTACAGGAAATCAACCCTGACTGCTCTTTGGAAGGACAGATACTGAAGCTGAAGCTCAAATACTTTGGCCACCTAATGCGAAGAGAGGACTCACTGGAAAAGACCCTGATTCTGGGAAAGACTGAAGGCAAAAGGAGAAGGGGATGGCAGAGGATGAGATGGTTAGATAGCATCACCCATGTAATGAACATGAATTTGAGTAAACTCTGGGAGACAGTGGAGGACAGGAAGGCCTGGCGTGCAAGGGAGGGGAGAAGCTTTCTTGTTTCTGTCTTGATAGCGGTTGCCTTAGAGTGTTGTTATGGTTTGCTGTGTAATGCTAAGATACTGTTGCCTTTTGATTGTGACCATGAGGTCACGAAGAGTCGGACACGACTAAACGACTGAACAACAAAAGAAAATTAAGATAGCTGCTCTTGGACAGAGGTGCACAGTACTAATTGCAACACCAGAGTGTGTCTATGTGTGATTTTGTTTAAAAGAAGCCACCCAATAGGTGGCACCTGTTCAAGGGGTGGGGCTGTGCTAGTCTCCCCTCCCCACTGTAATTTGAACATTCATCTAGGATTGGATTCAGCACCTGGTGTCACCTAGATGTTTGACTTTCAATCCCCAACAGGCCCAGCCTGCATTGCTGAGGGCAAGGGATCATGGAAGCATCAGTCCAGAATATCTGGAAGACAACTGATTGCCTACCCTTGGTCTAGGTTGTATCACTTATGGGTATTAACATGGGGTAAAAATAGAACAGGACTGTTTCAAAACCAAGTGAGCATAGGCATCTTTGCTAGGTCGACTGCTCTATTTAACGATGTAAAAAATGCAAAACAGTTTAAGGAATTCTTCAAAATATAGCCAAAGTGAAATACAAGGACATCTTTATTTTTTTCCCATGGATTTTCCCCCCCAGATTCCCTCAGGTACCTTTAAACTGCCCACCATAAGTCCAATATTGTTGTAAACAATATGTGTTTAAACTGTGTCTCAAGAACTCAGTGACCCACCCATTTATCAACAACATCAAGTCACTTACCTGCTTCACTGCCTAATAAAGCTAATAAGTGGCTTTTCCACTATTGGTGGTTTCTATTTTTAGCATCCTAGAGTTATTTTTAGGTTCATTAAAATACCACTGGGTTGTCAGATAGGAAATAAACCTTACAGTGAGGTCTGACAATCACAAATGCTCATGTTGGGTCATGAATGAACCCTTTGTCTTCATTTCTTTTTAACCAACATGTTTTTGAGCCTGCAATCCTGCATGTATTTATCCAGGAATTAGTTCAACTGAGCTTAATGGGGGGCTTACTTCTAAATGGACATGTATAAGATTGTGCCACAAATATCTTTTAATATATGAATATAGGATAGAGGAGAATCATACAGGAATATTTAACCCTACGTGACCAAGTTGACAGACCACAAAGCTTGACCAAATCAACTTGTCTGAGGTTATGCAAAAGCTGTTGTGAAAGCTTTTTACCCAAAGAAATTATTTTTCTATTTCCCCTTCTACTGACTACTCAATAAAAGTTCCAGGGATGAACAAGTTGAAAATCAAATTTATAACTTCCTCCTTTATCACGGCCAAAGGAACAAGAACATTCTTTATAAGCTCTCTCAGAGGGTGCATCATGTTCCAACTTGGAGTCCAAGTTGTGTGGCTGCACGTCCCTTTACAAGATCCATTGATAAATTATTGAGAGCATATCATAAAAGTGTCACACAGGATATGTTTATGAGGCTAAGGAGCATTGGGTTAAAAGGAGTTATGTACAAAAATAAATGTTTGGGGTAAATAGCCTGTCCGTTTATATGAGCAACACTATGTAAGTTGCTAGGTTCTGGATGCTTTAGGCTCCTAAAGGGAGGATAGTATTTCTAAAGCTGATACTACACCCAATTTACTGTTTCAGTAATGTCAAAATGAAACTAATAAAAAAAGTCTTCCCATTTTTGTCCTTTTCCCTGCAGCATCTCTTGACAAATGTTTGCTAATTCATTGATATTGCCTTCAGTGATACCAGTGTATAACTAAATGATCTGAAACCTCAGGACCATATAGGGCTTCCTAACACCTTGAGTGCAGTTCCCAGAATTTTTCCAAATGTAGGGACTGCTTTTTAAATGCAATACATTGGGATTATTAAAGATACAGAGCAGAATCTTATTAATTGCACTTAATTGACATTAATGTCAATCAGATTTTGTTTTTGTTTTGACCGTACTCACTTTCTGGTGCAGAATGCCAGACAGATATTTTTTTTCTGAATTTTTTAAACAATGTTTACATTAAATCCCAAAGGGAGTAATTAGGCAGGAAATTCTCTCATGGGACTTTTTTCAGTAGCGATGTTCTTGTCACCACTAAAAGGAGGTTCTGCCCTTGAGAAGCTGTTGGAGAATTTTTTCTTCCCTTGTAGGAATTTAGAGAAATCATCCATCCATTTCTCTGCCCTCAAATTAGGAGGAGTATGTCTAGTCTCCACTTCAAGTCAACTGTGTGTATAGTCTGAAAAAGGTGGTGTCTTCTTCCATGATGATCGTCGGAGAAATCAGATGAATCAGCAGAAAGTTACATTGGGCAGGTAAGAAATAGGTGTTTTTTACTAGATCATGAACACATATCTTATATCAGGGAGCTGAAATAAGTTTGAGGTCCATGTGACAGTAGCTCAGGCTAAACACTGTTCATTCTTGCTTTAGATATTTGGCATAAATGGGTAATATGTTAACAGGTAATCTGCAAACAACTTGGTATAAGTCATCTTAAAAAGAACCTGTTCATTTCTATGCTTATTACAATTTGCAAGATCACAGTTTCAGAGTTGCTTAATAATAGTTGGCCAGCATGTTTCACATTGCAACACACAGGTTAGATTGATTGATTGATTGATTGGGTGGTTTACTTGAAAGGTATATAGTCTCATACTGTGAAATGGAATCACTGGTTGCAGCTTTATCCTTCCATGCCGGGTGGGGTGACATAATTATGAATATATGATACTAAAATGTTGAGGTGGGAAGTAGAAAAGGATGGGAAAGGGATCGCCAGGGAGTTCAGCCTTGCTGCTAAAATGTTTCCCACAGCACAGACCAATGGCTGGGTTTGCCTATTGCAGTGAGCCATAATGTGCTTTGTTTTGTTCTTGCTAAGTGTGTTGTGTGAACCCAGTCATTGTAGCATTCATAAACCTGGTTTATGGCTTAGCATGTTTTGTAAAGCATGTCACAGGTTTAGAGTTTTGGTGCAATGTGTAAGCTCAACCACCAATTCTAAAATCTTCATGCTGTGATAAGTGATACTTTTGGGACCCTATTTTTGGTAGACACAAGAGCTGTATAACAACCATTAATCGGAGGAACTTCAACCTAGGTTCCATCCAGTATCACTATATCTACATTGTATAATAGATGGCAAGAGAATTTAGGAATTCAGATTTCTCTTTGCATATTTCTTTCATTGTGGAAAAAAACAAAAATCATTACTCATTTCACCTAAAGCTTCTAACAGCTTCCAGAAAGTAACCATGTGAATCTCTTACACCAAAAACAAGGTCTTGTGGCACCATAAAGAGAAGCAAATTATTTATTGCATAAGCTTCATGGATCATAGTTTACATCATCAACTGCATGATAAAACTTATAAGCTAAAACTTGCTGTCTCCATTTAGGGAAACTTCCTGCCCAGGTAAAGCTCAGGTTAGTCCATCAGATTAAATCAAGTTTATTACAGCCCTAAGGCCAGATACAATCAAAATATCTAGTAATAACAGTAGTGTGTGTGTGTGTGTGTGTGTGTGTGTGTGTATGTACAGTATATATACACACACACGTATATATCTAGCCCCACGTGATGGAGTGAGCTCCCACACTCGCCCCAGCTCTTGCCAACCTAGCAATTCGAAAGCATGCAAATGCAAGTAGATGAATAGGTACCACTTCGGTGGGAAGGTAACAGCGTTCCACGTGCATCATGCTGGCCACATGATCGTGGAAGCGTCTTTGGACAGTGCTGGCTCTTCGGCTAAGAAACGGAGATGATCACTGGCCCCTAGAGTCAGACACGACTGTGCAGGGGAAACCTTTACCTTTAATATACATATACATATACATATACATATACATATACATATACATATACATATACATATACATATACATATACATATACATACACACACACACACACACATATATATATATATATATATATATATATATATATATATCACAAAAAACAATTATGATAGGATCTAAAAATAATTAAGAGTAAAAATACTAAAATAAATCAAAATTAAATACTATTTTAAGAAATTCTAAACCTAAGTAATGGTGCGGCGTGTCGTGCAGATGGTAGCACAAAACTGGGCAACTTGGGAGGATATTTTCGAGTCCATGTCTGAAAGAAGTAGCATTAAATAGAAATCACACTCCCTACCCAGAAATTTCTTCAAAATCGGATATATACAGTAAGGGTCTGTCTAGAGTCCTTATAAAGGGAGCAGTATAACAACTTATGGCTTAGGGTTTCTATTGAGCCATCACCACTTGGACATAACCGAAGGTGCATGGGGGTACCCTTAAAACGTCCAAAAAGGACTGCTGAGGGCAGAGCATCCAGTCTGGCTAAGGTGAAAGCCTTATGAAATTTCAAAATTGTAATGGATGAAAAGTAGGAGGCTGGAACGAACCCTTTTGGAGGAAAATGATAAATATTGGGGTGTAGCACCTTACTTAAATTTGTTTGGAGATCTATATCCCAGACGGTTAGTCCATCTAAATTGTGAGAGTCATGGGACTACATTGGTGTAAGAAAGCAACAATCAACCAAATAAATAAAGAAATCATTTTGTTCAAGTATAAACGTAATGGCAAAGGAGGCTGCTTCCTTGCCTTCTTAGCCAACTCTGCCCTTGCTTAACCTTTTTCATTTGAATATTGGTCCACTTTTGTTGTTTTTCATAAAAGATTATGGTGAAAGTTCCTTGGGAACAGATTGTTTTGCAATCTCACCTTCAGATCATTCTGTCAGAAAGCCATTTTGAGGGGGAGTATCTCTACAGTTTAGATGCTCTATGATCTGTTGATTCGTTCATCAGGATTTTCCCAGGCTACTAATGAAAGAACATGAGAGGACAAGGTACATATTATATAACACGTAGGTGGGTTTGTATGGAGAAAGGAACAGACACAATGTACAATTATATAGTAGTTACATGCAGTCATGGAAAGGAATCTTGGAAGATGTGATAAATAAATACTTTGAATGCTCAAATTCTGCCAGGATCCTTGGCAGTTCAGAGCTGTGATTACTGCCACATTTATGAAGTACATGAATCTAAAAAGCGATTTTTGATATTTTTGGGAAAGGGAATGCAAATGCTGTTCTACTAACCAAGTTGGGAGGTGGAAGGGATGAGAAATGAGGGCCTGGAAAATTACAAAATAAAGTCTACAGTGATGACAGCAGCCTGACAATAAATATCTTCAGACCTTTTGCATAATAAAGCCATTATGGATCTCAGAGTACCGATATTTACTGCAAAATCTCTTTTATCAGCATTTCAAAATGCTGATTTTCTTGCTAAATCCCTTTTAAAGGAAGGGGGAAACAGTTTTGAGGACTTCCCCTTGAAAATTAAGAGTTAGCATGTCCGCCATGTCTGCCCAAGTCCTGGAACAACATTAACTTAGTTAATTAATTAATTAATTAATTAGTTAATTAAGTTAAACTTCATAGACATATTAACTTAGTGGCATAACTGGGATGCTCCAGGACCACTGCTGAGGACTCTCCACCCACACTATACCATGCTGTGAGTTAGAGCAACTCTGTGACAACATCCATTATTATCCATTGTGACATACAGTAAACCTCTTGTGTGCTGAGGAGGGAAGGGAAGAAAAAGAAGGATGAGGGAGATAGTTTCCTGGATCCAAAGGCATACCTTATCATGAGTAGAACAATGGATAACTCATTTAATTAAGATCTGCCTGGAAACATAATTTATAATTATGCTGTGAAGAGCAAATTTGAGAGGTGGGATGATGAGATGTTAAGGCCTGGGGATTGTGTTGAACGGCTCCACTCTATCTTGTTCTGATCAAAAGTGACCTGTAGAAAATAGAAAGCTGGAATGTTGGAAACTGTTTTCTATGCAGTTAGTTCAACTGGGTGTATGTATATTACTTGCCTTGGCTATAAATGGGTCTCTAGGTTTCCAGACAGAGTTTTATCCAACCTTACCTGGAGATATTGGGGGATTATTTGAGCTATGAGGCAGGGAAATTCTTAAAGCAGAAAGATTTAGTCTTTGACAAGAAGTTACACCCCATAACTGTTTCCAAATTCCGAAGAGCACTAACTGTAGCACGCTTCAATGCTCTCCCCACAGCAGTTTTAGAGGGCCGATACAAAAAAGTCCCCTATGGGCTGAGACTGCTCCCCTGGAGACTCAAGGACCCACCTTATAACTCCTTACCTAGTAAAATTACCCGGGAAATTCTGATCTTTTTTATGTACAATTGTTGTTATCAGATCAGCATGATTCAGTCTCCATGAACGCAGCTAAATTTTGTTATACTGCTCGTAAAATTCGGCAGACTTTTATTATCCACTGACGACCCCACCACCGATTGTAATATTTAATCTTGTTTTGTTTTTACTCTATTTTTATTTTTAATGTGTTTTTGTTTGCAATTCTGGTCAGTGACCGTAATAAAAATATTCATTTCCTAGCAACTTTCAACCAGGATGGAAAGGGGAACATATTCCAGAGCAGAAGGAAATAGGCTAGATAACTTTCTGAAGATTCCAAGGAGCCAGGCTGGTTATTGCCTTCCATTGTGGATATATACAGAGACAGTGAAAACCCCTTATGGACAGTAGGATGCCCATATTAGTAATGAACAACAGAGTTCTTCCAGTCAAGAAAAAACCATGCCATAGAAGACAGAAGCAAGAAAGATTAAGTCTAATAGACTTATACAAGTCCATTAGACTTAATATTTCTTGCTTCTGTCTTCTATGGGATGGTCCTTCTGATATTTATTTGAAGAGTGCTACCATGCTCCATTTCCATTTTCTGTTCTCTAGACTAAGTATGACCAGGTTGTTCAACTTTCCTTCCAGGATTACTTTCCATACTCTAACTGTCTCTCCTGGACTTCTCAAACCTGTTCCAGTTTGCCATCCATCTCTCGCTCTTTCTCTTCTTCCCGAGTACTAAATTTGCTACTTAAAAACCCCTATGAGAGCCTATCCCATATTTTGAACTTTCATGCCTGAATAGTTCCATGAAATCTCTGCATACCAGTTTTGGGGACAAATTTTCCATTTGTTAAATAGATAATGTTTCTATTTTCCAAATGCATATTTTTAATTTATTTAATTTTTATCCCGCCTTAATTATGTTTTATAAATAACTCAAGGCGGTGAACATACCTAATACTCCTTCCTATTTTCCCCACAACAGCAACCGTGTGAAGTGAGTTGGGCTGAGAGAGAGTGAGTGGCCCAAGGTCACCCAGCCGGCTTTCATGCCTAAGGCGGGACTAGAACTCACAGACTCCTGGTTTCTAGTCCAGCACCTTAACCACTAGACCAAACTATATGTCATTTCTTCATTCACTGAATAGTCTACAGTTCTAATGACCTCAGTCCCTCATATATTCATAGACATTTGTTCTTTCTGCTACCTAAACCATAATTTTCAGCTCAGCCATCTACACACACTTTCAATCTGAACTTTTCAACATTTTCCAAAGCTCCCAACACTTAACCACAAAAATGTTACATTTATTTTTCCTTTATTCCCTGCTAAATCCACCCAATCTGATTTTATATCTTAGATTTCCTTACTCATTTCTGCATCATGCCTCCATCTCACAAAATACTTTACTGGCTAGTGATAATCCTGGAGAAATGAATTGGGCTATTTCCAATGGAAGTGGCTTGTGGATCAACCTTGGCTGTTCTTTAATGAAATAACTGGGAAGGAGTAAAATGATTTGGGAAATCTACATGCCTTTTTTCTTCCGCAGTCTGCTCCCATTTCAAAACAACAAACCATATTAAAGGATTTCATGCTGCATTTCTAATTGTAGCTATTGCAAAACCTGCAGCCTTCTCCCACTTGGAGGAGAAGGAGGAGCAGTAATGCATAGGAGAGGATTATGGGCTCCAAATATGTTATATCACAAGCCCAATAACTCAGTCTACAGAATAGGCCAGTATGTTATGAGAGGAGGCTAGGATGATAGGAGTGGTTTGCTAAAATTGTCCACCTATTGTGTGGCACAGATAATAGTAGGGCCTACAGTGAAATCTCTGCTTAGTGTGAAGCAATGGTACTACTTGTCTGAGATAAATTTGTTCCTCAGTAAAGATATAACAGCAGTAGAGCACTATATATGTTATATTTCAAATATGAAAAGGAAATAGAAACCCTAAAGATGTTGAAGATCTTGCTGCAGTTTTTTCCTTAGTGGTTGTTTTAGTCTAGATTTTTGGTATGCTAATATGAACAGGTTCAAGCTATTGTTCAGTCCTATATATTTGATGTAGGATTTTTTTTTAAAGAAAAAGTTTCAGTCTTTTCCTGGCCACTAATTTCCTGGAGAAAGCAAAGATGGGGAGACATTTTTCCATCTCACAACTTTGCTCATTGCCTAAACAGTTTCACAGTTCAGTTTTATCAGAGGTACAACCTACTTAGTTTCATAATCCCTTCTAATCAGTTTCACAGTGCTAAATCCCTGACCTGACTTGATTTTCCTAGCATATGATAGTTTGCGTTGCCTCTCAAGTAAAACTGATTGTCCTGCAATTTTGAAGTGCCTTATATGCAGGAGCACATGGAATCAGAATGCTTGTTATAAATGCAATCAGGGTAAAGGAGAATAGAGTTTTGAGATAAAAATAATTCAGGAGGATGGATGGGAATATATATGATGTGTTCCTTGAAAGAGGCAAATATCACACTGATTCCTTACTGCATGATATCATGGCTGCAATCCTGTCCTTTAGAACAGAAGTGGGGAACCTGTGACTTTTCATATGTTCTTATTTATTTATTTGTGCCTTCAAGTCAATGTTGACTCCTAGTGACTGCCTGGACTAGTCCCTGCAGTTTTCTTGGCAACGTTTTGGGAAGTGGTTTGCCATTGCCTCCTTCCTAGGGCTGGGAGAGAGGGACTGGCTGAAGATCACCCAACTGGCTTTGTGCTTAAGCTGGGACTAGAACTCATGGTTTTCTGGTTTCTAGCCTGGTGCCTTAACCACTACACCAAGCTGGCTCATCATTAAATTACACTTCTCACATTCCTGAATAGCTTGGGCAGTGATGAGAGATCTGGGGATTATAGTTCAGAAACAGGATCCCTATCTCTTCCTTAGGAATACATGCAAGAGTGATTTAGGAATGAACATGAGCACTATTTGATGAGGTGAGCTTGAAATTAAATATTTCAGTGGCTTCTCCATCCAGTTTCCACATTGGTTGACCTTACCCTTTTTGCATTTCAGACCTACTGCTCAGCTATGGATTTTCTATTTTGGGATAAGCTGACACTCATTTTAACAATACCCAGTGGACACAAGCATATATCAAGCCATAGTTTATGAAGCTGGCTTGCTTTCTCTAACCATTGTTAAAATTAAGTTGCATGGGACTCTCTGTTGAAGTTAATCCAAAACAAAAGTGTTCATCTTGAGGCCACAAGATTGCATGGGATCACAAAGTTCCTTCAGAAATTGCCATCAAATTATAAGTTAAGTCAACCATAGTTTTTGTTCTAGCACCACCCACTTCCTTTTCCTGGCTGACTGATATTTTAAGCCCTTGACATAGTGCTAAAAGGCTAAGTGTAGCACTTGACCAGGAAGAAGTTGTGCACCTTTGACTGAAACAATAATCAGGGAAATGTGGAGGGGTAAGTTTGAAGAGCATTGTAAGCTCAGGCAGGGAGAAGTTCACTCTCATAACATAAAAAAGCAGCCTTTCCTGTCCTGATGTACTCCAGATGTGTTGGGACCATACCATCCACCATTCCCAATCAGTATGGGCTAGGAATGCTGGGAAATATAATCTGAGCCATTCTGGAGGGCACCAGGTTTGGGATAGGAGAAGGCCAAGTGAAAACTTGGTCCCAACACAAGCAAGGTATGGTGCTGGTTTCTAATTATGTAATTTGTGCTCCTTTATTTAGCTAGCATTAGTGCGCGCCCATCTTGTTACAGGCTTTTAAAATATTTTCCTGGTGGGAATGCAGCATTCCTCATTTCATATGGAGCGATGTAAGTGTTTGCTTTTCCATCTTGCATTCTTTTTTCAGAAAAGAAAGAATGGCAACATATGTTGCTGTCATCTTTACAAACACTGCCGCCTCCCTCCTTTTCCAGTCTTCCAATTGTACAAACAACTTTCTGGCACATGGTGGATAAGTCTTAACAGGATAAATTTTAGATAGATAGATAGATAGATAGATAGATAGATAGATAGATAGATAGATAGATAGATAGATGATAGATAGATGATAGATAGATAGATAGATAGATGATAGATAGATAGATGGATGGATGGACAGATGGATAGAGGAGAGATAGTGCCAGCTGTTGATTCTTCTGGATTTGGGATGGTCACCATCATCCACATCTTCCTTTAGCCTATCAGGAATGAGCAAATGGATGCTTAATTGGTGGCTGTTCATTTCAGACAGTTTTAATTCATACATTTTAGCTTGAAAGGAACAACTAATGCCAAAACAAACTGCTTATATTGAACTGAGAGGAAGGGGCTGATAAACAGGATTCAGTTCTCACTTTTTGTTGTTGTTTTGTTTTGTTTTCCAGATCTACCCACCTCCATTGCCTTCACTTCTTGATTGCTCATAGCAAATTCAGCACTACTTTGCTTTTACTTGGAATTCTCTGGAAGCAGAAACTGGTAGGTAGACACTCTTTAAGATACTGCTCTCATGACATGGCCAAAGCATAAAGTGGATGCCTCTTATGTCTTGGAACGTCAGCTTCAAAGATTGTTAGGTGAAGTTCAAGAAGCTCCAACAAAGCCTGTTGCTGTCTGTCCTCAGACATTCTCTGTCCTTCCTTCATACCAATTTTTGCTTTTAAATATAGTTGTATAGTGCGTAACTGCCAAACATGTAGTCCCCAGGGCAAGGAGACACAATTTCATGCCATTGGCAGAACTTCTTCAGAAGTCACCCCCAAACTTGCTATTCTTCACATGGCAGAAGAAGGAAACAATTATTGGTAAAGTTATCATACAAAATGCATTTAATTTATTAATCTGAATTAATATCAAATGGCAGTGAAATAAAGTTCAGTTTCCATTTTTGTCCTGCCCTTATCTATGCCTTTGTTCTGAACTAGTATATTAGTGGCTTAGCACACAGACTTCAAAGGCCAAATATGGCCCTTGACCAGAGAGAATGTATTTATCCTTCCTGGTCTTAATTTTCAGCTCAGCTAGTGCTCCAGAGAAATGGCAGCACTTTATAGCATTTGCTATGGAGTTGTGGGAGGGGGAATTGTTGCCCATGACAGAGACCCCACACTCTCCCTCCTGAAGACTATGGGGTCCTCCGCTGGACCTTCCATGTTGCTCCTGGTAGCCAGTCAGTTTTGTCTTTGTTCTCCACTGCATGTAAAAAGAAGCATGTCAAGGAAAGGGCAAGGATGGGTATGGCCACCATTTTCTGAAGTCCCCCATTGGCTGGTTGGAGAAAGTGCTGGTCAGTTCACTGAGGGGACTGGGTTCAGTGAGGACCTAGCAATGAGGACAATCACTTTGAAGTGCAAAAATGAGGTGGACAGCTGGGAGAGTAGTTACTGCCTATGTGACAGTACCCCCAGATAGTTTTAGAACCAATGTAAAACTGTAATCCTAGGTCAGCTTAAAAGGATCCTGTGGTTGATGGACTAAAAACCGCTGTGGGGTTAATGCATGCTGGGTGGGGAATTCTGGGGACTGAAGTCCACACATCTTAAAGTTGCTGAGGTTGAGAAACACAGGTCTAATGAATAGGAGAAAACTTTGGGGATCTTGGGACAGGATGAATGCTGTGGTATGTGGACCAATGATGGAAGTGCCAGCCTTTCGAGGTCAGTAAGGTCAAGAAACAGGAGCAACAGGGGATTCAGAAATGCTTTTTTTTTTGTTAAAGGGTATAATAACAGAATCCTGAAAACCTGTCTTGCACCAAACAAAATCAACATGGGGTTATTTTGAGTTTCTTTCTCATGTTTTCTTCTTTCCTAGGACTGAGTAATCTTTCTAAACCTTCTCCCTCCTTTTCTGCAGTTTGTTCACATAGGTCATGTTCACACAACATCTTTAGTCAGGCCAGTTAAAAACAACAGATGCATTTGCACAAGATGCTTAACTTGGTTAGCGTTAACTTTGGTTAGGCTTTTTGTGGTTTACTGTGTTGCATAAAATTGAACTGTTTGATTAATTTATGATGTAATGTGTTTTGCAACCAATAATAATAATTTCAGCAACCAGATTTAGCTTGTTATCCGCATACAAATATAAGAATAAGAATAATTTAAAAAAATCATAGAGGGAGCATTTAGGTGAGTCCAACATCCTGCTCAATGTGGGTATGCAGATTAAAGCATCCCAGATGGATGGATGACTAGCCTCTGCCTGAATACATTGAGTTAAGGGGTAAGTTAAGGGGGTGCGTGATGGCTCAGTGGTTAAGACGCCAGGCTTGTCGATCGGAAGGTCAGCGGTTCGGGACCCCAGCGCCGCATGACGGAGTGAACTCCCACACTCGCCCCAGCTCTTGCCAACCTAGCAATTCGAAAGCATGCAAATGCAAGGAGATAAATAGGTACCACTTCGGTGGGTAGGTAACAGCATTCTGTGGGCGTCATGCCCATCACATGACCATGGAAGCGTCTTCGGACAGCGCTGGTTCCTCGGCTAAGAAACGGAGATGAGCACCGTCCCCTAGAGTCGGACACAGTGCAGGGGAAAACCTTTACCTGTACCCTTAAGGGGTAATGCTCACCTCTTATCCTCATTGGATGCACTATCAAGCTGCTCCTTCAGTTAGAATCTGCCAGTCTGTAATGTAAGACCATTGTTCCATGGCTTGCAGTCTAGGATGATAGGGAAAGGATCATGCCTTCACCTGTGAGTTATCCCTTAAGATGTTTGAAGAGCACCCCATCCTAGCCATCTTTTACCATATTTTCAATCTCTTTGCATAGTTCCAGCCCACTCACTCTCCATCATCATTGCCATTTTCTTAACTCACTCCAGTTTGAGTGAATCCTTCTTAATCTGCCCAGAACTAGACATAATATCTTATGTAGTGTCCAACCAACATATGGCTGGGGCCATGATTTTTCCGGTCCTCATCCCTGGTGTTTAGTTTAGTTTTCCTTTGCTTTTAAACTGCTTGGCTTATTTAAGGGTTTGCACTACAGTTTTCTTGTATTTCTCACTTCAAAATGGCAAGAAATTGCACCTTCAAGTTTAAGCACTTTGGATTGTGAGGGGTGTGCAGGCACACAAAGGAATCTGAGCACTGCAGGTTCCACACCCATGGAACCAAAAGGGATCCAGTCTTCTATGACATCCAATGCTGATTCTATCATACAACTCACTGGAGCAGGATTGATAAAATTTGAGATAATGAAAACTCTCCTCATATGAAGTCACTTTTGCACTTTTGCCCTGCTCTGTTCCATGGAGCTTGCTTTTCAAGGTTTTTGGAAGATGCCTGAAACTGACAATGATTCTTTTCCAAACATGATTCTCACAAAGTTCTTTTTAGCAAAATAAATTGAGATGAATGGGATGGGTTACAAGAATTCCAGCAACAGAACCATTTTCAGTTTAGAACCAACATATCCCCAAGCACATTTTTAATTGATTATGTGCCATCAAGTCAATGTCAACTCTTAGCAACCACATAGATATATCTCCTCCAGGATGATCTGTCCCTAACCTGGTCCTTCAGGTCTTCTAATGGTACATCCATCACTGCTGTAATTAAACCCATCCACCTTGCTACTGGTTGTCCTTTCCTTTTACCTTTCTCAACATTATAGACTTCCCCAGAGAACTAGGTCTTTGCATAATGTGTCCCAAGTATGAAAATTTGAGCCTAGTCATTTGTGCCTTGAGTGGGAACTCTAGGTTGATTTGTCTGATGATTTGTTTGTTTGCTTTCTTGTCTATCCATGGTATTCCCATGAGGCTTCTCCAACACCATAGTTCAAAAGTGTCAGTATTCTTTCTATCCTGTTTCTTCAGAATCTAACTCTTGTTTCCATAGAGTGTCACAGGGACAACCATTGCCTGCATGATTCTGATCATCATGTATAGACAGGCATAACACATCATGACATCTGAATACCTTTTCTAAGGCCTTCATTGCCACTCTACCAAGTGGCATATTTCTTGACTGCTGGTTCCTTTATTGTTGATAGTCAATCTTAAAGGGCAGAAGCTATCCACCACTTCAGTATCTTCATTGTCAGTTCTAAGAGTGGTTGCTATACCTGTTGTCATTAGTTTGTTCTTCTTTATATTTAACTGTGTTCCTTGGCTTTCATTACTGCCAAAGTACATTAGGGTGGAGACTTTCTTGTTTTCTAACAGCTTGCTGATGATCTGGTGAATAGGTGGGTCTCTTCACTGATAATGGGGAAGGTTGCAGCTGGTTGTTTACATAACAGTCTCCTGAATTTTTATCACCCTGGGAAACATCCACTACATGGCTTGTTAAGGAGAATGGCTAGCTGGCTGTGCCCTTAGCTTGTTTACTGTGGAGCCAGGAACATGTAGATTTGGGATGGTGGGTTAAAAAAACAACAACATTCCACCAGTTTTGCATTTGAATAAACGAAGCTTGATGGATAACATCTAAGATCTTGACTGGGAAAAGGTGTACAGAGGGATGAACAAAGGCCAAATAAGAAAGTCCTGATGACCTTTAAAACGGAGAAATCATAAGAAGGGGAAATGGAACATGAACATTAACTCATAGCACAGGGGAAAGGAATTTATATATAGTTAAAAGAAAGAAAACGTGGGGACATTTCACTTGGAATGCCTTTTGTGTCTCATTTTTCCTTTGTTCCTTGGAGCTGTTATGAATTATATATCGTAAATATGCTTCATGTTCTTACGTGTGATGTGTATGTGTGTGTGTTCTTGCTTTGTTTTCCTATGGATGATCAAATAATTGTGTGAAATGGTGTTTGTTTTGTTGTTTTTAAATGCCAGTCCTCCATTTGTATTCCTAAATGTTATTAATGAGTGTGATGTGAAAAATGCTTTCCACTCACGTGGCATCTTCCATTTCAAACACATTTTATGGAGAAAAGTTGGTCTCACCCGAAAGTGAGGCATTCAGTTAGAAGGGCTGAGACATTTTCAAAGCTGTCATCTTACCTTCAGTGTTTGTGTGTGTGTGTGTGTGTGTGTGTGTGTGTGTGTGTGTAGGTAGTAAGACTTCCCATGACTGGGGAATCAACTGTCAGTTGTGTTTGTACTTCTTTAATTTATCCATTTTTGAAAAGGCAATTTTATCTGCAAATTTAAAAATGACTCAGTATGTTTTTCTATGGCATACATTTATGGTATCTCCATTACTTTTAAACTTCTTTTTTGATGTAGATTTAGAAATTTGTTTGACATTTGGTCTAGTGGTTAAGGCAATGGGCTAGAAACCAGGAGATTGAGAGTTCCAGTCCTGCCTTAGGCATGAAAGCTGGCTGGGTCACCTGGGGACAGTCACTCTCTCTCAGCCCAACTCACCTCACAGGGTTGTTGTTGTGGGGAAAATAGGAGGAGGAAGGAGTATTAGGTATGTTCCCCACCTTGAATTATTTATAAAAATAATAAAGGCAGGATAGAAAATACATAAATAAATAAATAAATATAGTTTCTCCTTTTTCTGTTTTTTCCCCTGTTTTTTTTTTTTTTGTTAACTTGGGTATCTGCATTTTGTTTTGCAGTTTTTCATACTTTTTGTGTTTTTTTTCCCTATTTCTTTCTGTAAAAGTTGTTAAAATAAATAAATACATTTTAAAAAAGCCAGTTGTGTTTGCTTCTGTAATGACCCTGACTTCAATGTCCCAATAAACACTTCTCCATGCACTTCATTGAAATGCAGAATAAGTTTCATTAAGGATACATGTAAATCAAAGCACTCCCAAAGATCCGGATGATGGTTTCCCGCCAAACACTCAAACTTAGTTCTCCCCCTTCGTGCCGGTTACTTCGCGCCCATGATGTCAATGTCCGTTACTTTCTCACTCCGCGCTCGCCCCCTCCAGACTCCTGCAGGTGGAGACCTTGACGATGCATTCCACAGTCTCTGGTGTTAGACACAGCTCCTCTCCTGACACGTCTTCCCTCTCCCCACACAACTCGTTCTAATTATACAAAGACAAATGGCAGGATTCTCACTAGAACCCTGACAAGCTGACCCCCCCAAAAGAAAGAAAAGCACAATGCTTTTCTTGGGGAGAGAGACCCCTTTAATTCTGGAGAATGGGTATCATTTTAGTTTTTAAATTCTCTGCCAAATTTGTGAGCACAGCACTTAGACGGGTGACTTCCATTAATAAATCCAGGGGAAGGAGAAATGTTCAAGTTATTTTTCAAGGCTAGAATTCCTTTTACGGGCAACAGTAACATGGAAAGAATGCTGTTGTGGGGTTTTGCTTTGAGATTTAACAACAACTATGGAGACTGCACTCCATGGGAGATAGGATTGTACAATGAAAACAGGATACACTTACAGTTCTTGGCCACCTCATGATAGAACAAGTGCACAAATAGCACAATTCACCGATAAGAATTTCATAGCAAGCTCTTTTTTAAAAAATAAATAAATTTAGAGAACAAATCCTCTACCCATAAATTGAATAAAAAATAATATGGAAAAAAACACATATGAAACAGCTTGCATCCAAAAGTATGGGGAAATCTTAGCAACTTAGAGAACATTCCAAACTTCTTCTGAAAGTAGTGTTTATCTGACACTGGGGACGGTAGTATTTAGGGGTGCTGAGGTAGAGGTCAAAAAAGTCAAGGTGATGATACAATCATGCTGTTGAATCCCCATTCCTTTTACATGTGTGCAATACATGTTAAAAGGGGCAAGGCTTCAATTGTCCTGTTGCAACCATCATTTTGACTTTTTTTTTTTTTAATGAGGACACTCCTGGTGGATCCTGCTTTCCATAGGTACATCTCCCAGGAAGCGACTCTGAATTACCTTTTGTAATACCACAAAGGATACTGAAACATGCCTTAGAAGCCGAATGCAACAGATGATTTGTGTTAATAGCCTACTTGTAATATATTCATTCAGCCTTCTCCTATCTCTGATCCTCCAGAGAAGCTTCAGCTCCCAAAATTCCTAGCCAGCTTCCTAGCTGGGAACTTGGAAAACCGATCCCAGCCCATCTAGAGGACTCCAGGTTGCTGGGAATGGGATTCAGTGCTTTGATGTATTTGAATCAACAATATACCTGTGTATTTTTATGTTATGGTTGTTTTTCCAGGGAAGCACCTTAGTAAGCTCCTCTTCTATGCGGTTGTATAAGCATCACACCTAGCCATGATTCTTTTGCAGTTGACTATTCTCCACTGGGTGAATGACAGTGATCAGTAAATTGCTCTCATACTTAGCTGAACATAAGATAGCCCCTTGTGCAATTTCTTCACATAAAATTAATCTGACTTCTAAGAGGGGACACAAATAATACATTTAGTGCCCTCCTGTGGTTAATATTTTTTTTTTCTTTCCACAAATAATAGTACCTGAAACAAAAGATTATAAAATATGATATTTCTATTCATAGTTTCAAAACTAGGCTCTTTCCTGGAATACTCTGCTTCATACCTTTCTCCAAAGTTTTTTATGTGTCTGATCTAAGTGGGTTTTCAGGGAGTAATATACTTTGAGAGGACACTTCCAAGTGAAGAATGTGTTGGTGGTCTGGTCCTATGTGGATAATACCAAAGACCTTAGGAGTTACAGGAAATTTATGGATTGGTGGGAAACAGGAGAGACTGTTCTATGTGTGTTCTACTACACATATGTAGTCTTGGCGATCACTCATAGCCGAGTAAGATTGTCTTCCAGGGGTAAAATCTTAACAGTGGATCCATAAGTGGCTGTAAAGGGCAATTCTGGATCCACACAACCTCCCACAATGAGGGCATAGGTCTCCAGGTGGGAGACGGTCACAATGAGGGTTCGCTTGATGTGCCTTCCTCTTAGCTCGTTTCTCCCTTTCACCCTGTACTCGTGCTTCTTCAAAGTCTGTAGCACCTTTAATAAAGGCTGACCTCCAATTGAAACGCTCATGAGTTAGGGCTTCCCAGTTCTCAGTGCTGATATTAAATTTTTTAAAATTAGCTTTGAGAGTATCTTTGAATCTCTTTTGCTGTCCACCAATATTCCGTTTTCCATTCTTAAGTTGGGAGTAAAGTAGCTGCTTTGGAAGATGATAGTCTTCCAAACATATGTAGTACTGAGATGGTTTCAATGGTGTCCCACAACCACACTGCCACCATCTGGCCAAACTTGAAATATGGGACTGAACCTTTTCTGTGGTCAGTAAGGCCAGTCTAGATATTCTGTTAGAATGATGTCCACATAGATACAGCAAATCAAACATTATTTCACCTTTGGGAGGATTGGGCAAAGAAAGAGGGGGAATTAAACAAGTTGGCTTGCTCCTCTTCTCCTTCTCCTTTTTAAGAACCACTTCCTTGATTAAACCCAAATGCATCCAAATCAAAGTAATGGCCAAGCAGTATAAGGAATATAACAACAAAAGAGTCATGAAGAATTAACAAAAACATAATAAGTATGGATATACTCACTCTCTCTGTATTCTTTATTACATGTGAATAACGGCATCTGTGGTTACAGGATGGTCATCTGTTAAAAAAAAAATGTCTGTTGTCTGCCTTGCACCATCTAACCGCCCAGAGTCCCCTCTGGAAATGGGGGGAGATGGGCGGTGATATAAGTTAGAAATATAAATAAATAAATAAATCTAAAGACAATGGCAGCTTTAAGGGAATGGCAGGGCACCATCCATCCATGGAGTTGGTGAGTTCATGTGGGTGATAGAAAGCCAGGGGAGACAGAAGCTCTGGAGGAACAAGTGGAAAATGGTGGGATGTTCCAGTGGTGAGTGCCAGGAAGAATGAAAGCAAGAATGACTCCCCCATGGAACTGGAAGGTTAAATAGCATAGAAAAGTTTTAAAGTTTATAGAAATGAAGAAGAAATCTGAGCTCATGTAATGAACAATCTCTCTGGGCCTAGGCCTCAGTTAAGTTGGGAAGTATTTTGTTCTCAACAGATGTCAAAATAATCATGAGAGGGCTTTTTTTAATAATAAAAAATCTATCTCTATCTCCATCTCCATCTCTATCATCTCCATCTCCATCTCCATCATCTCTATCATCTCCATCTCCATCTCCATCTCCATCTCCATCTCTATCATCTCCATCTCCATCTCCATCTCCATCTCCATCTCCATCTCTATCTAGTTCTTTATATCCATAACAGAAGAGAAAGACAATAACCAAGTACAGTAATAATACAGAAATCAAAATTATTCTTTGATAATATGGACAGATATAAAAATGAAATAAACCAGAAAATGGTTAAAATGTAGAGAGAAAAATGAAAAAAAGATACCCATTAAAACAACTGAATGGATGATGGTACCCAGATCTTGAATAACAAGGAATTATATTGATCAGATTTCCTATGGTGTTGGTAGAAAGTCAGATCATATGTAGATTATATAGATACACCTTCTGTTCAGGATTTTAAGATGGATATATTTAATTCCACCAGAGCAGAGCAATCTTCTTAACTGCTCCCCACACTTAATAAATTCAACATTTTTCATACTTTGATAGGTTCCAAATTTTAAGAGTATAATTCAATGTCATATTCATATCTATGACCCATATTTCTTTTCTAAACACCCTATTTACAACCAAAATGTTAGTATTAAACCAACAGACAGCAAACTCAGAACATGACGACCTGGTGGTTGCTAATAAGGAAAATATATGGCTTTGGGCAAATGTGTCTTAGAATAGATACTTTTTTTTAAAGTTTATGAGTAAAGATTTGCATTTGTTTGCAGATCAAACCCTGGATCAGATATCTGAATTGAAATTTTTTTTGGGGGAAATGATTATTCATTATAAGTCAAATATGCTAACTGGGATCTCAAGCTGTTCAAGAAAATTGAAGATGTGTCCAGCTCAAAGGAAGCTTCCAATACCAATTTTTCCCATTTCAGCCAGCTTTTTAGAATTCTGCTGGTTCATTCTGCTGGCATAACACTTAATATAAATTGTGTCAAAAAAGCTGGTCTAGCCAACAGTGGTACAGTAAAATAATATGGATTTTTGACTTAGTGACCTTACAGGAACCTTCTTCTTTAGATTATAGTAGTAATTATTCCATGTACTTCAAACAGTGTTAAAGCAACCATGCTGAGTTTTTGGCCTTCCTTTTCACCCTACTGTGTGGGCCTAGACTTAAGGCTGAAGTCCCTCTTTCATGACACCACTTATGGCCAATACACTCACTACTCACACACTCAGCCATGCCATTCTACTCTCTAATACCTCTGTCTTCTACTCCATAGGAGAAGAAGCAATGGAGATGGCAAAAGTCAGGGTGGGGATAGGTTAAAAAGTACCCTTGCTCTTTCTGTGCTCAACTTCTCTCTCCATGGTTGCTTTGTGTAAAAAAGAACCAAACCTTCTTGTAGTTTGAGCCTGACCAGCTGAAAGCAAGCTCTCTCCATATCTGAGAAATGATTTTTTTTCCCCCTCATGCAATTCAGTTAGTAGCCATTGGATGGCAGAAAAACATTACAGAAATACAGGGGTAGATTTTTGGTTAATGCTGGGTGATCTTATTGTACAAGATACTTTGAAACTAATACACCTTTGGAAGTCAAGAAGTCAGAGATAAATTGTGACCTGAGGTTTGAATTAAGAGATCTACAGGTTCTTGTTTGGTCTACAAGGCAGAGTTATCTACCCTTCATCTAGAACAATGTTTCCTAACATATCAGACTCCAGATATCAGCTGGAAGTTCTGAAAATTGTACTCCCAATTTACACAGATGAGGAAAACTGTCTCTTTATAAGGATGGGCAACCTACAAATGCATAGCCCATTCTTTTGTGAAAGGAAACAAAGGCTGAAAAGTTTAGTACCAGCAAGTACAGTACAGTCCTCATTATGCCCTTTAGTCTTAGGAAGCTGAAAGGAGTAGAGCAAAGTACAAAGTAGAGCATGGCTGTTGGCTAAAAGGAAGTTCCCCACCATTGCACGAGCTCATGAAATAAATGATAAGCACATAGAGAGCATTTGCTCTGTGCATGTGTCATACACATATCAGATTGGGCAAAGCTATATATCTCCTGTTACCAATCTCACATATGCCATATTCACAGCTCCCATATATTCAGTACAATGCCCTCACTTGTATTGAAACTCAACCCATCAGCCTCTTATTCTGCTTTATTGTTTGTGCTCAGTTGTATATTACTTAGCAGCTTTTCACCACTCCCTGATTAATTTCTTCTGGATTGAGAAGGAATCTGATACCTGTTTTAAGAACTGATGGAGTTCCAAGAACCCTACTGGTTTTTGTTTGAACTTTTGACATTGAATTTTAACAAATGTTCCCATTGAACATTTGTATGCCATTTGACTTGGTGAGAAAATCCAGTTTACTGTGCCTACATGGACAATGTTCTAATGTACACCTCACTGATAGGCTGCCCCTTACAATCCAGTGGTTTACATACAGATCTATCATTCTTCACATCAGGATTTTGTTACTCTTCATTTTCATTCCCACCAGTATGTGATCTACTGTTGATCTCCCTTCTCTGAAACCTGCCTGTTCATCTTGAATTATGTCCTCTGTCTCAATCCAGTCTTGTAGTTTAAGATTTAAATGTTTGGCATATAACTTGCTGACAACACTCAAAAGGCTGATGGGCCTGTCGTTACATGGCTCATTCTTGTTACCCTTTTTATAAATTGGGACAATTATTGCCATCCCCCAGTCTCTTGGGATGTGACCAGTCTGGTCTATAAATGTGAACAGAGATGCTAACAGAGGTGCCCACCAACCAGAGTTCTTTTTAATCATTACGGGCATAACACAATCAGCACGTGGAGCCTTGTTGACCTTAAGAGATTCGATCAATCAGGATGCCTCTTGGACCGAAACTGGTGGCCAATTATGAGCTTGCACCAGATTGATCTGACTCTCATTCTTAGTGCTGACTGGGTCTACATATAACCCTCTAAAATATTCCTCCCAAGCTTGAGTTGGTACCTGATTAAGTTGGGGGGGGGGGGGGTCAGCGATTTTCCCAACCCTCTGGTAATATACCAGAAAAGGGATGAGTCTCTCATCCTGACTGATTGGATAAGTTTATGCCAGGACTCCTTCAGTGCTGATTTTTTCTTTTCTTTTAAGAGAGACTTATACTGAGTCCTCTGAAGGGAGGTTTTTACTATTTCTATATGCCCTGTTGTATGCCCTTTTCATCTGTGTGCACTCCTGATCAAACCAATTTTTATTTTTTATACCCCAGTTTCTGAGGTGTTGTTGTGTTCCTTTGTTAAAAACTGATTTGAGGTTAGCGATTAACATTTCATACCATTCTAAATATGGTCTTTGGGATTTATTGTCTAACAGGTGTGCGCGAATTTCTATAGTTTCTGGGGCTACCATCCAATTAGCAACTGCCATTGCATTATTGCAATTATATTATATTATTATATTATATATTGGCATGCTATGGTCCATGGGGTCACAAAGAGTTGGACACGACTTAACGACTGAACAACAACAACAATTGCATTATTGTCATTCCATTTAATTCGCACCTCAGTATTATCATTTTCAAGCACTGGAGGATAAATTATTTCAGCTCTAACATGTTTCCAAAGATGTGACATAGTTAATGTTAAGGGATGGTGATCACTTTCTAGTCGTGAGTCTACCTCCAGCCACTGTAGGGCTTTTATCAGATCACATGACACAATCCAGTAATCGACTATGGGTCTCCTTCCTGGCCCCCAGTAAGTATATTCTGCCAGGTGGTCCCCTTCTACAGAACCATTAAGTATATGCAGCTCTAGATGAGCGGTCATCAGTCTAGCACATAGACCTGCCCTGTTAGATTTTGAATCCTTAGATTCTCTCCTATGCAAGGATTTCTCTCAGATATTCTCCTCGTAAAAAATCTTGAATTGGCGAAATAATGCGTGATCATTTGGTCCCATCCTTGCATTCAAATCCCCACCAATTATTATTGATGTTGCAGGATATTTATCTAAACAGGTAAGGATAACATTTTCTATACTCTCCCAGGTGGTATTGATCTGAGCATATATTTTAAAAGGGGGAATATAAACAATAAAAGGCAAAATTTCAGCTTGGTTAGATGAAAGCACAGAGGCCACTACCCATGGCTTCAGCGAAGGCAATGAAACACAATTGAATTGCAGAGCTGTACTAACTAACGTCACAATACTACCCTCAGATCTCCCTCCTGCCTTGCTTGGGGTAGCCCGAATTGAATTAACCCAGTAGCCATCTAACTCCACCTCTGAGGTAGCCCACGTTTCCTGGAGAAAAAGAAGATCAAATCGTGACAAATAATCAAAAAAAAAAAAAAAGGTTGGTCTTTTGATGGTGCTGACCAGCCTGCAATGTTCCAAGTTAAAAGAGAGATTACATCATCACTCAAGAACTGTCATGTGGCTTGATTTTGACAAGCCAATGATGTAAACTCATTATGTTGGGCTGAAGAACCAGCAGCAGGCAACTGGGCCTCAACCAAGGGTTGGCTTATCTCACGCAGATTCTGTATCTGCTCCTGGGAATCTTGCTCTGGAAAAACAAAGTTAGCACCATCCAGTGGAACTTGCCTTACTGGGACTTCATTCAGTAGCGCAGGGCACAGGATTGATGATTCTTGCTGCACATTGCTCTGCACGATTGAGTCGGCAAGAGATTCCCTTCCTGCCTCCTGCTTAGTAATTATAGACCCAATTGGATATCTCGGTGTGGTAGAAAAGTCCTCCTCGGCTATAAGGATGGCCCGGGGCCGGCCCTCCAGGATCCCCTACCAGCTCATAGGGATCTGGGGAGCTGTTCTTTGGAGGACGATATCCCGCCATTCCATTCTCCTCTGAGGGGAGACACTTAGTGTCAACAATTGGAGAGACAATGTCTATAAGTGGCTCAGCTGTGGCCATTGCAACCAATAAAGTTTTCTTCAGATTTTCTAACTTATGTAGTATGTTATCTTGTTTATCCCTTGGTAAAGAGCCAAAAGCACTAACGAGGCCAGCTTCAGCTGGGTCTGGAGTATCTTTATCTAGCGAAGCTAGCTGACTCTCACAGCCTCGCTCTCTCAAATCTGGGGGTAGCAGCCTTGGAGGCATCTGGAGCTGACTTAAAGTAGTTGTTTGATGTAGGTGACGTAGAATCAAATAAAGGTTTAATCCTTTCATCACAAAAAACTCTGGTGGGAAAGATTTGAAATGAAGCTAAATATGTTCTCATCTTAAGTAATATCAGTGGGATGGTGGGTTGTTTGAAAGACAGAAGGATCCACTTTCGATTTGAGACACCTGGGAGCCATTCGACAGCACATATATCAATCTGGCTGTGCTGACAGTGAGGGAGTTGTCCTAGAGAAGTTACTATTGCTCTCCTAGAATTCCAGCGTCCGATATTATAACTATTCAGAAAAATGCTGAGAGCAATTTGTCGTGTCTGCAATAAGCGATTTGAATTAGAAGAAAATACTTCTTTGGCATCCAAGGGAGCTTTAATATAGGTGAAGACCATCCCCTTTGCCTTGTCAAAAGTTACAGGGTTGTTAGTACAAACATTTGGGTGGTGCGGCATTTCATCCGATTGTTTTACTTTTCCTTTAATTGCTTGCTGTTTAGCAACACATATGCCTGGGATAAGAGGGTTAGAGGAAGCAGTTGCATAAGCTTCAGTAGGTGTAAAGGGTCCAGTTTCCTACTTTCGAATACAAGCCTCTATATCACCTTTCAGTTCGTGTTTTATGGCTGACAATTGCTCAAATATAGAGATAACAGTTTGGGCTGTGAGCTGGCATTGTTTTGCGGTAAACTCCGTTGAGTCCTCCCATGGGAGCCTCCCCCTGTTCTGATTTTGCCTTTTGTCTTTAAGCTTATTTTGAATCCCTCTAAGGCTGGTAGATGGACTAATTAGTTGTGAAGGTGACACATAACGAGAGTCCGTGAGAGCATCCCGACTCTCATTTAGTTCTTCCCTGACAGATAATGAGAGCTCTGACAACTGTTGTTTTTCCAATTCTGTTTCAAGGTCCCATTCTAGTGCATCAAATTTGTTGAAAATTAAAGGAGAGTTTGTTTTACTTACAGATCCTTTTTGTGCAAAGTGTTCCTCTATTTTTGGCTGCTTAGCTGACTTCCGTGAGGGGAGAGAGCCTGGGCTGGTGCCATGCCGTTTCTTTCTTTTTCACATGTCATTCAAATCCACACAGAATCCTTTATCTGTGTTTTTGCCTTCACGTTCATCTCACCCAAAACAATATAAATTGAATTCAAGAAAAAAATCTGATAAAATTTGCTAAAAATCTATTAATATAATTAAACGGGCAGGAGCTACAAAAAAGGTGTGCTATCAGGCTGGTAGCTCCACCCTTCCCCCCACAATAATCCAGGGGAAGTCCCTTCCCTTCCCTTCCCTTCCCTTCCCTTCCCTTCCCTTCCCTTCCCTTCCCTTCCCTTCCCTTGTCCTACATGGGCTACAGGAAGCATGGTGTTGATCTAGTTATATCACTAGAGAGGATACAGACACCGATTTTCTGATTTATGTATTTATTTATTTTGCTTTAGGGAAGTTTAGGAAAGATTAAAATGAAAAATAGGTGCACCTGTACCTGGTATAGTGCACTTGTCACATGTAACCATGAGTATCCCTTCTGCAGCCTCCATCCAACTCTTCCCGTGGATGGAGTTGAAAAAAATACAATTTTATAGTGGTTTTTTTTTGAGGAGTAGATTTAAGGAGCAAAGTGGAAGCCTGAAGCTTTGTAGAGGCTTAAGTTACCATTTCATTCTTTAAGTATCACAAACAATCTCAGAAACTTCCCTCTTATGCCTTTTCCTATTTTTGGAGTATGGCTCACTGCTGCACAATATTCAAGGGGGCCATGAAGCTGTTAGTAGCATACCCCTGCTCTAAGTTATATTACCCTTACAGAAATAGTCCAAGGTCACCTAGGTGGCTTCATCTGAGTGACCTTAAACTTGGTCATCCCTTGAACATGGGTTTTTCCAGTTCTATTTCTCCACTGTAACCACTACAGTGGACTAACCGTTGCCATATCTGCCATTCGTTTTTTGCAAGGCACTGAACGTCTTTGTGGAAGTGGGTGGCTCTTTTCAAAGGCCCTCTTATGCTTTGCACTGTGGGCATTTTATCTTTATAGCTCTTTTAAACCAAATCAGCATCTCTCAGCTGGCCTTTATTCTGTATAGCATGGTTAGAAAATATGTGTAAAGCAAAGTAAGAATATGCTTGAAACTGGGTTAGTCAGAAACTGGGCAGGAAAATAGGAAATGACATGATGACAGGACACATTGGCTAGGAATTTGGGGACTTGTTCTCCTAACTGATCGCAACAGACTGGGGAAGGGTTTGCAGAAAGACAGAGTACAGAGATAAGGATTAAATGAATAGGTACAGAACAAACACAAATATTTAGGGTACACAGAGGAGAAACTTAAAGGTATGCAGTGTACCTACCAAAGGAAAAAAATGGGAGCTGTTCTTCAGGATCCAGAAAGAAAGAAAGAAAGAAAGAAAGAAAGAAAGAAAGAAAGAAAGAAAGAAAGAAAGAAAGAAAGAAAGAAAGAAAGAAAGAAAGACTATTCTTTTTATTTATAAGCTGCCCAGAATCATTGAGGAGTCAGGCAGCATTGAAATTTGATAAATAAAATAAACAATAAATCCCAGTCTAAGCCTACCCACCAATGCAAGGTGATCATGGTTGGTAATATGCAAAAAAATGTGCAGTATATTTAAGTTTCCCCATATGAAACCAACTGAGCCAGATGATTATTTGTTTCACATTTGTTTCTAAAACTTAATTGGCCTCAGCTGGACCACATGGCCCAGACTTTGTAACCCTTTCATCAACTCTGAGTAGGAACTGAATCATGTATCTCCTGATTTGCCTCCTTTGCTCCAAACCTTGTTTATTTATTTATTGTATTTTTCCACCTCCCATCTCGAAACGACTCCGGGTGGCTTACAAACAAATTAAAACAGTAAAAGTTAAATATTAATTAAAAAGATACATTATAAAAATATAAATATACAAATATACAAATATAATAAAAACTCTAAAATCTAAAATCTAAAATCTAAAACCCAAGATTTGTTGCTCATTGTTCATTTTATTGACATGCACGCAACATCACAAGATGGAGTTGATATTTGTTTTGGTATCTTTCCACCATTGTTACAGTATGTACAATATTATTAGTATTACTATTTCCATTCTGTTTAATAAAAAGCATTGGATGTCAATGCTTTAAATAGAGTGCAAATCCCAACTTGGTCTAATCCAGAATCGAAAATATTAGAGATAGCCTTGCTGCCACCAACTCTAGTATTATTTTGTCATCCCTATAGCTCCCCCCCCCCAATTTTCTTTTCTTTTCTTTTCTCTTTTCGTGGCTTTGTTAAAAGGCAAGCCTTCCCTTCCTTCTCCCAGATTCCCTCTTAGCTGAACTGGCTGGGATTTATGACTCTGGTTTCTGTCAGAATAAAGCAAGAGGTGGGGGAAAAAAGGGGGAAGATTAGTTAGGTACATACAGGCCTACATTTTGTGTAAAGTGCTGCTACCATTGTTTGAAAGTCATAATAGTCTGATTGTTTTCCCACCCACAAACCTGAAAAACAGGATAATAAAAGAAAATGCAGCTATTTACACCTGGGAAGCAAATTTAGCACCAGGTTGATCACATTTACAGTATATTTATTTAACTTAGCCGGCGGGGCATATATTTCAGGCATGAACCTGTTTAAGAATTTTCTGTGTTTGTAACCATTTTGTTCATTATATAAAGTTGCTTGATAGGTTATTTAGAGGTGTGATCAATCCTGGCAATCTAATGTCTGTACCTTTATGGTAACTGTGCTTGTTATGTTTATGTGTGGACTCTTTTTTCCCATTTTTAACTGTTCATTGAAAACAGAGATGGGTAACTCAGCTCTTCTTTTCTTCTTGTTTCTGGAGACCACTGGAATAGGTTGCTGAAATTTGGTGGAAAGATGCCAACATTTGGCAGTGCTTTTTATTTATTTATTTTTAAATAACAAAGTGAGAAGCAAAATCAGTGCATTAATCCTCCTCTAACTTTTATGTACTGATTACACTTAATTTTCCACAATCTTCCGGGACTGAAATGTTTGACCACGCCACTTCTGATGGCTCCCTTCTATGCCAGCAAAGGCTTTGAAAGTAGAAAATTCTACATGTCCCTCTTATGTACATCATTCATGGGGAACAATCTGGATCAAGAGTCAGACTGTTCCCAACCCTGGTGAAGTGAATAAGTGAAGAAGGTAGAGCTTCAGAGAGGAAAATCCTTCTTTTTGACCTATCCCCTTGCTGTCGGTTGGTTCTCCTTTTCTGTGGTTGTTTTGGAAATATCTTCCATCAAGGAAGCAATTGGGACAATTACCCCAGACTTCTCATCATATGGAAACAGGGATCATCCTCCTAACCTCCTAACCATGATGTGAATGTGCTCGGATTATTCTTTTCATATGACATGTCCTCATAATGTTACCTTCATCTCATTCCCAGCTCACAGTTAAGGCAGCTTAAAATTGTCTTTAGCTCTTACCCTCTTCTCCTGATACAATTTTCACTGTGGATACAATTGACCATACTTCATCAACAATGTGGTTTCTGATGTGATTAGGGGTAGGATCTGCCCAGCATCTATTGGCCACTTTAGGCTGCTGAGTTCATGAACTTCTCCTCCAGATGTTAGTTCCTCCTCTCCTCCTAAAGGAAATCAACCCTGACAGCTCATTGGAAGGACAGATAGTGAAGCTGAAGCTCAAATACTTTGGCCACCTAATGCAAAGAGAGGACTCACTGGAAAAGACCCTGATGCTGGGAAAGACTGAAGGCAAAAGGAGAAGGGGACGGCAGAGGATGAGATGGTTAGATAGCATCACCCATGTAATGAACATGAATTTGAGTAAACTCCGGGAGACAGTGAAGGACAGGAAGGCCTGGCGTGCTATGGTCCATGAGGTCACGAAGAGTCGGACATGACTAAACGACTGAACAACAACAAATCCTCCTCTCCATGCCACCATATAGCCTGACCAGGACTTTCTGAAGTGCTTGTCATGGCTGACATCAGCTCCTTATAAACATGGGTTAAATTTGATTCTAAGAGGGTTCTAGATCTCAACTAGATCTAAACCTGAGCAACTTTAAGATGTGTGGACTTTAACTCCCAAAATTCCCCGTCTACACAGCCTTACTAAAGATAGTACAAAACTTAAAAATGACTAAACTCTTAACAATCTTAAATAGATGGAAGCAATAGGATGTTTTCACAAACAACCAAAAAGATAATAGTATAAGGGCTAGGTGAGCTTCTTTAGCAAGGGAATTCCATCAATGGGGTGCCACAACTGAGAAGGCCTTGTCCCTTGCAGTTACCCACCTAACTTCATTGGGTAGGACCATATAGAAGAGATATATACATAGATTAGAAAATGTTCACATCATATGAACTGAACTATATTGAGTATTAGTTTGAGGCTCCACATTTGTTTGCTTATTTTTATTTATTTATTTATTTTTATCCCGCCTTTATTATTTTTATAAATAACTTATTTTATATTATTGAATCTTATATTAGCTTATATTATTGTTATAATTAATCTATTATTTTATTTTATTTTATATTATTTATATTTATATTATATTATATTATTTTATATTATTTTATATTATTTTTATAAATAGGTATAAATTTATAAAAATAAATTATTTTTATATATTTTTATAAATTTTCTTTATTTAATGTTCTTTCCTCTCATCTTCCAGGACCTAACTGATTTCTGAAATCTACTTTTGCTTTAGCCCATGCATGCAAAAGTACTAGTATGGTTAGTAAACTTGGGCAGTTTCTTAATTTTTTAAAATTATTAATTAATTAATTATAAAAATAATAAAGGCAGGATATAAAATAAATAAAATAAATATAAATAAATAAATAATGAAGATTAGATTACATTTAACAAGGAGATTTAAAAAGCCCTCTTGTTAGCTGTCACATTTATTATTGCAAAATAGTAGAAAAGTAAAATAGATCCCTCAATGGTATTTGAAGGTGTGGGAAATGGATTTGGTTGAAAAATAGATGCAACATCAATGCAAAATTCTACAATAAAGAATAAACAACTCTGTCACCATTTATTGGCTACCTTAGCAATATTTTTCATAATCAATTATCTTCCTTTGTGCAAATGTTATTCTGGACAGAATATTAAATAATGGATTATTAAAATGTTTGTATTTCACCTTTAGTTCAGAGACAGAGAGAGAAAGAGATGGACTACAGGTGCTGGACTTGGAGTGGGAAAACCCAGCTGGTTGGGTGACTTTGGATCAATCATTCTCTCTCAGCCCTAGACTGAGAAGTAAAAAAAAATGTTTTTCTACCTACTGGACCAGCATGGTGGATTAGGGTCCATAACCTTCAATGAAGAGCTTCTCATCCTGCAACGGATGGGTTTCGGTTGCTGCTGATAGTAATAATACACACAAATGCACATACACATACAAATTGATATACTGTACATTCACAAGCTTTCCTTTCTTTTTTCCTGTTACTGCTTTCCCCCCCCCCCTTTCTATTGGTTTATTTTCCTTTTCAAAACTGTATTCTTGTAGTCTGGTTGGTTGGTTTTTCCAACCTTAAGTATTGGTTTGTATTGATTTACTAGCATTCATTCCAATCAGTTCTTAATATCCCTACTGCCTGTTGAAATTACTTTCAATGATGAACCTTAAATGTGGAGCATTTTTACAGATATCCATATTACACTTAATATAGCTATACATCTGGCCATGCAACTTTATGGACACAGTCTGATAGCATCAGTGATATTGTTCATGACATCATCACATCAAAAAACGTCTTTGTTCTTTTAAAGCAGAGCTTTCCAAACTGTGTGTTGGGACACGTTAGTGTGTCCGCTGCAGTGTCTGGGTGTGTCACGGCTGCTGCTGCCTCCGAGCCCTGCCAGGATTCCGCGCAGGTCCTAGTGCCTGCCTTGTGCCTTGCTGCCTCCAAACCTGCCCTGCCAGGATTCCTCACAGGTCCTAGTGCCTGCCTTGTGCCCTGCTGTAAGAGTGTGTCGTGAAATGATGCATGTCTAAAAGGTATGTCACCAACATGAAAAGTTTGGAAAGCTCTGTTTTAAAGCATGGGTACTCCCTGCAGAATCCTTTCAAATGTGCTATGAAATTGTAATTTTTTAAAAGTGTGACCCTTAGCCTGAAAATAGTTGGAGACCCCTGCTTTAAAAATGTAATTTTCTTTTTAATATTTCCCATGTAATATTAGTGCATGAGATTGGTCAGATCTATTGCATATTAGTGGTTGGAACAGCCTTTCAACTTCTTGTTCTCCAGATGTGTTGGACTACAGCTGCCTTTACTGGCTGAGGATGATAGGAGTTGTAGATGGAAGCTTATGCAAGCTATAGCCAGAAACCATTAAAAGGCACCACATTTGAAAAAGGTGGGTTAGAATGTCAGATGAAGACTGGGAAAATCCAGGTTTAAATCCCCAGTTTGTCATGAAGTTATCTGGGTGACATCAGATCATCTTTCCTTCTCTCAGCCTATCTCACAGGGCTGTTTGGAGAAGGAAGAGAAATTATCTGAGTTCTTTGATGATGACTTTGCATATGCATACAGTTGCTCACCGGAACACTTTTTATCTGACACACGATACTTATCATGATACTATGTTGTAATCAAGATTTTATAAAGAAAAACAAGCATTGGCTCAGGATTTCATGAAAATCAGGAAAAAGAGCAACATGTGCATTTTATGGTGTATATTTTATATAATGGGGTTGGATCAAGCATGCAACCTGCTATATATCTAAGCCAAATCATAATCCCTAGATATAGGAGGGCATCCTTCCTGCTTCAATTCAATGCCCTTCCCCCAGTGGTCTTAGAAGGGGGATGCAAAAGCACCCCATTTGGGCTATGGTTTTGCCCATGGTGAAGGGGTTATTAAAACTGTAAAACACATCTTAATATATTGCCTGTTTTATGCTAGCACACATCCAGTGCTGATAACCCATTTAAAGAAATGTCCTGGTCATTCTGACTGGTTCTATTTACGATTTTTACTTTCAAATATACAAGATCCTGTCTTGTAGCTAAATTTTCTTCTTTCACATGCAAAATATACAGTTGGTTCATTGATATGTCCTGTGCATTTGCTGATGCGGTAATCATCCTTCATCTGTTTGGCTGTCACCAATGCACACTGCAGCAACAAGAGACCTTTATTCACCAAAAGAAGCTGCATGTAGATGTCTTCTGTTTGACCTGGAAATGGGCTAAGAAGAGGTGTTAGCAACTCTCGTGGTCAGGTGAGTCAATGCCCCCATCTTTTCAAGGGCAAAGCCTTTCAGCAGAGGCTTTGCAGTTATTTACCCTCTAACCCTGCTGACAGTAAACCACAATAGAACCTCCAAAATGTATTGTTTGTAAGTTGGGCCAAATATAATGCTGATTTGAACTAAAATGTATTGTTTCCCAACAAGAGATGCCGTTGAATCAAGAATTCTGGGAATGTCTAGTGGGCTAAACCCGCTTTGTGGTACTGGGTTTTATTTCCTTTTATAATTGTGCATGCCACTACTTTTTCTTCTATTCTGCTTTTGATCCCTTCTTTAGTACTGACCTGGATATCTGGGTGTCTTTAACTTTAATTGTATCTTCCAAATGTGCTTCAAATAAATAAAGCTTTAGTGAGCTTTATCGACAGTAAAGGTAAAGGTTCCCCCCGCACATTTGTGCAGTCGTGTCCAACTCTAG
Organism: Charina bottae; assembly: GCA_023362775.1. Classification (NCBI taxonomy): domain Eukaryota; kingdom Metazoa; phylum Chordata; class Lepidosauria; order Squamata; family Charinaidae; genus Charina; species Charina bottae. The sequence continues at coordinate 16,998,526 of JALMGJ010000014.1, read as the reverse complement.
GGGCCGGTGCTCATCTCTGTTTGTTAGCCGAAGAGCCAGAGTTGTCCGAAGACGCTTCCATGGTCATGTGGCCGGCATGATGCACGTGGAATGCTGTTAATTACCCACCGAAGTGGTACCTATTAATCTACTAGCATTTGCATGCTTTCAAATTGATAGGTTAGCAAGAGCTGGAGCTAGTGTGGGAGCTCACTCCGCACGCAGGGCTAGGGATTCGAACCTCCGAACTTGCGATCTTCCGATCGACAAGCCTGGCGTAGAAGTCAGAAAAAATGTTCAAGCCCCCCAAATATTGTCCCAGAGGAAAGAAGAAAGAGAAGACAACACAGAAGGTGATCACCCTTGGGTCCCTGTGATGCAAACTAGAGAACCTGAACTAGGTGACTTTTCTCCCGGTAGCCATGCTTTGCTATTTCAGAACATCTTGTTCTTTGATTGTTTTGTTCCTTCAAGAATGTGGAGAGCCCTTCCAACAGCTCCTGTTCAAAGCAAATAGCACAGCAAAAGCCGAGCCAGCAATGTTTGCCACGGAAGTACGTGCTTACTATTTGGCACCCAGATGAACTTGAGAGAACATTCTCTTGTCTTTATCATGTTTTTCTAAAAGTGCTGGGGCCAAATATGGCAAATGAATGGCAGCCTTTAAGGTTACACCCCAGTGCTGTTTTTCAACAGTAATTTTATGTCTAGATTCTTATATCAAGTTATTCCTTAATTATGGCTGATGGGGAAAAGTAGGTAACAAATTATGTGTCCCTTTGTACTGGATTTACCTCCATCACACTTCAAAAAATTATTATTGCAAATGCTGAGATGCACCAACTGGCAAGGGGTTCAGTTCCACTTCCATGCTGTATCCTTCCAACAGAGGAAAGTGTCTTTCATCACAATCAATCAACCAAAACCCTTCAGAACGTCTTAAGTAACCCAAAAGGCCCAGTAGCCCATGAAGAAAAAAACGTAAGTTATCTACACCATACAGTGTAAAGACTGTAGCAGCCACTATGTAGGACAGACCAGCAGAAGACTAGCAGAGCACATCCACAAACACCAACTAGCATTCAGAAGACATGATGAAAACTCCTTAATCTCACAACACATGGAGAGACTTAACCATACTTTCAACTGGGAAACTGTGAGCATCTTAAACCAAGCCAAATCCAAAAATGCTAGAGAATTCCTGGAAGCTTGGCACTCAGACAAAGCAGCCATCAACAGACACATAGAGGTAAATAACATTTACATACCATTCATAAGAGACAATAGAAAAACCAGAAGACCTCCTTGCCAGCAATCAATACTCAGATATGCAAAGATTAACACCATGATTAGCACCAGAAGAACAATCAAACAGCACAATATACCCTAATAAAGGAACTATTAACTCAGTCAATCAACCAAGCAGCAAACAACAGCCCAATCAAGGAACTCCTAAGGGGAGAACAACACCTCCACCAACACAAGCAGGACAAGCCACGGTATATAAACAGAGAGCAAGTCCCACTCCCTTTTCGCACTGAAGATGTTGCCTAGCCTGGCAATGAAATGTCTGCAAGAAAACAACAAGGCTCAGAGAGCAGCAAGGACTCCACAATCAATCAATCTCCATCACAATTTCTATGGGAGCAGATTCATCAGATGCACTATGATTAGGTATACCTATGGCATGGAGAGCTGCAATGAATTAATTTCAGGTACTGACTGTATGAACGGCTGCAATGAATGAAATCTGCTAACAATCTCTTTACTTCACATCACATCAATCACTTCACATCAATCAACTCTGCATAATAGAGGGAAAGGAACCCTGATGCCCTCTAAATATTATTTGTTAATGACTCCCGTTATCTCATGTTGTCTGGAACTAATGGAAGGTGGAGTCCAACAACATCTGGATTGTTGCAGGTTCTCCGCTTCTGATACAGAACAGCTCAAAACATTCTTCTCACAACATATTAACAAGACTGTTAATCAGAAAAGAACATCTATCCTTCTAGCCAGTGTTCTCGACTCTGATTGGCAGCATCAAACAAAGGTTGTAAGCAGGGAAGACAGGTCTTTCCTGGCACCTGCTGCACATTTGTTGAAACTGGCAAAGCCAGGAATTGAACCTGCAGGCTTGCCTTGTGCAGGCAAGACATCTCTCATGGAGTTGCATTCCCTTGCTTCATACAAAGATTGGCTGGCTTTGCAGAGAAATTGTAGTGGTTACTAAGAAAATGATGCAGAAATTTTTGAGCAGTCTAAAGTAAACACAGGAGATGTTAAAGAGTGGGATTAAGGATGCTGTGGTCGATCAACAGAAGAGGGTTAGGGTTCATGGGAATTCTATCTTTTTCTTTGTAGAGAAACAATTTCTTAAAACCAAGTTAGAATTTCTTTTAAGCATTTGTCCTCCTCCTGTTCCTTCCCTGCTTGCCTGTAGTAACTAGATGGGTCTTTCTTTCTTTCTTTCTTTCTTTCTTTCTTTCTTTCTTTCTTTCTTTCTTTCTTTCTTTCTTTCTTAGAATCCATTCTTCAGACTGACTAATATTTCCTCTGACCAAGTGGGTGACTACATCAGGCAATCACCAGATTAGTCAGCAAGAATAACTCACTCATTTGGTTAAAGCTAACACCTGCAAAGTTTAGTAAAAAAAATGCTTTTCAAAAGCATGTATTCCATCTCGTCCTAGCCTTTGCCTTCCTTTCATCTTCAAAAGTGATGCATGGAAAACCTCCAAATGTGTCTTACCCTTTGGAGCTGAGGGAGTGGAGGTAGACCAAATTTCCCTACTCCTGAATCAGCTTGCCTTGAAAGTATGCCAAATCAACCTAATTCTTAACAAAATGGTAAGCTTTAAGGTAAAGAAAATGGGGGGCTATCATAAATATACATTATATAAGGTGATATATATAAGGAGTTATTTCATATATATAAGGAGTTTTTATATATGTTCATATGGAGTCCTTGGTGATCTTTGAGCCTTGTTGTTTTCTTGCAGACCTTTCATTGCCAGACTAGGGAGTGGGACTTGCTCTCTGTTTATATATCATGGCTTGTCCTGCTTGTGTTGGTGGAGGTGTTGTTCTCTCCTTGGTAGTTCCTTGATTGGGCTGTTGTTTGCTGCTTGGTTGATTGACTGAGATAATAGTTCCTTGATTAGGGTATATTGTGCTCTTTGATTGCTCCTCTGGTGCTAATCATGGTGTTAATCTTTGCATATCTGGGTGTTGATTGCAGGCAAGGAGGTCTTCTGGTCTTCTGGCTTTTCTATTGTCTCTTATGAATGGTATGTAAATGTTGTTTACCTCTATGTGTCTGTTGATGGCTGCTTTGTCTGAGTGCCAAGCTTCCAGGAATTCTCTAGTGTTTTTGGATTTGGCTTGGTTTAAGATGCTCACAGTTTCCCAGTTGAAAGTATGGTTGAGTTTGTCCATGTGTTGTGAGACTAAGGAATTTTCATTGTGTCTTCTGACTGCTAGTTGGTGTTTTGGATGCGTTCTGCTAGTCTTCTGTTGGTCTGTCCTACATAGTGGCTGCTACAGTCTTTACACTGTATGGTGTAGATAACTCCTGTTTTTTATTCTTGGGCTACTGGGTCTTTGGGGTTACTTACAATGTTCTGAAGGGTTTTGGTTGGTTTATCTGCTACGGTGATGCCATGTGGTTGTAACAGTCTATTAGTAGTTTCCGAGATGTTTCTGATATATGGCAGTGTAATCCTTTTCATAGCTTCTGTTGGTTTTGCTGTGGTGGGTTGAGTGGTCAGGCACTTTTTGATAAAGTTGCATGGGTATCCATTTTTCTGGAAGATGCTATACAGTATAAGTGGTCTGTTCCCTTTTTATGGTGTTCTGGGTTGCTGCAGTGCGTTTGTGTTTGTCTGAATAGTGCTCTTACACAGCTCCTCTTGTGGGAGGTTGGGTTATTGCTTTGGTAGTGGAGAACTTGGTTAGTGTGGGTAGATTTCCGGTAGACTTGTGTTTCTAGAATGCCATCATTTCCTCTACTGATGAGGATGTCCAAGAAGTGTAGTGTGTTGTTGTTTTCTTCTTCCCTTGTGAATGTTATTTCTTTGAAGATGTTGTTGATGGTTTCGATTGGTACCACATATGGGCGTCAAATACTCCAGATAGCACGCAAATGGGAGAAATTTGCAGGTAGGCAAACCTCCACCAAAGAACAGCTGTTATTTCTGCATGAATGCTTATATAAACAGAGAGCAAGTCCCACTCCCTTTTTGCACTGAAGATGTTGCCTAGCCTGGCAATGAAACGTCTGCAAGAAAACAACAAGGCTCAGAGAGCACCAAGGACTCCACAGTTCAACCCTGAGCTACAAATATTCTCTTCAATTGATATATGTTAATCACTGTATTTTTATCATTCCTTTTCTCTTGGATCTCAAGTCAGAGCACAGGTGGAGGTGGTTGTTCTCATTTTATATCCCCACAATAACTTTTTGAGGTACCATTTGAGGTACCTCAAGTACCATTTGAGGTAGTTTAATGGTATGTGAGAAACACCTTGAGAGACAGGACAAAGAGACTGTGTAGTGCCAGCATAGCCCACAGTTGCATAATGGGCAGAGAAAGAGGCTCAGAAGGGACCCTCCCTTGCTTCCCAGGCTGTAAAGGAGGTGGTGGGAGATTTGTACTTTCAGACTTGCAAGATTCTGTTAATGTAGCCTTACAATAAAGTAGAATTAGCTCATCTGGTCATGTTTCCTGTCTGGTCCACCTGGGAAGGCAGACAGGTAGGTTGGACTAAGAGAGTAATTGACCAAAAGTGCTCCATGGTTGGGGATAAACTGAAAGTTGGATCTCTCCAGTCCAAACCCAACACTTCAGCTGCTACGCTATACTTCCTTGTCTCAATGGCAGCTGACTGGGGCACTGGCAATCCTTACATTTATAGCATGGATGGAGAACTTTTTTCTCTGAAGACCATATGGCTTGCTGGGTTGAAAGTTGGAGGCTACAGCAATTGGTCTCCCATTCATAAGCATGTCCTTGTTCACCTTCATAGATTCCAAAGCCATTCATGCACCCTGGCCTTGGTCCCTTCCTTGTCAGGTCTCCACCAATCTTGAGCAACATCACTGGAGAGAAAAGAGAAAAGATGAGTCTTCCTCCATCTTCCCAGTCATCCACTGAAGATCACTGGTTTCCTATTGTCATTAGTACTCAGAAACTGGTGATCCATTCCCAGTTAAGCCACTAATCAGCTGGATAGCAGAAATCAGATTACCTGATTGCTTTCCATTAATGGTAGAAAGAATCTCATGATCGGTTTCCTACTGATTAGCTGATCCTGTAAGTCTTAGGTGGGTAAACTGCAGTCCCTAAACCACCCAAACTTTATAGGGAAACATAGGAATCCCCTCTTAGTTTGATTGTCCTGTTAGAGGTACCAGCAAGTCCAAAGTATATTCTTGGCTGCCACTGAGCATGTTCTTTTTTTTTAAATGAATTAAAAATAACCAAATATGTTTTATTTTAATCACAGAAGTTGATGGAATTCCATCCCTCTGCAAAATGGATTCTAAATGAGAATGGATTTTAATTTTTTTCCTTCCAGCCGGTTGAAAAAGCCTATACAGCTCATAGAAAGGAGCAAGTAAGATATTAGTTCACCTCAGCCTTGATCACTCTCCTTCCACTGCTGCCTATTAAATAATAAATGAATAGACAGAGAAAGGCACACATTACAGATTCTTGAAGAACCTGACCTCTGCTCATTTCAATATAAAAACAACAACGCATACTTTTTGGAAGAATTTGTCAGAAGCAATTTCTACTGTGGTATTTACTGTGGTATTTACCGCATCCATGAACACCAACTAGCAGTCAGAAGACATGATGAAAACTCCTTAATCTCACAACACATGGACAGACTTAACCATACTTTCAACTGGGAAACTGTGAGCATATTAAACCAAGCCAAATCCAAAAATGCTAGAGAATTCCTGGAAGCTTGGCACTCAGACAAAGCAGCCATCAACATACATATAGAGGTAAACAACATTTACATACCATTCATAAGAGACAATAGAAAAGCCAGAAGACTAGAACACCTCTTGGCCAGCATTCAACAACAAGATATGCAAAGATTAACAGCAAGATTAGCAGCAGATGAGCAATCAAACAACACAATAGACCCTAATCAAGGAACTATTAACTTAGTCAATCAACCAAGCAGCACACAACAACCCAATCAAGGTACTACCAATGAGAGTATAACACCCCCACCAACACAGGCAGGACAAGCCAGGGTATGTAAACAGAGAGCAAGGTCCACTCCCTTTTCGCACTGAAGATGTTGCCTAGCTTGGTAATGAAACGTCTGCAAGAAAACAACAAGGCTCAGAGAGCACCAAGGACTCCACAGTATTTACCTTTCTCTGAATGTTGCAATAGTTGTCTCATCAGCAGTTTCAATGAGTCTTTTTTCATGGGTGATACCATGTGTCCTTGAACATTATTCTCCCATACTATAGAACAATAATCTCAAAGGAAATTTCCAGTTTTATTCCCTGCAGTTTGAGAGGGGTGGTGATGGTAAGATGTTAATCAAAACATCCTCTATCGGTTCTCATTTTGCAGACCTTCCGGTGGTCTCTAACGGGTAGCAAGATGATTCAAGCCTCTTTGAATGGAAATTACAAAAAATTAGGATGAATAAGCATCCTGATGTAGACATTTTTCTGAAGCCTCTCCTTTATTTATATGCGGTTCACCTACTCATCTCCTTTGGCAGTTAAGACTTTCAAACTGCAATGGCTGAGATAAAACTGCTGAGTCTGTCTTGTAGGATGATGTCACTAAGGCATGAAACTAATTGTAAAAAATAAGCCAGCTGTATATACATCAACCTGGCAGAGCCTAGTGAATTTTGAAAGAGGTTTTCATGGCTTTTGGGATACAAAAAGTAGTAAGCATATTTCTGGAGGAAATAGCAATAGCTGGTGGTTATGATAGCTTCCATTCACAGATGGTGATGATGATAAAGGTAAGACAGTTCTGGGCATGTTTTTACTCAGAAGTAAGTAAGTTCTATTGAACTCAACAGGAACTATTGCTGAGTAAGTGTGCCAAGGAAGTGATGTTTCTAAAAAGGAGCTTGGGCGACAAACCATTTCACAAAGCTATTTCTCCTTGAATTGTTGGTTCAGTTTCACAAATCCTCTTTCTCCCAGGGCTATATGTAGCCCTTAATAGTCTTCAGTTTGATCCCACCCACACCCACACCCACATTTCCAACAACTGCTACCAAACTGTATTTTATAACTTGATAGAAGGGACAACAATCCTATGAATTGCATTTAATTAATTTAATTTGTGCAAAATTAAATTAGTTTTTATCCTGTTCTTTCCCATTGTTTTGCCCTAACTCCACCTAGGACACAATCAATCAATGTTTGGTTTCAAAAACTTGAGTATTTCTCAATTAACCATCCCTTGACGATGGAAGTATTTACTCTGTGGTAGCAGCTAAACCAACTTTCCCCAGCCTGATTCAGATGTGTAAGATTACCGCCTTCCAGAGCTACAGCTTTCACAAATCCCAGCCAGCCAACACATCTGGATGGAAGTTGGCTTTGGACCATTGACTGTCTTCTTCTGGCAATAGTTGGCAACAGGATGCTTGCAGGTTCCAGGGGTCAGAAGGGTGCCCATGACCTCACAAATCAAATCAAAGTATATACTTCTTTTTTAAAAATGCTGAAATCTGGAGATCTATCTGAGGAACCCTAACTTGTGAAATCATAAGTATGAACACTAAAATTTTGAGATGAACTTTGATGATGCTGTGAGGTTTAGGATTATTTTTTTTAGAAGAGGAGCTGGGCCATTGGATAAGATGGTCAAATGCCAGAGGAAAAAAAGACAACATCTTGTGTAGAGGGCAGCAATAAGATATAACTAAAGGTTTTAGCTTCTTCATTTTGTTAAAGTTTCCTTTGCAGCAGTGACTAGGGTATATATTTTCATATTATTTTGTAATCCCTGCTATGAGAAAGTCTAAATGTCCGAGTGAGCTCATTCATTACAGGTATTTGACACAGATGAGATTTACTGTGCTAGATTCTTCATACATGTTTTTCAAGGTTTAGGACCACCTCCTTTACTGGAACTCTTAGTTCTTCCAAAGCTAGTGATTAGATTAAAACAACATTGTGACAGGCGCAGCAGATATTTGATATGTAATGCCATGGCATAGCAGGAAATGGTAGTGGGGAAGACCAATGAAATGCTATCACAAGGCATGTGAAAGTCTTGTAAAGAAAAAAGTGGACAGTGCCATGTAAGGCCATTGATAAGGCAAGAAAGCTAAGAGATGTTCTCTTCTTCTAATGTTGTCTTTTGATCCATTGCCCTTAATGAGGATTGTCCAGTCTTTTAAAATGAGAGGGCAGCGTGGGAGGTAAACAAGCACAATGTTCAGAAATGAATGTTCTTGAGAGAATAATATGAAGAGCCAAACGCCAAGGGGTTCATTTCAAAAGAAATAGGTTTTGAGGCAGTTTGAGGCTTTGATTAAGGACACATATAAAACATGTTTATTTACATATTTTCTGAGTATCACTATTTGCATAACTCTCAGGAACAAAAGGATGTGGATTTAAGAACAGAAGCAGTGGCCTGCTGGATTGGACCCCTGGCCCACGTAGTTCAGCAGTCTGTTCTCACTATGGTCAACCAACTGCACAAGGAATCCACTTCAGAGGCAGTCCCACTGCCTTCAAAGCTAATAGCCATTGATCCCCGTGACTTCCATGAATTGGTCCAACCCTTTTTTGAAGCCAGCCAAGCAGGTAGCCAGCACCACATCTCATGGCAGAAAATTCCAAAGTTGAATTATGTGTTCTGTAAAACAGAAGAAGAGAGAAATATGTCCTTTTGTCTGTCCTGATTCTTCCAGGATTCAATTTCATTGGGTGACCTCTGCTTTTAAATCACCTCCCCAAATTCTTCACCCTGTTTATGGGCAAAGAAACTGAGGTGAGATGTCTACATAGGTAAGAGAAATTCTCAGGTTTTCTATAAATTAGAATGGTCACATCTGATGAAATCCTCCATTTTCAGAGTGTTACCATGTAATTTGCAACTCATAAAATGCACATGAAAAGGTGTATATTAAAAGATAATGGACACAAAAATGTATATGTTAGAAAAACATGAATTCAAAAATGTATTGTGTTAATTTTTATTTATTTATTTATTATTTGATTTATATCACCGCCCATCTCCCCCCACAAGGGGACTCTTAATGCATTTCTTTGAACTATGCATATTAGGGAAAGTGCATCAAGAAATGAATGGATTAGATGCTGATGGACATGCATACAGATTTTAATGCAGGCTTCTTTTTAATGCAAAATTCATAATGCTTAATTTTAACCATGATATGCTCATTTACTTATTTGACTTGTACCCCAACTTTCACCTCAAATTAATACATAATGTACTGTAATACATCTACCAGAGCTATCAGATTAGGCTAAATAAAGGAATAAAATCTCTGCAAATCTTTAGCAAAATATCAAAAATTCATTGAGAAACAACAACAGCAACAAAAAAACTGTTTAGAACCCTGGCAAGAATGATCTATCCTTTGTCTTCTATATGAAGAGGAAGAAAGAATGAAATAAGGATATTAGAAAACAGGGGAGAAATAGGTAAATGAGAGAGAGAGAAAAAAAGAGAGAGAGTAAGAGAATATGGATGCCCCCATGTAATTTTAGCTCTGCCCTCAGCCATTAGTTTGTCCAATCTTGCCCATTATTTGTGCAATGCTTCTCCTAATTGAGCTTCATATTGTTATTACAAACAGAAAGGTAGGAGAACTAATGTTGATCTGCAAGTACTATAATCCTGAAAAATCATTCAGTAAATAAGTAAATACATTAGAGCACACAGAGAGCACACAAAGGAATACTGTATATTGCTTTTGATCTTTAAAGATTAATGTCTTTTAAACAGTTGGTGTAATCTTAGCTGTTCCCTAAATGTGAAGTCTATCATGTATCTTCTAGTGCAAGGTCACACAGCCACCCTAGAAACATATTTAAGGATTCCCTTACTAACTTTGCTCAGACTGAAGAAGCTCCTTGGATAAGGAGCGAAACGTTTCCACTGAGAAAATAGAAATCCAGTCGACATGATTCAAGCTACAGACTGTTCCACCTGGATGACTGAGAACCTTCATCGACATATTGCTATACATTTTGGGGAAGTAACCCTGAAGTTGGTAAGGAAATTCGAGAAGACAGCAAGAAAGGTGGCAGACTATAGAAACCACCTACGTTTCAACCTCAGATGCAGACAACAGAGACTCATCCCGACAAGCCTACACCTGCAATCCACGGTGAAGTGTCACAAAGCAGACCAGATCCTGCAGAAGGCACAAAGACATCTTCTAAATGAAAGAATAAGGCAAGTCCACTTCACCATTGATGCCCTGCAATACAATTTTGAAAACCTTCACCAGGAACTCACAGCCACCCTTCCTGACCCAGTCCTGGATGGAGTTATTCAGCTTGGCAATAAAGTACAGCTGGCCCAGCATCACAAGGTCAAGGAGAGGCAAACTAAGAAATTTGACATTCTTCTTTCTCGCAGCAAGCAGAAACAAGGAACTGGAGAAACTGCTGGGAGGAACAACAACAACAGGACCACAGAGCACAAAAAGAACATGTGGGTGAAAAATCTCTCAGACAGAGAACTCACCCAATCAGAGAGAGATGTCCTAGCCAAAGGTCTTAATTTCACCATCACTCCCAAGCAAGTTCCGGTTGTGGAGCTCATTACAGCCACAGAATCGGCCATCCACAACAACCACCTACCTTTTGAGGAAGCGGAACAACTCCAGCTTAAAATATCTGCAACTCTGTCCAGTGCTCAACCTCCTCTCTCCAACCTTACCGTCCAAGAGAGGAGAGCCCTGACAGCCCTCAGCAAAGATGAAACCATCACCATTTTACCTGCAGACAAAGGAAGGTGTACAGTGGTTCTAAACTCTGCAGACTACCACAATAAAATTACCTCACTTTTGGAGGATCATCATACATATGAAAAACTGAAAAGAGACCCCACCAATTACAAGAAAAAGGTAATAGACAGTTTGAAACAATTAGAACATGATGGCTCCATCGATAGGATTACCTACCACCGTCTATTTCCTGGAGAAGCCATCCCCTGCATCTACAGACTCCCTAAGATCCACAAGGAAGGAACACCCCTCCGACCCATAGTCAGCAGCATTAATTTGGTAACATACAACATTGCCAAACACCTCTCTACCATACTAGCACCTCTAGTTGGACACTATGAACACCACATCCATAATTCGGAAGAATTTGTTTCCAAAGCAAAGATCCTGAAACAGATGAAACTATGGTCTCCTTCGATGTGTCCTCCCTTTTCACCAGCATCCCCACCACTCATGCTCTATCCGCTGTCAGGAAGAGACTAGAAGAGGACAGCACCCTTGAAAGGAGAAACCATCTCAACCCAAACCAGATCTGCCATCTTCTGGACCTGTGTCTTAACACCACTTATTTCTCATACAGAGGTGACTTTTGCAGACAAAAACACGGCTGTGCCATGGGTTCTCCTGTGTCACCCATTGTGGCCAATTTATACATGGAAGAAGTGGAGAAGAAAGCACTCAACACATTCCAGGGAATGGTGCCCACCCACTGGTTTAGGTATGTGGATGACACCTGGGTCAAAATCAAGGCCCAGGAAGTACAGGCCTTCACGGACCATATAAACACCATAGATGCCAACATTAGGTTCACCAGAGAAGACACCAAGGACAACAGACTGGCATTCCTAGACTGTGAAGTCCTCATTGGGACCGGTGGCAAGCTAGAAATAGGGATCTACAGGAAACCCACACACACAGATCAATATCTGATGTTTGACTCCCACCATCCACTGCAGCACAAACTAGGAGTCATCAGGACATTGTCACACAGAGCAGAAACCATCCCCACCTCCATGGATTCCAAAAAGAATGAAAATCAGCACCTGAGAACAGCCCTGAAGGCCTGTGGATATCCAAATTGGGCCTTCACTAAATCTAAGTCTACCAGACCTAAAAAAGCGACAGATAGGGCTGAGACTCAGAGTAAACGGAAGAACCTGGTCATTCCTTACATGGCTGGCGTGTCTGAAAAGATAAAACGGATATTTGGCAAACACCACATACCTGTATATTTCAAACCCACCAACACACTGAGACAGAGGCTTGTACACCCCAAAGATCAAACTCCAAAACACAAGAAAAGCAATGTAGTGTATGCAATCCAGTGCAGTGAGGAGTGCTCCAAACCAAACAACCTTTGTACAGGAGGATGGCCCAACACAGGAGAAGTAACACCACAGGACCAGAGTCAGCAGTTTATCTTCATCTAAAGGAAAAAGGACACTCATTTGAGGACATTAATGTTCACATTTTAGACAGAGAAGATAGGTGGTTTGAGAGAGGGGTCAAGGAATCCATTTATGCCAACTTGGAAAATCCTTCCTTGAATAGAGGTGGGGGCCTCAGGCACAATCTTTCCCCTATTTTCCTTCCTGCTTTGTCTTCTGTGCCTAGGAAGATTAAGACCATTTCGCAAGCTCAACAGCAGCATGGTAATCTTAACGATCCTCCTTTGGATGATAAAGGGACTTAGAAATAAACATCTCAAATAACCATGACCTAGCTCCAGGTGCAAGGTCACACAGCCACCCTAGAAACATATTTAAGGATTCCCTTACTAACTTTGCTCAGACTGAAGAAGCTTCTTGGATAAGGTGCGAAATGTTTCCACTGAGAAAATAGAAATCCAGTTGACATGATTCAAGCTACAGACTGTTCCACCTGGATGACTGAGAACCTTCATCGACTCACTGAGGTTGAGAAACACTGTTCTAGAGTCAACATGTCATGGCATAGCCTGTATGGTGAAGCTTAAAAAAGGTAAAGGTTCCCCCCGCACATTTGTGCAGTCGTGTCCGACTCTAGGGGCCGTACAGCTGGCTTTCACGTTTGGAGCAGGAGGACTGCAGTATGGACTGAGATAACTTTTTTCCTTCACATTTTACATGAACTTACCCCATTTGTTCTCCTAAACTTACTTTGAATGGGAAAAGAAGCCCCAATTCATTCTTTTTTAGAATTTTGCAGTGCTGTTACAAAGTGCATTTATAGGCTGAAATCTGCAATATTCTGAATGTTGTGATTCAGTTCACTGCTAATATAATTATTACTTATGAAAAAAGCATATGTAACAACAAATGAGCACCATATTATACATTTGCATATCTTAGGTAAAGGTCTGCTCAAAAGTACATTATATTAGGAAAAATAATGTGTAAAATGTCTATGGAGAGAGAGAGAGAGAGAGAGAGAGAGAGAGAGAGAGAATATTAAAAGTATACAAAATAAGATTATTAGGAGAAAGTCTGTAGAAAAAGCTAGGAGAAATGTGCATGATGTGGAATTAAAAATGCAACCTGATTCAGGAATGAACTGAAAGAAATGTGGACCTGGGAAAACAAGAGTTTCTGACATAGGAAAGGAATTTAGGGGAAGAATCTGTATAGGAAGGATAATAATATCGGGGATAGCTTTGACGGTGTGGTCAGTGAGTTAGAGCCAGACGTCCTGAAGAGTGAGGTTGAATGGGCCTTAAGAAGCATTGCTAATAACAAGGCAGCAGGAGACGATGGTATCCCAGCTGAACTGTTTAAAATCTTGCAAGATTATGCTGTCAAGGTGATGCATGTCGTATGCCAGCAAATTTGGAAAACACAAGAATGGCCATCAGATTGGAAAAAATCAATTTATATCCCCATACCAAAAAAGGGAAACACTAAAGAGTGTTCAAACTATCGAACAGTGGCACTTATTTCACATGCCAGTAAGGTAATGCTCAAGATCCTGCAAGGTAGACTCCAGCAATTCATGGAGCGAGAATTGCCAGATGTACAAGCTGGGTTTAGAAAAGGTAGAGGAACTAGAGACCAAATTGTCAGTATCTGCTGGATAATGGAGAAAGCCAGGGAGTTTCAGACATTTTACCTGCACATATAAAAGAGGCAGGACTCGGATTACATAGTTGTAGCCACCATCTTGACATTCTTTTACTAACCCCTCCCTGCAGACACCCACGGTTGCAGTTAAAACTCATGAAAATCACTGGAGCTTGTTAGTGGTGGTTAGGATCGGGGGAGAAGTTAATTAACAAAATGAATAACAAATCAAGAACAAAACATGTAGCTATATATGATATAGGTCTATAATTATATTATGGGAACTGCACATTGTTGACAATGCTGATATTCAGAGGTCTCCAGTTATGAGACTGGTCATGGCTACAGAGACTTTAATCTGGCCCTTCTTTCTTCAGATGCCTAGTTTCCAAGACAATTAAGACTTTAATCATAGTGGTACTACGCTATAAGAGCATTCTAAATGGCCACTGCCAGTTATGGAATGTTGTGGTTTGGCAAGAAGCCATTTCTTCTCAAGTACAGTAAAACATCATCCACTTGTCCAGGTGGGAACTCACAGAAGCCTTTGGCTTTTTACTGACAGCTTGTAAGTGACAAATGAAGCCTTGCTCTCCATTCTTTTCTGTTGGTATTGTGACTCAGGAGAGCTTGTGGCCAGAAGCCTGCAACTTCTGGGCCCACACAAACCTTTTAAGTTTTCCTTGACCTGAAGTGAAGTTTCTATCAGTTGGTGAGTCGGGTGGAACGGATATTAGCTTCTTGGAGAAAATCCTTCTCAGATGTTCCTTGCTCAGCTTTTTTTTTTAAAGGCTAAGTTGCAAGAAGGAAGAATGATCCAGGCATGCCTTGAAAGATTTGCAAATCTGCTGAGATCTACAGTATCCTAGACTTTCCTATTGATTTTTAAAATTTATTTTATTTTGGTATCCTTTTGGAGGGCCTGTATATTAAGATGTTGGATTAGGTTCAGGATAAAAGGTAAAGGTTCCCCCCGCACATTTGTGCAGTTGTGTCCGACT
This sequence comes from Charina bottae, assembly GCA_023362775.1. Taxonomy (NCBI): domain Eukaryota; kingdom Metazoa; phylum Chordata; class Lepidosauria; order Squamata; family Charinaidae; genus Charina; species Charina bottae. The sequence continues at coordinate 16,983,513 of JALMGJ010000014.1, read as the reverse complement.
CTAGGGGCCGGTGCTCATCTCCATTTGTTAGCCAAAGAGCCAGCGTTGTCTGAAGACGCTTCCATGGTCATGTGGCCACATGACACGTGCAGAACGCTGTTACCTACCCACTGAAGTATCTATTCATCTACTTGCATTTACATGCTTTCGAATTGCTAGGTTGGCAAGAGCTGGGGAGAGTGTGGGAGCTCACTCCGTCACACGGGGCTAGGGATTCGAACCTCCAAACTTGCGATCTTCTGATCGACAAGCCGCTGAGCCACCACACCCATCTAGGTTCAGGATACCCATGTTTAAATCTCCGCTCACCATGCACCTCACTGGGTGACTTTGGACCAATTATTTTTCTCAGCCCAGCCTAACTCACAAAATTGGTGCTGTGAGGATAAAATTAGGGGTGACCCCATGTATACTGTACCATCTTGAGCTCCATGGAGGAAAGGTGGGAGATTAATGTAAGAAAATAATAGAGATTCTTGATTATAGCTCTTCTTATGCAACAATTTTCTTAGATTATACTGATGAGTTTTCTGTTTATGTTTCTTCTCTTTGACCAAGACACTAATATATCATATCGTACAACAGTGCTTTCCAAACTCCCGCTGTTGGCGACACACCAACGGTGGCAGCGGCGGCTGCCTCGTGTTTTGCGGTAAAACCCGGAAGCGCTGATGGTGCGCTGCTGCCGTCGCTGCTGCCACCACCGCACACACTGCCACAAGGGCGGTGGCGATGCACCATCGCCACTTCCGGGTTGTGTTGCGACACACAGTTTGGAAAGCACTGTCGTACAACAACAACACGTTTAATTTTCAGGTCCTTGTCCAAAAGAAGTAGCATTAAATAGAAATTCCCTTCCTGGAAATTTCTTCAATATTGGATATACAGTATAAGGATCTGTCTAGAGTCCTTATATAGGGAACAGTATAACAACATATGGCTTAGGGTTTCTATTGAGCCCTCACCACATGGACATAACCAAAGATGCATAGGGGTACCGTTAAAACATCCAAATGATATAGTTCCTAATAACTCCTAGCATATAACAACAGATAATGTCTGAACTAGCATATTTGATTGCTAACATTTTTAGGGAATTACCTAATCTGAATAGATGGTTGCATAATTTGTCATTGGTGTTTGAATTCTACTGTGCTTCTTCTATTCAGCTGTTGATGGTCAGCAACCATGATAAAAACTGAACAAGAAAATATGGAATTAAGGCTCCCAGTACAAATAATTTTGTAGAATCTCAGGTATTCTCTCAATTTGGCAATGACGTTTGCAGGGAATTTTTTCTAATAGAAAAGAATATCTGTAGCTCAGGGCTGAACTGTGGAGTCCTTGGTGCTCTCTGAGCTTGGTTGTTCGCTTGCAGACATTTCATTACCAGACTAGGTAACATCATCAGTGCTAGTGGGTGTGGGATTTGCTCCCTGTCTATATACAGTAGCTTATATAAGTTATATAAGTTTATATACAATCTCTAGCAACCAGTGCCCAGATAAGTAGGGATTAACACCAGATAAACAATCAAGCAGAAAACAGTACCCTAATCAAGGAACTACCAAAGAGAAAACCACACCCCCACCAACACTGGCAGAGCAAGCTACTGTATATAAACAGGGAACAAACCCCACACCCACTCTACCAGTACAGTTTTCTGTCAGCTAAAGCAGGGGTACCCAACCTTTTTGGCACCAGGGACCAGTCGTGGAAGACAATTTTTCCACGGACCAGGGGAACAGGGTTTGCAGGCGGGAGCCAATCGCGCAGACCGGGGGTGGGGTTTGCAGGCGGGAGCCAATCGTGCGGACTGGGAGGCGGGGTTTGGAGACCCGCATGGTGGCCCAGTTTGTAACAGGCCATGTACCGGTAGTGGACCGGGAGTTGGGGACCCCTGAGCTAAAGGACTGGTAGATAGAACCATCTGAGATATGGGGAAGAACCATCTCTTTCTCTTTCCCAATATACACCATTGTGCAGAGTTTAGAGGCAGGATTAGCTTCACAACTAAGAGATTTGATGTATCCAATGTGTCCTCCCTTGCAATGTAAACATAAAATGCTTTGTGTAAGTACAGTGACTATTAAGGTGTGGGGCAATGGATAGCTGGGGACTCCTGACATTAGCAGTTTGCAAAATGAACTAATTTCCACTCTCTGTTTTGCATTACCAAAGTTGTTGGTTCCAAAGAGAGCGGCTGAGCCACCCAGGAGAATGTTAGCAAGCTTTCCTATTAAGGAAGAATGACAGAAAATGTAGATATGACTGTGTAGAAAATGCGTTAGGGATGAAAGAAGAGGAAGGAAGCTGAACACAGTGTTTAGCATCACTTAATTTTAACAAGTCATCCAATTGGGTACTTGACAACTTGCTTACAAAGTTATGAAATGTTGGAGAATTTCCAAATATTGAGCAAACCAAAAGGGACAGGAGGGGGGAATTTGAAAGCCCTTTTGAAGTTGCCCTAGCCAGACATATTTCTCCTTTTCCTTTTTAGCTTCTTGTCAGCCACAACTAATTTTTTAATATTTCCCATCCTATTGTTTCCAGTGATAGTGAACTGACCATGTCAGCAGTTTCCAGAGTACTCAGTCACTTGGGATCCAGTGATGGAAAGCATTAATCCAATGTACTCCCTGATACACCGAAAGGTTCATCACACTTCTCTTTTTTTAAGCATTGATGACCATGTGATTATACAGAGGTGGGAGCAAGTGTCTGAACAGAACTTAAAAGTTTGCAGTAAGAAAGGATATTTGGGACTTATTGACAAATGTAGAAGGTCTAAGACTGAGAAGATGGGAACCATTGGTTTCTAGTCTGGAGAAAACCATGAAGCATCTTTCACCGGCTTCCTAATCCAATCAAGAGATTACCCAAGTATTTGTGAACTTAGAACAGAGCTTTCCAAACTGTGTGTCGGGACACGTTAGTGTGTCGGCTGCAGTGTCTGGGTGTGTCGCGGCTGCTGCTGCCTCCTGGCTTCCACGCAGGTCCTAGTGCCTGCCTTGTGCCTTGCTGCTTCCAAACCTGCTATGATTCCTGCTGTAAGAGTGTGTCGCAAAATGATGCCCTGCTGTAAGAGTGTGTCGCAAAATGATGGATGTCTAAAAAGTGTGTCACCAACATGAAAAGTTTGGAAAGCTCTGACTTAGAAGGACAAGAGAAAAAAAAGTCTAGAACTTCAGCTCTGAAGTATAGAAGCTTTGATTTCTTAGCATTGTAACGAACAATCAACTGTTGAGTATAAGGCTTCATTCTTGTCTGCAGTGAAGATCCTAATCCAGTGAAACCATTTCTGAGAGTCTTCTGCCAAATCGAGTCTAATTCTGAATAAGGGGTTAATTTTCCAGAGATCTGTGATAACTGGGGAGCTGAAATCTGACCATCTAACCTGTTCACAATTCTCTTGTTGCCTTCACAGAAATTTACTTGCAGCATTCTAAGAATGGGTAGAAATATCATTTTCCAGAGACAGTAAATATTTTGGCCAGATCTATAGCCATTTCATCAAAGAAGTAATTCCTGCATTTGAAGTTTGATTTAAGTGATATGGCAACTCAATAATTTATGAAAATTTCCACTAATCTGACAACTATAACAAAAAAGCTTTTTTTTAAAAAAAAAACTGACCAAGCAAAGAGATAAAACAGTGATACAGGACAGCAAAAAGAGAGGAATTATCTCTTGTGTTCAGATTCAGCTGCTTATGTAGTAGGGCCATACAACAGAGAACCAGGAATACTTATTGAAAAGTGAGATAGTAAGGAATAACCAATTCAATCTGGTAGATTGGGTATGCTACGGGTCACGTCAGCCAAGGAATGTCGGTTGGTGGGGACTTCTCTGCCATAGTGCCTGCCCCCTGGAATATTCTCCCTTCAGAGATCAGGATGTCCCAGACCGTGTTGGCCTTTCGTAAGGCTGTGAAGACCTGGTTATATGCCCGAGCCTGGGGCCCCGAACGTGGGAATGGTCCCGTTTCTTGGCTATGCTAACATCTTTACATTGCTTACTTGGCAGCCATGTATATTTATTTTGTATTTTAATTGTTTTAGTGGTAATTGTTTTAACTGTTTTGTGGTTTTTATTGTTGTAAGCCGCCCAGAGTCACTTGCTGAGATGGGCGGCTATAGAAATTGAATAAATGAATAAATAAATAACAATTATCATCAGGACTGACTTCAGATACTAAGATTAGAAAAACGTATTGTTTGTAAGCATTCAAAGGCTTTTCCATTTCAATTGGCTTAATATCTTAGGAATTTGTTTTGTTTAATATAAGGGTGTGATATCTAAACAACATTCTATTGCAACGAAACGTTGCAACATGTTCCTTTGTGGTTTTCAGATAAACTTCATTTTCCAACCAGTGCACAAAACTGTATTCCATGTTTTTTTGTTTACTTAGCTCTTGAAAGTGCAGTTGTTGCTTAAATTTCAAGAAATAATGATAAGTACAGTATGATAGTAACATTGGCACTGATTGAAATACATGATTTTTTTAAAATCACCAGAATGATCTGTGCATCCTTTTGCAATGGACTTTACATAAAGACAGTATTTGGAGGCACAAAAATTTGCCTCAAGAGGTTCACCTCGTAATATAATTAAAAAGAACACACAAATCATCAAAATGTAGCTTCTTGTTCTAAAGTCTAAACCAGGGCTTTCCAAAGTTTTCCCGCGGCGACACACCAACCGCCGTTGGTGTGTCGCCGCGGGAAAACCTGGAAGTGCCGCCATTGCGGCAGCGCGCAAAAACCCGGAAGCGCTGCTGCCGCTTTCAGATTTTTGCGCACCGCCGTTGGTGTGTCGCCGCGGGAAAACCCGGAAGCGCTGATGATGATCAGCGCTTCCGGGTTGTGTGGCGACACACCAGACTGTGTGTGGCGACACACTTTTGTGTCGCCACACACAGTTTGGAAAGCTCTGGTCTAAACAATGATTAAAGTTCTGCTGACAGTTTGGGCAGCTTTCTCCAACTTTGGCAACTTCCAGAGGTGTGGACCTCAACTCCCAGAATCCCCTAAGCACTATGATTATTGCTAAGAACTCTGAGAGTTGATCGACACATCTAGAAAGTACCAAGGCTGGGAAAGGCTGATCTGGGGACTGGCTTTGGAAATGCCTTATGTTATTGAACATATATTATTTTATATCAGCCTTGGAAAGCAAACAGACAGATGGTGGCAACACTTCTGATATCTTCATATACAAATAACAGAACCAACCATATAATGAATGAATCTTTATTACAGCGAAAGGCCAGAGACCAACCATATATGCATATGGCACAAATATACGCATGTACAGTATATGTACCAAGACAGCACAGACCAGTAAAAAGCTACATTATGGGTAATCACTGGCCCATGCACTAGATGTTGCTTGTGGCACATTAGAATTTGGCTAGCTGCTTCTCCCTCCTCCCCCAAACGCAGTAAGTATGTTTATGAAAAAAGTGCTTATTCTTTCTAATAGTATTGTATTCTCACTCACTCTATTTATCTACATGGGGAATGATAGCTGAGGACAGAATGATTAAATCTAATGCACCCTGCAAAGGCCTGCAAATTGTCACAAGGTGGCAATTCAGCAACATTTTGCATATTTATGCTAATATACATTTTTTGCTTTTTTTAAAAAGGAAAATGGCACATAGAGATTTCGGGGAGAGGGAAGATAGAAAGAATGGGAGGAGAAAAAAGAGTGAGAGAGAGACACAAAAAATAAGTTAAACAAGGTTGAACCTGGTTAATATTTGGTCCTACAGGGAATTCTGTGGAAATAAACTAGACTGGTAGAAGAAATATACGAACAACTCACACAATAGATGTGCAAATCCCACACATGACAGCACCACACCCCCTAATCACCACAATAAAACCCTCTCCCAATCTCTTGTAAATGACCCACAGAAGACACACACCCTCTCAGCAGCTATAAACACCAGCAGGAACACACACCCTCCACTTGGGCACAGAGATAATCTTCTAGCTGTGCTCCTGTCCTCTGAAGATGCCAGCCACAGCTACTGGCGAAACATTAGGAACCAAAACTGCCAGAACACAGCCACACAGCCCGGAAAACCCACAACAACCATTGGATTCTGGCCATGAAAGCCTTCAACTATACATTTCTGTATTATTGCTGCTGAGAAAACTACCTGGATGCATGTATGCATTAATTAATTAGCATCAGCCAAGCTTGACTTGAAGCAGACTGTGCCTTAAGGGCAGAGAAAGGCCCAACACTGACCTTACTTATTTTGGCATGTGAACTTAATGGAAATGCTCCTGAACTTAATGCATGTCATATCCCTTCTAATGTATATCCCTTCCTCTTTTTCCTTGATTTCTGTTCCTTCTGTCTTCTGAGAATTAGTCTCGGAGATGACCCTAGGTGGTCATATATCATGCTGTAATTAAAGGTCATGACTTTAAGCTATCTAGTTCTCAGATTAATGGGAGGATGTAACTGAAAATGACATCAGCGGAACTCTTTCTCTGTTAGTCACATTCATCATTCCAACCGAACAGGGATACTGTTGATATAATGATATCATTCTGTGAGTGCAAAGCTAATTTTCTGTGTGTTTGTGAGTGAGAGATACAAAGAGAGAATGCAGACAAGGATAAAGGTAAACACACAGGTGCAAATTTGTGTAGATTTTGTTTTTCAACAAGGGGGGGATGAGAGAATTTGGAAAATGCAAATTTCCTTAATATCGCTAATAAAACTCCCTTGATCAAAATGCAACCTTATACCTATGGTATGATAAAGTTAAAGTTAACAAGGATTTCAAAAATCATTTTATTAGGAATGCCATATTGAGAGTCTGGAATAAATATAAGGTAAGATTGTCTCCAAATGTACCATTATGGTTGTCACCTCAGGAAGCAATTGTTAGAAGAGAAAATGTGGGAGGAATAAATTGGTTGAAATATAAAGATTTATTAAATTTTGAGGAGGGTAAACCAAAAATTAAAACAAGGGAAATGTTAGAACTGGGTGGATTTACATGTCACTGGTTCACCTATATACAGTTGGGGGAATGTTTTAAATTAGACAAAAAGAATTATAAATTTGTTAATGAAACAACTCAGTTTAAAATGGATCTTTGCATAAATGATGATCATGTTATTACTAAGATGTATAAGATTTTATTACAGATGAATATGGAAGATGAACACGTTAAGGATTGCATGATTAAATGGGCTAAGACTTTTGGATATGATATCATGTTGGACCAATGGGAGAATATGTGGACGAATGGTTTGAAATTTACGCTGAATTATAACTTGAAAGAAATTTTTTATAAGATGATGTATCGCTGATATTTAACTCCTGATAAGTTGTCCAAAATGTATAATGGTGTAACTAATGTCTGTTGGAAATTCTTACAGGGTGAAGGAAACTTTTACCATCTTTGGTGGACTTGTGAGAAGGCTAAAAAGTTCTGGGATCAAATATGCATTATTATCGAAAAGATTCTTAAAGTAACTATACAAAGAAAATCAGAACTTTTTCTTTAGGGATTGATGGAAAAGGAATTAGAGAAACAATATGGAGTTTTGCTGCTATATAGGATTACGGCTGCAAGAGTGTTATATGTACAACGATGGAAAGATCCACAAATACCTACGGTTGAAGATTGGATTGTAGAATTAATGGACTTGGCTCAGATGGCTAAATTAACAGCTTTAATAAGAGACCATTCTATTTCTGCATTTATATTAACTTGGCAACCACTTTTAGAGTACTTGCTTGTAATAGAAAAAGATGAGGTTTTGATTTTGGGTTTTAGAGATTAAATGGTTTGTTGTAATAGAAATAATGTTATGATGGATTAATTGATTGTAAGAGATTAGATTTGTAAATTTACTTTTATTTGTATTGGAGAAAGTTGGAAGTTGCTTTCCGTTTCTTTTCTTTCTATTGACCCTTTTTATAGTTTGTTCTTTTTTCTTTAGTTCTGTTTTCTGTCTACTCTATACTCTTTTTTGTATCTTAATTATATCTTGAAAATAAAAAATTAAACTGAAAAAAAATGCAACCTTATTTTATCATTCTTTTAAACCACCATAGAAGTGTTCTATATGCTTAAAAACCAATGTAATCCATGAGGACTCAAGCACTGTTCTTGCTTATCTGTTAATAATATTAAAAGGTAAAGGTTCCCCCGCACATTTGTGCACTTGTGTCCGACTCTAGGGGGCGGTGCTCATCTCCATTTGTTAGCTGAAGAGCCAGCATTGTCCGAAGACACTTCCACATTTATGTGGCTGGCATGACGTATGTGGAACGCTCTTACCTACCCACCAAAGTGGTACCTATTTATCTACTTGCATTTGCATGCTTTCGAATTGCTAGGTTGGCAAGAGCTGAGGCGAGTGCAGGAGCTCACTCCATCACGCGGGGCTAGGTATTCAAACCTCCAAACTTGCGATCTTCCGATCGACAAGCCTGGCGTCTTACCCGCTGAGCCACCATGCCCCTTAGTGTATACACTCAATGTATACACTCAATGTATGAGTGGCTGTTAATCATAGCAGCTTACACCTGCCTACTACCTTTGCTGCTCAGCCCTAGGCAAAGAAGGGACCATCAGAAAATTGGCACCCTCCATTAAGAAATCCTCCTTGTATTAATATTCCAAAGCAAGAAATAGGAAGCCAGTTCTAAAAAAGGATAGGGGCTTGTTCACTTTTAGTAGTTACCTAGAAGGGAAATTTAACAAGTGTAGTCACTATTCATATGAACTGTTATTTCATGAAAATCTCTTTTGATACAATGACTAAAGACGTGGGAGCCCCCTTTTCCCTTTGCATGTGGCCATCCTAATATGCAACGTTCCCTGATTTCAGTAAGAATGTTTGAATTCGCCCTGCTTACTGGCATGCACGATAGAGTGTAGGGAATCAGAGAGATGACCTTGATGGAAATAGGCAAAAACTGTTATATAAGCAAAGAGGGCTGAAACATTCCTTAAGTCCTGGGAAACCAGCTAGTATTTAGAAAAGTCTTGGGCAGACTTCTCCCTGATTCGCTGGGATATGAGAGGGAGGGGAGGTAAAGCACCATCGGGTTGCAGGATTGATGCCAGCCCTTTGGGGTGGACTATGTACAATTTGAATGAATCTGTTGCTCAGATGACATCAGAAAAGACTCAAGGGTAGAATAAAAATTTCAACCAGTTGACTAAAGCATTGCTCATAATCCTATTAAATATGGGAATTTTTTGGAGAACACAAGAAACATGGACAGTGTTTCTGAGAATGTGAAGCAGAAATGTTCCTGTGGAAGAATGACATAGATATGTGTACAACAATACCGTTTGCAATACTTCTTGAGTTGACGGACATCCGTTGGTATGAAGATAGATGACACATCCTTCCTGGATGAGGACATTGAAGATCAACTTACCCTGAATGCAGATTCTTTACCACCAGCTTCTCTTGGTTCTGTTCAATGCTTGTACCATGTTAGTGCAGGGACAGGCAACCAGTGATCCTCCAGATGTTGAGGAAATGTCAGTGCTAATCAGTATAGCTAATGATGAGGGATGCTGCGAAAGGTGAGGTGGTAGCTCAACAACATCTGGAGTGCTTCAAGTTGCTTACTGCTAGCATTGAATAATACTGGGCCTCCATGAGATGCATCCTCTCTCTTTCTTCTAGGAAAAAAAACTACCTTGGATTTATTTAGCAGATGAAGAAGGAGCAGTTATTTGGAATTTTCTTCCAGGAGAGAATGAACCCTGCTCTGTTTTTTGTCTGGTGATTGCAGAATTAGGAGAAAGCCAGACCCATAGAATTGTAGGAGGCCTTGCAAATTCAGTTCTCCAACACACTATTTGGTACAGGAATTCTGAGCTACAACATCCTCTACAGATGTTTAGGATCTGGGTGAAAACCTCTGGAGAGGGACCCTTCACCTCCTCGGCTAATTGGATTCATTATCAACTTTCTCTCGTCATGAAGAGTTGCTCATAATGTCCAACCAATACCAATCCTTGTGTAACTTGCACCCATGAGAGCTAGTCCATTTTCTGAGACAAACAATAAAAATTGTCATCTCTCTGTAACAATCTTCTGAAAATGTGAAAAGTACTGTCAGGCTGCCATAGCTTTCCAGCATCTTCTCCACACTTGACCTAACAAGTGGCTTCATTCTTTTCTCACATGACTTGTTCTCCATTTCTATGACAATTTCTGTGGTGCTTCCCTGAAGTGGTTCCAATTTCTCCACTTTCTCCTTGAATGGTAGAGACCGGGACTGAACATTGTGCTCCACATGAGGCCTGAGTAATACAAGGCTAAGGTGAAACTCCTCCTTCTCAGAATTTTGAAATTAGGTCTCTAATCATGTACCCCCAAAGCAAAGTGACTCTTCTGCATTACACTGATCTCAACCTCATTGAAACCCTTAGGGACTTAAGCTGTTCTTAAGCTCTCTAACCAAGAGAGCTCTCTAACCAAGAGCAAACCAAACCCACTGATGCTCTATTTCATTTCCACTGCCACTGTTTGCAGTTTGGTCACTGAAACAGGGAGAAAACTGAAAACAGAGGTAGCTTCCTTGTTCTTTATGAGGGCTATACTTGTTTCAAAAAGGATTCAGACAAAGGGCTTCAAAATCTCTCGTGAAAATGAGCAGAGCACATTTCGGCTATTCATTAAATCAGCCCAGTATTCAGACTGCAAAAGCCTGTGAAAAATACCTCTGTTTTAAAAAATCAGTTCATTAAAACTAATGTGACCCTCCGAGTCAGTTTTTGATTCCTGGCAACTGACTGGACAAGTCAAGACTGGTTGTGGGGAAAGGAATGGCAGGGAAGAAGCAGATCTGGCGATCTTAACCACTTTTCTTTCCTATCGCTCTCTTTTTTTTAACCCGTTCCATTGTGCCCGATTCTCGGAGACTGCCTGCACAAGTCCCTGCAGTTTTCTTGGCAAGATTTCAGAAGCATTTTGCTATGGCCTCCTTCCTAAGGCTGAGAGAGAGGGACTGGCCCAAGGTCACCCAGCTGGCTTTGTGCCTAAGGCGGGACTAGAACTCTCAGTCTCCTGGTTTCCCATTGGCTCCTTCCTAGGGCTGAGAGACAGGGACTGGCCCAAGGTCACCCAGCTAGCTTTGTGCCTAAGGAGGGACTAGAACTCTCAGTCTCCTGGTTTGCCATTGGCTCCTTCCTAGGGCTGAGAGAGAGGGACTGGCCCAAGGTCACCCAGCTGGCTTTGTGCCTAAGGCGGGACTAGAACTCTCAGTCTCCTGGTTTGCCATTGGCTCCTTCCTAGGTCTGAGAGACAGGGACTGGCCCAAGGTAACCCAGCCGGCTTTCATGCCTAAGGCGGGACTAGAACTCACGGTCTCCCAGATTCTAGCCTGATGCCTTAACCACTACACCAAACTGGCTCTCCAACTGTTAAAGCAGTGGTACTTTTGGCAGTGGACTACCAAATAATATTGGACTGCTTTAACGAATACCAGAGAGATGCTGCTCTCAGGGATGTTCCAGAATAATGTGTGAAGTATACATAGCCCACTTGCTATAAATAAGGATTGTAGGGACTTTTAATGTTCATTTTTCAAATTAAAAGTGTCTATAAAGTAGTTAAAGTCAAGGGACCTATGGACATGAATACCACGTTGCCTAATCCCAAAACTGGAGAATGACCATGGCCATTTTAAGAGATGAGCAATCTGAGCTATAAAGATACAATTTCTTTCTATTTACACACAAACTCCTCAACTTCTTACACTCAGCAGCACAGGAATCGGGTCTGACTGCTATTGGAAATTGCATCATTTGGCAAATATTAAATTAATAATAAGTGTTGTGTAATTCTTTTTTGCATTGTCATAAACAATGAACATCTCAGGGAACTGATGGGATATCAATCTGACAGCATTAGTGCTTTGAGAATCTCGGGCAATGGCAGAAGGCCTGTAGAGGGCATAGGGGATGGCTTTGAAAGACAGAAGGAAGAGCCGCTACCAAGGTAATGGTCAGATAAGAGGGGTTTCAGCCTGGGCCAAGAAAATAACTTGAGATAATGTCTCAGACAAGCCCTTCTCTAGTGCACAAGAAGATAAGGTGAGGGAAGGGAAAGCACATTCAGACTTGTAAGATTCTGTTACTATAGCAGTTACAATAAAAGTAGTCCTGATCTACAGGGCACTGGTTTATTAGTCTGGTCTACCTTGTTGGGCTGACAAGACCCCATTCCATAGTCTGTTCCATAAAGCTATCAGAAAATCCGGTCTTAAGAATTAGCTTAGGGATAAATATGGCTGTAACTTATGGATCTCCTAGCAAGAGACATTGTATCAGGTTCTTGAAGCTGCAAATTTGGCAATAAGTCCCAAAGAAAGTAATGGGATTTAGTAGAAGGGATGGAAACCCTTGGACCTCCAGATGTTGCTAAATGAAAATCCACATACATTGGCCGATGTCAGCCTTCCCAGGTAGACCAGACAGGAAACATGACCAGATGAGCTAATTCTACTTTATTGTCAGGCTACATTAACAGAATATTTCAAGTCTGGAAGTAGAAATCTCCTGCTGTTTCCTTTACAGCCTGGGAAGCAAGCAAGGGAGGGTCCCTTCTGACCTTTGTCTGCCCATTATGCAGCTGCAGGCTATGCCCTCTCTTATCTGACTTTTCCCTAGGGAGCATCTCTTTGCCCGTCTTTCAAGGTCTTTGTCACATACCATTACAGCCATGCTGCCTAGGGCTGCTAGGAGATGCCCAGCAGATTAGCAATATCTGGAAGTCTCAGGGACTAATAGTATGGGTAAGGCAAAAGAATTTTGCTTTTATTATTAGTATTATTGTCTGTAAGCCACCCAGAGTTGTTACAGTATATGCGAGATGGGCGGTGGAGAAATATGGCAAATAAATAAGTAACTCTGGGGAAAAAACAACTACTATGCTTATATCTCACACTTTGAGTGAGATGGGTAGTGGCTAAATTTGAAATATAAGTAAATAAATAAATAAATGAAGTGTACCTGCAGGTGTAATATTGCTATTTCAAGCCAAAAGGAAAATTGCCCCATGATTAGGTTAATACTGACAACTGAAATATTCCCAGAGATTAACTCTGTTTTGTGAGATCATTTTTCTCCCTCCAAAGAGCAAGATAAAGTGTGGGAGGAAATCTTTAACTACTTAGCTCGCTTTATAGGCATTTGGCTTTTATTGAGACAGAACACTCTGTATTGGCAATACTATGAGCAGATTTGAAGGGTTAAGGGGAGCGGACATTTTTAAAGGCCTATTTGGAGATGTTGGAATGAACCCCTTAGCATTGTCATTAAGCTACAGCTCATCTCCCTGTCCTTTGGCATATTTTCATGAATATATCTACTATGGGGAAGAAAGATGGAATGCACTGCTATGCACCACATGCCATGAATGAGAGGTGATTATGAATAACTAATGGGTATGGGCATAAGTTTCTTTTACAAGCCACAGGGACATCAAATTATGGGATTATGTAATTTCATTCATGAAGTCTTGATGCATCAGGTCATTTGTGTGAAGATGAGGTCAATTGTCCCACTCATAGAAGCCAATAGACACCCAAATTGTCATATAACTTGAGAAATGGGTGATCAAACCAATCTTTTTTTCCCTAGATTTTAACAGTTCAATTTTGTACATTTTAACTCTTATACTGTGAGGACGATGTATGTTTTACTTGCATACGTATGCATTTTTTCTCCTCTGTGAAAATTAGCATTTGTATTGTATTGCTTTTCTCTTTTTAAAAATTTGAATCCACCCAGAGAACATCTGCTCTTGGGAAGGCTAAAAATATACAGATTAAGTAGAGGTGCCAGTGAATGAATTGTATCAGGAGTATTAATGTTTTCCTGTATCATTTTCCTTACATTTTAAACTACCCAATAACTGGAGTTCTCTGGGCAGTTTACAAATTAAAAACTGAAAATATAGGAAAATAAAACAAGGACAGAAAAACAGATCTGAGGAATAAAAGCAGAATGATCAAACCCCAAAGTAGGGTCTGCAGGAGAGATAAGAACAAAGAACAAATCTAAAACTTGGATCCAAAACTTTGGTTGACTTGCAAACATGTCCAGAGGCTTAGTCAAAAAGTAGTTGGAAATCATATCCAAAGCGGTCCTGATTCTTTTCTGGAAGGGAGTTTGTGGTTTTGAAGGTTTGCAATGGAGGTCGTAAGTCTCTGCAAGGCTTAAGACATCCACTTTGCTGCTACACATCATTCTGCAGGCAAAAGAAAAAAGAAAAAAAAGCCAGTTTCTTTGGCTCCTCCCATTAGGAAGTGTCCTTTGAAGGTTGCAAAAGGATTGCTGGTAAACCAGGCTACATTTTTTGCATCTGAAAGGATTAAAATTATTTTTAATAAACCTTCTTTCTTGGATATATTCCACCTTATTTGATAGGGGTAGCTAGTAAAGCGCTTTAGATTATGATCTTAGGTGTCTGGAAGCATTGAAACTGGGAGTGCTGACTGTGAGAGGGGATTGGATAACAACAGTCTCTTTTTTTCCTTTCTATTTTTTTCTCTCCTAAACTTTATTCTTTATTTTAGAAGATTACAAAATATGAACAGAGTACCAGAATATACAATACTTGCACCCAGCCCTTGCACACTAAATGCAAGATTTTATTTATTATTTATTATTTATTATTTAAATTTGTAACACCACCCATCTCCTCCAGAAGGGGCGTGCTGCCTCAGCAGGTAAGATGCCAGGCTTGTCGATTGGAAGATCGCAAGTTCGGAGGTTCGAATCCCTAGCCCCGCGTGACGGAGCGAGCTCCTGCACGCACCCCAACTATTGCCAACCTAGCAATTCGAAAGCATGCAAATGCAAGTAGATTAATAGGTACCACTTCGGTGGGTAGGTAACAGCGTTCCACGTGCATCATGCGGCCACATGACCGCAGAAGCGTCTTCGGACAACACTGGCTCTTTGGCTAACAAACGGAGATGAGCACCGGCCCCTAGAGTCGGACACGACTGCACAAATGTGCGGGGGAACCTTTACTTTACTTTTACCATCTCCTCCAACCAGGGAACTCTGGGCGGTTTACAACAAACAAGTTAAAAATATAAAATTACAAGAACAATAAATTACATATAAAATCCAAATAGAAAGATGTTAATAATAAGGCGGGTTTCATGGCACCAGCCACTCCCAAGAGGAACTATTGGCATTCCCGTCCCAAACAAGGCTCCAGAACCAGGTCTTCAAGTTTTTCCAGAAGGTTGGGAGTGAAGAAACTCGCCTCAGCTCCAGGGGCAAGATATTCCAAAGGGTGGGTGCTACTGCAGAGAAGGCACACCTCCTGGACCCCGCTAGATGAAATTCTTTTGCCAATGGGGTCCATAGCAAGCCCTCTATGCATGACCGAGTGGGGCGGGTCGATATTCTGGGGATGAGACGGTCCCTCAGGTAACCTGGTCCCATGCCATGTAGGGCTTTAAAGGTGATAACCAACACCTTGAATTGGACCCAGAAGCAAACTGGTACCCAATGGAGCTCGCGCAGCAGGGGTGTTACATGGGCAATCTTACAGCACCCAGAACTGTCCGCGTGGCCGCATTCTGGACCAGCTGGAGCTTCCGGATACTCTTCAAGGGTAGCCCCATGTAGAACACATTGGAATAGTCTATATGGGAGATGACAAGATACTCCACCCAGGAGAATTTCTCGTTTGGAAGGATTTCTAAACAAATTTCTATTTTACCCATCTGAATAAAAAGCAGGTAGAAAAAAAATGCCACAGCAATTTCATTGACTAGCACTAGTGAATTCCCTAGCAAAAGTTACATATATAGCTTTTTTTCATAGTGGGGGTAGATGAAAAAATAGATAATGATGATTTCACCAAATGAGGCAGCATATGGAAGAAGAGAACAGATGGGGAATCCTAAAGCGTAGCATTCCCCAGAATGTGGGAAAAGAGATGGAGAAAAAAAATAATAACTTGGACTGAGCTAAAGAAAGAATTGGAAGCAAATTTAGATAAGGGAGGGAGTTGAGGGAATGTGTTGGGTATAAGTGTCAGAAGATGATTTTTCACATGTTGTGGTGAACACCTAAAAATAATACAGAGAATTGGCTTATGGAGTAGTTAATTATCAGTCAGTCAGTAAACTTTCTTATAGTTATTGACCAATTCATAAAAAAGAAAAAGGCAAATTCTAGTTCTAGCAAATGGAAATGTAATAAAACTAAATATTATCATTATTAAATGGATGTAGTCAGATTACAGCATATTTTACAAATAGTAAAACAAAACTTAGCCACATTCAGAAAAATGAAACCACACTGGTCGGACAATAATAATTTAGATAGAATTAATCTGGTTCGCCTGGAAACGAGCAACAATTATTATAGGGAAGAAATATGTGATGATCTAGAAGTATCCTTGTCTACAGACTTAGGGGTGATGATCTCGTCTTCAGGAGCAAAATACAGGAGACGCAGAAAGACAAATGAATGGGGGATGGGTGGGAAAGCTTTTCCTCCTTTTTTCTATTATGAGGGAAGAATTAAGAGATTCTGGATCAGACTCGGCATCAAATTGAGGTAAGAAAAGCATCAAAGGCATACATATATTTGCAGAGGCATGCATATATTGTAACACTGGTTTATCATTTATCCTCCCCTCTAGCTTAAATAGAAAGGTTAAAATGAACATAAGATGTGGCTTGAGGCTACTTTTATAGCTGAAGGATTCAACTCTATTAACCCCCCCCCATGGAATTTGTGGGTGCTCAGCAGAATGTATGAACTGTAGATATCACAGAAAATCTTAAATGAAACAAATAAGATAATCTCTTCACAGGAAACCTTAAATAAAGCAAGTGGTTAATCCCTTATAGAAATCCACCATTGTTTATCTCACAGAAACTCTGTGAGATAAAATCCTAACACCGGACCCCTCTCCTTTTCTTATCAAGACTCCAGGGTGTTCATAACTAACTTGTGATATCTGTAACCGTCTAATTAAATTTTGACTTAAACCTCTGTTAATCATAAAACCTATATCTGGTGTCTTATATGTGTTAGAGATCTGAAATGTATAAAAACAGATGCTTCTTTTGTCTGGGGCGCTCCTTTTCAGAGAATGCCGCCTCCTATTACTTGAGCTCAATGAAAAGGGTTATTCTATTTCTCGTCTTGGTGTGAATTTATTTTGGGTCCTTCGTACCAAGTTAAACGTGCTTGGACACGGGACCAACTTTCGGTCCAACATAGGTCTTCCCCTAGACAGGCTTTGCAGTTTTAATTAGTTCGGTGCCATTGAGTCAAGGGACTGCTGGTGATGGTATGGGCAGAGGTACTGAAAGAAAACAACTGGGCCACCAAAGATGCTTTCAAAGGCTCATGTACCTCCTTGCCTTCTGTTTCTGAAATGAAGAGAAGGTTCTTTTGCCTTTGCCCTGCTGGAATGGATCTGCTGCTTCTACTGTAGGCTCTCTTTCTCCCAAAATTGCCAAACAGAGTAGCAAAAGGTAGATCTTCCTGTTTTCCTTTTCATTCACCAAAGACTTCTCCTTTGCCTTTAATAGGAGGGTGGATACTGCCCCTTTTTTCACACTCATCTTTATTCTGGCCTTGTAGATGTCTGTCACAGGTGGAGACCAAAGGGGGGATTATGAGGGAAAAGTGGGGCCCTGTTAAGGCAGGGGAAATGATTCACTGTGCTCTGTGATTCATCTCACAGTTCCTGTTCAAAAGCCCTTTGAGCGCCTGTCACTGTAGCTGACATTTGCACCACCAACATATAAATCTCCTGTTTCAGAAAATGGAGGGGCTGGGGGAGGTGTTATACTAAGAGAAGAACAAAGGTTCTTGGGGTCTCTTAAAAACTAAAAGATCTATTATGGCATAAAGTTTTTCCCCTGTAGTAGAGGCTGGGATCTCTTTGGTAGATGCATTGACATGGATCCAGTCTATCACACAATAACATCAATTTTCAAAGGCTACAAGGCATCTCATTATTCTTCCTGATTAGCAACTAGCATCAAATGCTAGCAATATTGAAAGCATATTAGATTGTCCAAAAAGTGCCTGTTACTCACAAAATACTGTAAAAACCAACTTATCACTGTCTCCTCCTTGACATTTAAAACCCCATGCACCCAAATTCAGTTGTATTAACAAGCAGGCCAGTGAGAGCTCCGCTGTAACCAATTAGTCACCTCCTTTGGGCTTTCACTTTGAGAGATGCCTTGAAAGAACCCTTCCATATATCATTGTTGGAGTGACATGCGCTAAACCAGCTGGAAGACCTGCCCTCTAGTAGTACAGTTGCAACTTGGAAGTTGTGCAACACCATTAGCAAACACTTCCTCATGTGAGGGCAAGAATATAGCTGAAGGACTCATTACTTGCTTCTCACAGTCAAAAGGAGAACAGCTCAGATTGGCACTCGCTTGAAAGCAGAAAGAGATTTCCTGTCATGCGGTCAAATCCAAGCTCCAAAATGATCCAAGCTCTCTTGGTTACTATATGCTTAGCAGTTTTTCCATATCAAGGTAAGATGTTTTCTTCGGTTTCATTTCTCAGATTCTTTGTGTTAAAAGGCTGTTGCACCTCAGAGGTTTCTATGGTTTTTCTTTGGATGATTAACAAGGACTTGCCCAACGTCAGTTTCTATAGACTCATCAAAACAATGCTCTCAAAGATCTCCTTTGTGCTAAAATTACATAGATAGTTTTTTGCACTTGCTTATATTTTGTCAAGCTGGAAACAGAGCCTGAGAAAGAAAAGTTCTGAGTGTGTTCAGGTTGGAGAGAAAGTTTTCCAATAATGTGAGTAAAAATGTTGATAAGACTGAAGAGGTGAGAGAGTTTGTTGGAAGAAAACTTCAGGGAGCAAAATGTGAACAGAAAGATAAAGTGCTTTCAGTTTTATTTTTCTTCTAACAGGTCAATTAGACATCATGTAATTAAGCTTGCATAATATTCAGCCAAAGAAAAGCTAGCGTTGTTGTTATAGAGAATCTTCAAACTATTCTCAAGCTAATGTGATGCTACTTACTTTTCTCAATGCAAGATTTTCAGATTTCTGCCAGTTGGCAGCACAGAAATGCAAATTTTTTTTTCAGTTAGTAGCACATAGATGAATTTTTTTAAAATCCATGGTAATTATGATCTTAAACAAATTCCCTTTCACATGAGACTTCTGAGTAAATTTGCTCAGCTTGGTATGGAAAGTTGTCTTCATGCAACATGCTTAACTAGGTTGTTGGAAGTCCTAGCAGGTGTACTACTCATAGGGTAAGTTCAATTACAACCTTGGTGTTTTGGTTTTGGAGTTTGGTATATCTGTAAAGCCAGTCTAGTTGGTAAGTTTAGTGTATTGTGCTGGGTTAAGAGTGTTGCGTGAATCACTTTCAAGTCAGGATTCAGGATTCAGACTGGGGTACAGTACCGAGATGTATTTTGGTCACAATTGTTTTTGACCTGTGGTGAGCCTGGGATGTGGGTGGTGCATTCATCCTGGCTCCCTTGATCTCTCGGCAGCCTTTGATGCCATCGACCATGGTATCCTTCTGACCTGCTGAGGGAGTTGAGTGGGAGGCACCATTCTGGGAGTTGGAGTGTTTCCATCTTTGGTTCTAGATGAGGTGGCACTACTCCATTCAGACTTGATGAGCAATCTGGGGGTTCTCCTAGATTCACAGCTCCTGCTCAAAGAGCAGGTGGCAGCTGTGGCCAGGGGAACTTTGCACAACTGCATTTGTGTACCAGTTATGCCCATTCCTAGACTGGGAGGCCCTGCTTGTGGTCACTCATGTCTTAGTCACCTCCTGATTGGACTACTTCAATATGCTCATGGGACTGCCCTGAAAGACTATCCAAAAGCTTCAGTTGGTCCAGAATGCAGCGGTGCATGTAGTTATGGGTGCAACTTGTTATGCCCATGTAACACTGCTACTCCGTGAGCTGCACTGGCTTCCAATAGCTTTCCAGATGTGATTCAAGGTGCTGGTTATCTCCTTTAAAGCCCTACATGGCATAGAACTAGGTTACTTGAGGGACCACCTTCCCCCAGGAATTTCTGCCTGCCCCACACGCTCCCACAGGGAGGGCACGCTCCAGGTTCCTTTTTTAAAATGTTTTCACCTTAGGGGGACCTAGGAAGCGTACCTTCTCTGCAGTTGCCCCTGTTCTCTGGAAAGATCTCCCCACCCTGATGTACGACACGCTCCAACTCTGCTCACCTTTAGGAAAGCCGTTAAGACCTGAGTTTTCCCCAGGCGTCAGGGGCCAGTTCAGTGGATTCCCTTTGGGTTGTTTTGTTGTGGTGTTTGGTCACCATTTCATATTTTGTATTTCATGTTCGTATTGATGTAGTCTATATTTTAACATTAGGCAGTTCTTTTTTGGTTTTTGGTTTGTTTTTTGTTGTTCTGCGCTGCCCGAAGTCACATTGTTGCATTGGGTGGCCTTATAAATCCAGTAAAAAAAAATTAAAAAGAGAAAATATAGCCAGTGGGCTCTTATACACACAATGCAATTACATCTCAAATCTTAAATATGTGCCTATACACTGGTTAGCCTATCAAGATAAAATTGGGGAGGTTAAGATTCGAATCCTCACTGATTCATGAAGTTTATGGAGGACTTTGCACCCATTACTATGTCTCAACCCAATCTGTTTTGCAGGGGTGTTGTGAAGATAGAATTGGAGTATAGGGGAGAATCCTGCTCCTTGGAATAAAAGTAAACTGTAAATACTGTCTAAGGAATTTTTAAAAATTGTCATGAATGAAAAATGTAATGAAAGTCTCTGAGGTATTTATGGCTAAGTAAAAGAAAGTCTACTTTCTTCCCCATTTGCAAAATAAGTTGCTATAAACTATTCTGGATTCTTCCCTCCTACACATTCAGGACAAATGACGGTGAATGTTTGTTTAAACCCATGTGGTGCATTTGTGCAGGCACATATGTTTGAGAGAGTCTTTTTGTTTGTACAAAACTGCTTGTCTGTGCTTGCATGTCTGTGCCTATCTATCTGCACCTCTGTTTGTGAATATGAGCCTGTGTGTCTCTATATTTACATCTGTATGTTCATGCATGTTTCCCTGTGCCTTGAGAGTACATGCATGACAATCTTAGAAACCAACCCCCATTCTTGAAAGCATCCATGTGTATCAACCTCTGAATATGTTGCAAGCATGAAACCAGGAACATGAATAATAATAATAATAATAATAATAATAATAATAATAATAATAATAATCCCATGCAAGTGACAAGAACTTTTTCTTCATCATCAATAGCTACACATTTATCTCACTTTTTAAGGATTAAGGCAAATACATACTTCCTGGATTTTTTTTTTTTTGGATGGTGGGTTAAGCTAGCAATGGAATTTATCTGTAAGCCACAAACTCTTCCATCTCCCTAAAGTTCATGGACAGAAGAACCAGGCGTGACATCATCAGATTACTAGGATGATTACTATTACTAATACTATTATGATTACTATTTTACATTTTATTGTTTTTATTATATTTGTATATTTATATTTTTATAATGTATCTTTTTAATTAATATTTAACTCTTGCTGTTTTAATTTGTTTGTAAGCTGCCCAGAGATGGGCAGTGAAAAATTGTTGTTGTTGTTGTTGTTCAGTCGTTTAGTCGTGTCCGACTCTTCGTGACCTCATGGACCATAGCACGCCAGGCCTTCCTGTCCTCCACTGTCTCTCGGAGTTTACTCAAATTCATGTTCATTACATCGGTGATGCTATCTAACCATCTCATCCTCTGCCGTCCCCTTCTCCTTTTGCCTTCAGTCTTTCCCAGCATCAGGGTCTTTTCCAGTGAGTCCTCTCTTCGCATTAGGTGGCCAAAGTACTTGAGCTTCAGCTTCAGCATCTGTCCTTCCAATGAGCAGTCAGGGTTGATTTCCTTTAGGATTGACTGGTTTGACCTCCTTGCAGTCCAAGGGACTCTCAAGAGTCTTCTCCAGCACCACAGTTCGAAAGCATCAATTCTTCGGCGCTCAGCCTTCCTTATGGTCCAACTCTCACAGCCATACATTACTACTGGAAAAACCATAGCTTTAACTATACGGATCTTTGTCGGCAAGGTGATGTCTCTGCTTTTTAATATGCTGTCTAGGTTTGCCATATCTTTCCTCCCAAGGAGCAAGCGTCTTTTAATTTCATGGCTGCAGTCACCGTCTGCGGTGATCTTGGAGCCCAAGAAAATAAAATCTGTCACTGCTTCCATTTCTTCCCCTTCTATTTGCCAGGAAGTGATGGTGCCATGATCTGGGTTTTTTTAATGTTGAGTTTCAAGCCAGCTTTTGCACTCTCCTCTTTCACCCTCATCAAGAGGCTCTTTAGTTCCTCTTCACTTTCTGCCATTAGGGTGGTATCGTCTGCATATCTGAGGTTGTTGATATTTCTCCCGGCAATCTTAACTCCGGCTTGTGATTCATCCAGCCCGGCATTTCTCATGATGTACTCTGCATATAAGTTAAATAAGCAGGATGATAATATACAGCCTTGTCGTACTCCTTTCCCAATTTTGAACCAGTCGGTTGTTCCATGTCCGGTTCTAACTGTTGCTTCTTGACCCACATACAGGTTTCTCAGGAGACAGGTAAGGTGGTCTGGTACTCCCATCTCTTTAAGAATTTGCCACAGTTTGTTGTGATCCACACAATCAAAGGCTTTAGCATAGTCAATGAAGCAGAAGTAGATGTTTTTCTGGAACTCTCTTGCTTTTTCCATGATCCAGCGAATGTTGGCAATCTGATCTCTAGTTCCTCTGCCTCTTCGAAACCCAGCTTGCACTTCTGGTAGTTCTCGGTTCACATACTGCTGAAGCCTAGCTTGTAGGATTTTGAGCATAACCTTGCTAGCATGTGAAATGAGCGCAATTGTACGGTAGTTTGAACATTCTTTGGCATTGCCCTTCTTTGGAATTGGAACGTAAACTGACCTTTTCCAATCCTGTGGCCACTGTTGAGTTTTCCAAATTTGTTGGCAAATTGAGTGCAGCACTTTAACAGCATCATCTTTTAGGATTTTAAATAGCTCAGCTGGGATACTGTCTCTCCGCTAGCTTTGTTGTTAGTAATGCTTCCTAAGGCCCACTTGACTTCACTCTCTAGGATGTCCGGCTCAAGGTCAGTGACCACACCATCGTATTTATCAGGGATATTAAGATCTTTCTTGTATAGTTCTTCTGTGTATTCTTGCCACCTCTTCTTAATCTCTTCTGCTTCTGTTAGGTCCCTGCCTTTTTTATCCTTTATCATGCCCATCTTTGCACAAAACGTTCCCTTGATATCTCCGATTTTCTTGAAGAGACCGGAGTGAAAAATACGATCAATAAATAAATAAATAAATAAGCAAGCCCAGGTTTACAATGGCAAACCTTTGTTTGAAGTGCCCGCCGAGGTCTTCCTTGAGGCCTCCTATTGTTTTATTTAGAGATTGACTATTTTTGAATAAGAACCTAAGAATAACCTATCAGATCAGAATAAAGCCCATAGAAGTCCAGATTTTTGCTTCCTATAATGGCCAAGCAAATTACTCTAAGGGTGCTTGCAAACAGGAGATGGAGACATACCCTTCTTTGACATTGATCCTCTAGTACTTGGAGATAAGCTTCTCCAAGCTGGGTAGTAACACTGAGTCTTCAAGACTGAAAAGCCCTTGATAGACTAGTTCTCCATGAATTTATCCATTTCCCTCTTGAAGTCATCCAAGTCAGTGGCAATTACCACATCCTAAAACGTTGAATTCCGGAGGCTAATGAGCAAGTCTTCTCCAGGCTCTTTCAAAGTGTCCACCCAAAGACACCCCTGTTTGTTGGAAGAACTTTCTAGTTCTAGTTGGTTTAAAGATTAAAAAAAAGAGAAAGAAGAACAGGGCCCTGAAAAATTGCCCATGGACTATTCATACCTAGCAAACCAAATTAACAGACACATTGATCACTGACTTACAACTGTGCCTACTAAAGTGAGATGCTTTGTTTAAAATATAATAAATTACTTACCCACCTACATAAAAAGGTAAAGGTTCTCCCTGCACATTTGTGCAGTCGTGTCTGACTCTAGGGGCCGGTGCTCATCTCCGTTTGTTAGCCGAAGAGCCAGCGTTGTCCAAAGACGCTTCCGCGGTCATGTGGCTGGCATGACGCACACAGAACGCTGTTACCTACCCACCGAAGTGGTACCTATTAGTCTACTTGCATTTGCATGCTTTCGAATTGCTAGGTTAGCAAGAGCTGGAGCTAGTGCGGGAGCTCACTCCGTCACGCAGGGCTAGGGATTCAAACTTACGAACTTGTGATCTTCTGATCGACAAGCCTGGCGTCTTACCCACTGAGCCACCATGCCCCTCATACACCTACATACACATTAATAAATTATCTGCATCCCCTTTTTACCAAAACCTGATGTTGCTTTGATAGAATTGAGGAGGGAATGGAACAATTGTTATTTTCTGAATTGTATTTAAATGACCACCTACACACCTAGCAAGTCTCCCTTAATTCAGATCTAGGTTTCTGGACTTGACCTACCCCCCCCCCCCCCAAAAAAAAGGGTACCTCTACCCCCATCCCATTCTCCTTGCATTTGTGCTTCTTTCCTATTCAGGATAGTCTTAGTCAGGAAGGAGAAAAAGTTTGGTGTGGTTTTTTTGTAAGTAGAGTGTCGTGGCTATATGAAGAACAATGCTGAGCCTTGGATTTAAGCTCTAGATCTTTGTTATTCTACCTTACACAGAATCTTGCCAAACTAAGCCACACTAAGCAGTTCTCTGGGAAAAAACCCCAGGCACCCTAAAGCGGGTCTGGCCTGACTTTCTTGGATGGGCGCCCAAGGTCTTTGAGGCTGTGAACATGTTTCTCACCCTGGAAAGCACCCCCTCCTCCTTTGCCCGCGATCTCCATAACATCACCTTCTCCCCTAGAGACAGATTCCATCACACCGAGGCAGATAAAGGTTGCCTTAAGAAATCTGATGGGGGTGGGGAAGCTGGACCAAAAATTGCTGCTTAATATGCATGGTTGGACCTGATCAACCTGAATCAGCACTGTGGCATGGGAGAGGATGCCTTTAACCCTCTCCCACCTCCTTCTCCAATGCTGCTATTTGCAATGGATGTGTGGTTAACTGGAGTTTGTGACACTACTTTACCTCTTCATCTTCCAAACACAATCCCTCCCGATGTACCTACCTGCACTACAATATCTTTTCCATCATCCCAAATGCTGATTTTCTCTCCCTCTCTGAAGCACAGTTCTCCTGTCTGATCTCTGTTTCCTCTTCCCCAGGTTTTCTGCCACCACTGCTTCCCTACATATCTTTCTTTTTCTCTGCTTTTCTGCCAGCCCAAATGCTATTCTTCCCTATTGCCTCCTTTCCAGCCTCACATGCTACCTTCCCCCTGCAACCCGCCCTTCAGTTCCTTAATCTGCTCATCCCTCAGATGGGCTAATTTAAAGAATGTGTCCAAAATCCAGGACACTTTACTCCTGTGGGATTAAATTTGGAAAAGTTGTGGCCTCTTCAGCACAGCTGCACCGCTGCGCCACCGCAGTCAGCCGAGGTTATGTGATCATCATATCCAACCCTCCCTGCTAGCTTCCCACAAATCAATGGGGAAGCCGGCAGGGAGTCCGAACTCTTCTGAGGTGAAAATCGGCAAAGTAAGCCAGCAGGAAGTGCGAACTCTTCTGAGGCAAAATTCAGCAGTCAGCCGGCAGGAAGTGCGAACTCTTCTGAGGTGAAATTCGGCAAAGTCAGCTGGTGTCCTGTTCGGCTGGTCCACTTGGACTACAAAGCCTACTCAGGTTTAAGGATAACTTCTTTATTAAGCACAATTATGTACAATATTTTAGTCCATCAATGCATGTAGTAATAATAAATACTTGAGGTAGACAGTAAGAAGCAGTTGGCTCAATAAACTAGAGTCCTCTTTAAACAAGCTTCTCTGGAACTGGATTCCCAATGGCAGGATTCTGTAGGACTGGATCCACTTTACAGGATTGTCAGGAACTGGATTCACTAAACAGGATACACTGGAACTGGATACACTAAGCAGGACACTCTGGAACTGGATTCACTAGGCAAGATGCTCTGGAGTAACTGGAACTGCTGGAAGCAGACTGGGTTGAATCCCTGCAGCGACTGGAACTGCTGGGAGCAGACTGGGTTGGTACCATTATGGGGCTAGAACTGCCAGGGCAGATTGGGTTGGCATCACTAGGTAACTCACCTGTAGCAAGGCAAGGCCGGCGCGCTTCTGGAAACCCCCCAGCCCCCAGGAAAAGGAGCAAGGGTGTGGGGTTTCAGCACACCACTAAGCTTGAGGAAAATCAAGATACTTAGCTGAGGCTTGGAAACGCTGCTTATCCAAAGCTGCTGAACGCTGCAAAGCTGGCAACCCAAACGGACAAAGCTCTGATCTGGCAGGAGTGCAACTGACCGAGGTTACTAGGTGGCGATGAGTGGAGATTTCATTCTCCCTTATTGCTGAAGAGATCTGAGCGCCTCCTACAGCTGGGGTCAATTCGGAAATGGTGAAAACGGCTGGCTCCGCTGAGGCTTCAAGAAAGACTTCACCACAAAACTCAGGCTGAGACTTGCTGGGTGAGGCAAGCTGTTCTCTGCAGGGACAAGATTCCGAAGATCAGCTGCAATCAGGAAGTCTTGAAGGTCGGTTGTCGCCGGCAGCCTCTTGCCGGCTCTGAGCTTCGTTTATCTTCCTCTCTGTGCGTTTTTTCTCTTTGAGAGCCAATCGGCTCTCTCTCTTGTTTGGCGCGCTTTTCAGCCCACCTCTGTCTTGCACTGATTGGTGCTTCTGCGTTAGTTCCTGGTTCATGACCAATCAATGCACCAGGATTCTCCCGCACAGCTGAGACGTTCCCGGAAGAGTTCTGCTGCACCTGTTTTCATGGCGTCTTACCGTCTGGTTTCTTCACATCACGAGTTCTGCCCGGGGATCTGAACTCCTGAACGGTTTCGTTTCTCCTGTTAGGAGCAGAGTTTTGCCTTCGCTGGTAAGTTTTGTTTTCCTCTTCAGAGTCAAAGCCTAGCTGGGCTCTGACAGCCGGCAGGAAGTGCGAACTCTTCTGAGGCAAAAATCGGCAAAGTTAGCCGGCAGGAAGTGAGAACTCTTCTGAGGCAAAATTTGGTAAAGTCAGCCGGCAGGGAGTGCGAACTCTTCTGAGGTGAAATTCGGCAAAGTCAGCTGGCAGGAAGTGAGAACTCTTCTGAGGTGAAATTTGGCACATTAAGCCATCAGGAAGTGCAAACTCTTCTGAGGTGAAATTTGGCAAAGTCAGCCGACAGGAAGTGCAAACTCTTCTGAGGCGAATATCAGCAAAGTCAGCCGGCAGGAAGTGAGAACACTTCTGAGGTGAAATTTGGCATGGTAAGCCAGCAGGAAATGCAAACTCTTCTGAGTCGAAAATCGGCAAAGTCAGCTGGCAGGAAGTGAGAACTCTTCTGAGGTGAAATTTGGCACAGTAAGCCATCAGGAAGTGCAAACTCTTCTGAGGCGAAATTTGGAAAAGTATACCTGTAGGTATACATGACTGCTCATTGGAAGGACAGATGCTGAAGCTGAAGCTCAAATACTTTGGCCACCTAATGAGAAGAGAGGACTCACTGGAAAAGACCCTGATGCTGGGAAAGACTGAGGGCAAAAGGAGAAGGGGACGGCAGAGGATGAGATGGTTAGATAGCATCACCGATGTAATGAACATGAATTTGAGTAAACTCCGAGAGACAGTGGAGGACAGGAAGGCCTGGCGTGCTATGGTCCATGAGGTCACGAAGAGTCGGACACGACTGAACGACTGAACAACAAAAAAAAAAAAATACCTGTAGGAAGTGCAAGCAATTCTGAGGTGAAATTTGGCACAGTAAGCTGGCAAGGCGTGTGAACTCTTCTGAGGTGATGACAGCAATGTACCACATTGTGGTAATAAACAAACAAACAAACAAACATATATTGTCAGCCTAATTATGCCACATGGAATGAGAGGGGGGTCATCATGGTCAACCGATGACACCAAAGATCATCGGGAAGCAATAAGGAGGAGGAGAGAACAAGAATCGGATGAGGCCAGGGCATCATGACTCCCGGATCAAACAGTCAGGACAAATAACATGAAAGAAGGAGAGACAGAGAAGGAGAGGCATGCACGTCTCCAGAATGACAACCAGAGCCACTGCAGGGGAAGAGACAAAGGACCAGAGAATTGTGCATCTCCAAAGACAAAGAACAAATAGAAAAAGATAGGAACAAATGGAGGATGAAAGAGCTGCACGTCTCCAGAATGACAATGAAAGCCACAGAATGAGGACACAAGAAGAGACGGAGGAGAAAAGGGAAGATCAACTCAAGAATATGTGGCAAATAGTAATTACTGTGAGAGTTCCTCAACACAATACCCTCCTTCGACGACAAGACCTCAACAGAGAAAGAGGAAAGGAAAATGCACGACTTGCATGGTGTAATATATCTGCTGATGTTGGTGTGATAGCCAAAGTCTGCCCTCACTGTCATGCCTTCCTATTCCCTGGAAAAACCTGCTGCATGAAGGGAAAGGTCAGGATAGGCAATTTGCAACCTCTACCTAATGAACTCTTCAATGTATACAGCAATCTATATTTCTCTTGCTACGCATATTTCTTCTTTAATAAACTGATGTTTTCTTCTTTAATTTTCAAACCAAACCAATAGCAATTGGCCTGTGGTCATTCTCTCTCTGTTTAGGTAAGGAAGTATTTTTGAAACCATGACCCAACAGGTCACGGATTGTCTAGTCTCCTTATATAACACTGATTGAAGCAGCCAATTCTTTGCTTGCCTCCCAGATGAAACCCTATGTTAGATGTTGGGATGTTCTGTTCCCCAGATTGCTGGCAAATAATTTACTTTCAAGTTGCCTTACCCAAAATAGATTCTGGACACCCACGCAGAACCTATTTTGTATCTACTTACTCATATAAAATCAGCTGTAGTCAGGGCAGAGAGAATTTGCTACCAGAGGACAAGAGTGATCATTCTAAAACACCTGATTCCTTATAAGGCAATACTTGAACAAATGTAGATGTTTCACTTCCAGCAGATTGATGGCAGGACAGTGCTGACAAATCTGACCAGAAACCTGCTCCCATACAGATAAATGGAGCACATATATCCTGATCTTCTAATTGCTATTTCCTAAGTTATACTTCTAAGTTCATTTCTATGGAGCATGGTGCCTGGGGAAGAACTCTTATGAATCAAATTATATTGCTCCTGGTAGTGTCCATTGGACCATTAGAAACCTCGTATATGGTCAGATAAACAGCCACTGCTCTCTTTGAGGCTCTTCTAATTAGAAGTTTCTGAACAAAGTAGCAAGGTATCTACTTAAAAAGCTAGTTCTTAACCAGGCAAAACAATGATTCCATACAGGGAGGGAGACACTGTATTGTTTCAGGCCAAATGATTCTTTGTGTGAACCCGATTTGGGGTTAGCTCACTCGGAAGCATGCAAATGCAAGTAGATTAATAGGTACCACTTCGGTGGGAAGTTAACAGCATTCCGCGTGCATCATGCTGGCCACATGACCGTGGAAGCATCTTCGGACAACGCTGGCTCTTCGGCTAACAAACGGAGATGAGCACCGGCCCCTAGAGTCAGACACGACTGCAGAAATGTGCGGGGGGAACCTTTACCTTTTTACACTGGTTCTTCACATTGATCATTTTTTGTTATAAAAAGCTAATATGACTTCATGCTAATAAAGCACTCAAAAGTTGAGAATTTGATTTCTACCACTCCCTATAATAAGGTAACTTAATGGCTGCTTGCCAGCAGGAAAAATGTTCAGAAGAGGATCACTGAAAAATACAAGGGAAGTGAACCTTAAAATATATGCAAGTACAAGTTGTAATCTTTAGCATTAACTTTAAAATTAAATTTAAATGCAATCCAGTTTTTGGATTGGTTGTATCCACTTTTTGGAGTACACCCCTGGTATGGTACCTAAGGACCAAATGTAGCCCTTGGTGGGGAAAAACTGTGCGCCTCTCTTATAGGGACTGTTTTACACACCCTCGACCATCTTCATCATATTCTGAATCTGTTCTGCTTGTTTATGTTCTTCTGAAAAGGTCACACCAGAGACAACACCTTTGGCACACTTTGAGCCATTGCCACAATTCGTAGCTTGCTATGTAGGATCCATACTATGGATATATCCTGCTATGTTGCTATCTAGCATTCTTATGTAATGAGCTGTAATATGGATATATTTACTCCCTAATTAAAAAAGGTAAAGGTTCCCCCCGCACATTTGTGCAGTCGTGTCCGACTCTAGGGGCCGGTGCTCATCTCCGTTTGTTAGCTGAAGAGCCAGCGTTGTCCAAAGACGCTTCCATGGTCATGTGGCCGCATGACGCGCGTGGAACGCTGTTACCTACCCACCGAAGTGGTACCTATTAATCTACTTGCATTTGCATGCTTTCAAATTGCTAGGTTGGCAAGAGCTGGGGCGAGTGTGGGAGCTCACTCCATCACGCGGGGCTAGGGATTCAAACCTCCAAACTTGCGATCTTCCGATCGACAAGCCTGGCGTCTTACCCGCTGAGCCACCACGCCCATTACTCCCTAATTAGTTTCCTATTATTCAAGCTGAAGTGTAAGTTCTCTGCACAGTTTTTTAAACTCCTCTGAATTAGTCACTACTACTAATGTTTCATAGCTTTAGGCTGGCATTATGGCTTAGGTGTTATAAATATACAGGTGATTTTTAAAGAAGTAAGCAGATGAATGATGTCTTTTACCTGTAAGGCATGTTCCCTCATGACCTGTACAAAAAGAACAATCCTTGTGAAACAGTCCTTGTTGAAGTGATGATTCCAGATTAAGGTAGTCCTTCAGCCATATGTGGCCCACAGCTTAATTTCAGAGGCCTTTTGTGAGTGACCAGATCTCTGACAAAAAGGCTTCCATTCTGTTTTACTGCAGCCTGCTCTGTGAGGAGGAAGGCAAAAAGGAAGGAGACCATTAGAGGAGAATGGCTGATGGCCCTACTTGCTTTTAGCTTTGTCCCTGTCTACTATTGGTATACATATGGCCTCCAACAAATTATTTTTGTGGGAAAGAGGCTCTCAACAGAAAATGTCCCCACCAACAAAATATTTATGGCATTTATGCACAACAGGTTATGATGTGACACCCTGAATTCTTTTAGATAGCCAGTGTGATAGAGTGGATAGATGTTAAACAAAGACTGGGGAAGGCCATATTTAAGTGCAAGTATATGTATGTATAGTGTTACTCTGAATCAGAAACAAAGAGCTGGAGCATTTTATCTCTGTGCTCAAATAATCCTCTCCTTTACGATTAGGGAAACATCCTTAGTTGTAGAGAAATATCCTAGTCTTTGTTGGCATCCCACTCATCCTCTGATGAGAATTATAGTATGGAGTTTCAGGATGGATGTGTCAGCTCAGCCAAGCCCTCCCCAAGATTCTGGGCCACCGAAGAGGATTGTGGAACTGCTGAATAGGCCCCCAAAGACTCATAGGCAGAAATGCACAATAAGAATTCTCTGTCATGTGCAGGTGATTCATAATTCCCTCTCTGAGCAATTCATCCTTGACTTTACGTTCTTGATAAATAAGCCTATACTCATTCACAGCCCAACCCTCACCAAGCCCTTTGATACTCAGTCTATTTACTTTTAAAGCTGGAGGCAGGGAGATTTCTAGTTTCTGGATGAAGAGCAGTTCGTACAACAGCCTCAGGCCTTTTGAACACCTACATTTTAGTTAAAACAAGAACACTGATGAACGGAGTGAAAGAGAGCTGGTCATGTATTTATTTCTTTAGCGATATTTATAAGCTGCCCCAAAGCATACAGACTCTGGGGAGAATGCAGTAGTTCAAAATGCAAAGCAATTAAAATAATGATATTAGCTCTTTGAGGTAGTCCAGACAAGAAGCACAACCATGAGGATTAACTCTATCTTTATTGTAAGGTTACATGAATAGAATCTGGCAAGACTGAAAGTATTTCTCCCCTCCTTTCCTTTTGCTCTCTGGAAAACTAGGGAGGGTCCCTTCTGAAATGCTTCCCATGTCCTCCCTCCTCCTGTGGGCTGAGATATCTTTTACACGCCAGTTGACCAGTCTGTGGCTCTTCCTCCTGTCTCCCAAGGTCATTCCCATGTATCATTACAAATAATGATACTCAACTGACTAAGCGGGTTGCCCAAACAGAACTAGTGGTCAGAAGCTCGTTGGAACAGTAACTGATGGTGGACAACATTGTAAAGAAGAAAGTAGATGGAAGGGCAATTGCTGCTTTAAATTAAATTAAATTAAAGCAAGAGAGAAACAGTGACCTTGTTTGCTAGCCGGGGGAGTTGAACCCCTCCCATGTTTCTGGGTGCATCTAGTACAAATGGGGTAGGTACATAATAGTACGAGCAAGATGTAATCTTCTGCCTGGGGCTGCCTTTGGAGAATGTCCACCCGTCTTAGGAGATACATATGCCAGGCCCAGTGCTAGTTGTGCTGCCTTAGATTTCAGTTTGTTTCTGAAGTTGTCACTCCCCACCTTAAGAAATATGGTTCTCTCTCTTTTCTCTCTCTCTCTCTTGCCTTGAAGCAGACTATAAAGGCTGTCTCATTTCTGTAGCTGTTTGGATAGCAGGTTTTTTCTCCCTACCCAGTGGCTATGGGTATTTTAATTTATTGTTTTGTTTCCACTTGCAATTACAAGCATTTTTTTGCTGCAGCTTTTGTGTGTGTGTGTGCTGGGGGGGTTAATTAGATGTGCAGAACTTTGGAAGCTTTCATAATAGAAAGACTAAAGACTAAGACTAAAAAGTAAATATATAAATCTCAGTACATCACTCAGTATACAAATATGCACAGTTGTTGAGATTTATTTATTTATTTATTTTGCTGACCGTTCAGGCTGCCGAACCGTTTCTTTTGGTTCCACCCAAAGGAATGTCCATAGTTAGACTCCCAGCTATCAAACACCACTCAGCAAATTGCATACTCACAGGAAACCTAGATTTCTGTGCTGTGTTCCATTGGAAAAAGATTCCATGCTTCATTGATAACTGAATAACAGACTGTGTTGTCGATGTGAAAAAGGTAGAATAACGTACCAAAGTAAACCTTTCTTTTTTCTTTATGAAGGGAGCTCTACAAAGGAATTCTGGAGGGCTAACAATTATGAAATAGTGTATCCACGAAAACTCCATGCATTGCACAAAAGAGACATAGGAGAAGCTCAGAAACCTGAGCAAAAGGTAAGAAAAAATATCTTCTTTTCATCAACTTATTTATTGATAAATTTGACCCTGAGTTTTGCTCAGGATTCACATGAAGCAGAGTTAGAGTTAAAACTCTTTTTCAAAGATTTGCCATCAGGTTCTTGGGCCAAAGTCCTGGGAAATTCCCTGTGTTTCTATTGTTCATTTTGAAGTTTAGATTGTCCTGTTTTATAAAGGGATGTTTTATTTTATTTGCCTATTTTTTAAAAAAGGTACTCAGCTGTTTCTTATCCATACCACTGAACTCTTTGCATTTCAGACCAAGTATGAAGATACCATGCAATATGAAATTAAAGTGAATGGAGAGAAAGTGGTCCTTCACCTAGAAAAAAATAAGTATGTTAACACAAAAGTTCTCTTAACTTTACTAAGACACTCTGAGAAAGTTATATCTGAGGGCATAATCTTTTTTCTGAGAGAAATAGTAATTGTATTGTTTTGTTTGGGAAATCAAAACTAAATTAAATGTTACTATATAGGATAAGTGGATAATGTTATTTAACAAACGTGAAGCTGCTGATTTTCAGTGACTTGTTCACACATATTCTAAGCTATGATTTAGTTAACCATGGTTTATTCAAGAAACCACAGTTCTTCCCAATGGGGCAGGCAGTTGGGGAGTGGCTCAGAATGTGCCAACTGCTCCATTCTAAGCCTTCCTCCTTTCTTCTGATCATGTAACCCAGGGTGGAGAAGATGCAGCCTGGCCTAGGCTTCGTAGTGCACAGTTACACACAAATACACACAGATGCAAAACAAGGGGACATAAGGAACACACATGCACACACGCATGGATCCCATTAGTGTTACACAGAAGAAAATACAGCTGCCTCCTATGGCCAGTTTCCAGAAGCCATGGTCTGTCTGTCTACTTTTCCTAAGTTACGTTTTTCATAGCAGTGGGCAAACATTCATTTTGATAGGGATTCAACTGAATCTCTGAATCAAAAGTTTTTTCTGAATCAATACAGTGAGTTGATTTGAATTTTCAAATTGGTTTTGGATTATTTCTGCACATGTGTAGAAATGGTCCCCCCCCTCCAAAAAAGGGGGGGAAGGGATTCAAACTTCTAAACTGATGCAATTGAACAAAGGTAGCTTTTTCAAACTGAACTGAAAATTCAAACACAGTTAGAAGTTCTGATTGAATCTGACCACAAAATTAAATCCATGATTTGAATATGATTTTGCTTTATTTGCATAGCCCTAATTTTAAAGAATGAATGAACACCCAGAATGAATAAATGCATGTTAATTATGTCTTAGCACAAAACTGAGAATTTTCATTCCTGCTTTCTATGCTACACTGCTGGACCATAACAATTCTAGATAAAGTTGAACCATTCAAGGTTCATAACCTTCTGTCCCTTGAACCACCTAGGTTAGTTATGAAATATTACAGAGATTTAAAAATTGTAAGGGTTAGCTTAGCATAACCTACGCCATCTTGCTTTTGGAAACTGCTTGCTGTTAGAAACTAGGTGAAAGGAGACGCAGGGCTTTTGCTGTTGTCTCTAGGGAGATAACACTCTCCAAGGATTGTTTGGAATACCAGGAGACATGCAGACTGCCCCTGGAGGTTTCTGGGATGCTTACTGCTAGCAATGCAGATTTAGGAACCTTGCCCTCTGACTAGGAGGAGAGTTCATTATGCTTTCTTACTGAGCTTTGCAAACCCTATATAAGTACTGTACTTGTGTGTGGGTGTGGGGGGGGGGTCTTCCCAGGCATTCTACTGTCATGATGTCTGTGGAGACCTCACCCAGCTCTGTCTTGGCCAAAATAAATGCTGTTATTTTATATCTCCAAGCCTCATCTCAAGACTGTTATTGGTAACTTCAGGAACTTGGGTAAAACAGTGTAAGCAGGGGACTTAGAAAATGATTGCTTACCCATTTAAGCTGCTCCACAGACACCCCATCAATCTGTATAATGTTTCGTAAGAGCCCTATATACCTGCTCAACATACATCAGAGTTCGCATGTTAAAGCATGAAAGGCATGAAATGTCATGTCCTATTAAGGCATGAAAGGGGACATGACTTAAACAGGCCCAGATTTCAACACACCCCACACACCCTTTTTTTTTAAAAAAAAAAGCCCAACCTGCTCTTTCTTCAGATACCATATCAGTCTTCTCAGTGGTGCTCCACTTGAACTGTAAATCAAGATATTAATAAAGATAATAACAAATAGCCTTGCCACTTGGCTTATACAGCATCTGCATAATAACTAACCAGTGGAACAGGTTTTTTCTCTTTCACTTTCTGGTCTAGCCAGGCCTCAGCATTTTTATTAGCAGCTTTGTTTCAATACTGGGAATAGACATGGACTGAAATTGTTTCTCCCGTGCTAATAAACTACTAACACAGCTAAAAGAACGTATGCCATTTTCATTGCCCTAAAATCAGTAAATGCCACATCACAGTTGAAATTAGTACAGCAGTTGCTGCATTGTAAAAAAGGAAAGAGTTCTTCGGAGTCTTGGCAGCGCTCTGGTGCAATTTAAGATCCAGATACATACTAGGTGCACCTGGAATGTCTTTCTGGCTTTGATTTTAGAATGTAGTTTTTTATTAACCATGTTATATATGCTTGCACTCTCTCTCTCTCTCTCATTCTCTCTCTCTCTCTCTCTCTCTGTATGTGTGTGTGTGTGTGTGTGTGTGTATGTATGTATATATATATATATATATATATATATATATATATATACTGTATATATTAGCCTTATTATTAAGTATGAGCTATAAAGAAACTGCCCTAAGTTTGTGTTTGTATGTGTGTGTGTATACCACTTTATCTTATACCATTGGAGAGATTTCATGTTCAATCAGATGACATGTGGTTTAGAAATTCTAGTGCTCCCCTTTTCTATTGTTGAAATATGAAGGCTGTGTAGAACTTCAAGGGTGGCACCTGGATGACCTTGTTTGGGCTTGGAAGCGAAGCAAGGCTAGAACTGGTTAGTCCTGAGATGGGAGACCAGCAGGGAATACCAGGGCTATGCCTAGAGTGGAAATAGAAGGCAATGCCAAGAGAACTGCATATATGTGTCTGCATAGTCCCCAGGAGTAGAAAGTGACTCCATAGAGTTGGTTTAGAACTTCAAGAGGGGTGCTTCCAAACGAAGGTTCAAGGCATCCATTCCCTCGATGTTGCTTCGTGAAGCAATATGGACGCCTTTACTCTTAAGGTAAAGGGGGCTACATCGTTCTCCTTTGCAGACCTTCCAGCTTCATCGGGTTGTTGCAGAGGCCAGAGGAGTCAAAGAAGAGACCATTCAAGATACCTCTGGGCTTTGATGAAAACAATTGCATGGCTTCTTTGGTGCAAAGCTCTTTGCTGAGGCGAAGCCAGGCTGCCCTGCACTCCTATTAAATTGGTACCAGGATGAGATTGAAATAGCTGCTCCTCTCTTTTGATATAGAAAAATATCCTTAAAATGTCATTATACGGTAGTTGTAGACTTATTATGTAATTATCTCTGTTCCTATTTAATTCCTGGCTTAGACAATGTCTTCTTTGTATTCTTTCCAGAGGACTTTTTTCCAGAGATTACAGTGAGACCCATTATTCCCCTGATGGCAGAGAAATTACAACAAGCCCTCAGACTGAGGTAATACCCAGAGCATCTTACTTTTATGAAATAAACTGGGAAGAATATTTGTGGAGAATATTCCAAATATGCATGTACCAGACCAGGCTACTCAAACAAGAAGGTCTGCAGATTTACGAAGTGTCTTATATTGAACATGTTCTGCATAAGGATGCGTGGATTGTTAAAACCCTGTCTATTTTACTGGTTGAATTAGTAGGGCAGTATTCCAATCAACCAGTTTTTTTCTACTGACTAAAAACAAGCATTTTGGGTGGTGAGCCCCACAAGTAGATTTATTACAAGAATGAGAGATGAGATGCTAGGATTCAAAATTCAACACCACTTGGAGTCTTCCTGGTTAAATGGGCATCTTTAGCATAGTGTTAGTGTTGCATAATTATGTCTCTGGTGTATGTTTCTGAAAGCTTGCATTGCGTGGGCTCAAGGAAACAATCATCTAATTGTTATCATAAGTAAATGTGGAACTTTTCCTACATTATGATAACATTTCAGAACACAGGACAATCAGCAGGTCTGAAAGTTTGTTCTGCAAACCCTGTGGTGCGGCACTAGAGTTGACCTCCGGGAAGACAGGTTTGGTGGGGAAAAGTGTTTGCCACTTGAAGAGAACATTTTATATCCCTTTGTTGATCTGCCCTTTCCCAGAAGTTCTTAGCTTTTGCCATCAATGGTGCTCCCCCTGCGGTGATATTCTGTTCTTCCGAATAGTCAAGAGTTATTATCTGTAAAACACATTTGTCTGAAATTCATTGTCTTTTGGCATTTGTGTACTGCGTGTGATATTTCTCTCTGTTATAGACATTCACTTCCTTCCATAGATGCAGAACAGTTCAAACTCAGTTCTATTTGAGGACAAACATTTGCAGGCCATATCTCACTTACAATCAGCTCTGGTTTTGGTACAGCTTAATTTCAATTTCTGTAGGAGGACATTTAAACTTATTTAGAACTGAGTGGCTGTGTGCTTGCTCAGAGATCCCAGGTTTGGAACCTTATCACTGGGCATAGGTTTTGCTCTCGGCACCCCAAGGCAAACCTTACAGATGCCTCCCCACCTCAACATTACTAATCAGTTAAAGAGTCCAGGGCTTGCACATGTAAGCCATGCTTGGGGAGAAATAGTAGCAGTGGCAGCAGCATGGGAGGCTCTTATGAAGGTGGAATAGCACCCACCTATTGTGTCAGTACTAGGGTTACAAGTCCTGGGCTGAAAAAATGTAGATGAGCACTAGATGACAGCAGTGAGTTAGAATTTTCTGTGTTGCTTTGGTGCCACCTAGAGGGCACCCTAGTCAGAATGCACTGAGGCTGGCTATCATGTTTTCTCATAACCTGCTTCTGCCTGCCACCCTGTCATCATCTAATATGTCATCCTAGGTCAATGCCTAGGTTCCTCTATGGCTTGTGCTGGTCCTGCAAGAGATGAGGACCAGATTTGGGTGAAAGTCCACCTAGGACTCCCTGTATCTTTGGCCCTTATGACAGCCGCCACTCCTGTCTTGGTGTATCTGAGTCATTTATAATGCCCTCCACTGCATCCAAGGTAAACCATCCCCTGTCCATAAACCCCAGGCAGCAGTTTGTTCAATTTTGTTCTTTTTTCTTTTAGCAGACCCTGGCATTCTCCAAAACCATCCATCTGATTATCAATTTTGCACCTGCATGTTCCCAGTCACAGACTCAGGGCCACCACCACATTTTGTCCCTTTTATCAATTCTTAATAATTTACATAAACTGATTGTCTGAAACATCTGGCCTGCTTAAGGAGTCAGTGAATTCCCTTAGAGCAGTCTTTTCCAACCTTGGCAACTTTAAGGGGTGTGGACTTCAACTCCCAGAATTCCCCAGCCAGCATGCTCACTGCTTGAGTTTTTCTACAGAAAAAGACAGTAAGTCATAATACAAATATGGCCATATTAACTAAAACAATGTGAGGGAGTCATTGCTTTGCAGACAGTTCCAGATTATTTCCTTTCGTCTGCGAAAATCAGTAATTTAATTAAAGACACAACAAAACTGTCATGTTCCTCTTTCTTTTTTTAGCTTCTGTCTGTAGGAGATCATCCCACATTCCTTTTCAACATATCCAAAGAGCTTTCTATTTTTAACCCTTCTTTGTGGTGATAGAGAGCCAGTTTGGTCTAGTGGTTAAGGCAATGGGCTAGAAACCAGGAGACTGTGAGTTCTAGTCCCGCCTTAGGCAGGAAAGCCGGCTGGGTGACCTTGGGCCAGTAACACTCTCTCAGCCCAACTCACCTCACAGGGTTGCTGTTGTGGGGGAAATAGGAGGAGGAAGGAGTATTAGGTATGTTCGCCGCCTTGAGTTATTTATAAAAATAATAAGGGCGGGATAAGGGTTAGGTTTTCCCCTGCACAGTCATGTCCGACTCTAGGGGGCAGTGCTCATCTCTGTTTCTTAGCCTAAGAGCCAGCGCTGTCCGAAGACGCTTCCGCGGTCATGTGGCCGGCATGATGCGTGCAGAATGCCATTACCATCCCACCAAAGTGGTACCTATTTATCTCCTTGCATTTGCATGCTTTCGAATTGCTAGGTTCACAAGAAAAGGCAGGATAGAAAATAAAATGAATAAATAAATATATAAAATATCTGTTCCGCACAAGGCAATTCTCTTAGAGAATTCCAGAGAACTTTAGAATCAAATGGCAAAAGCCAATTAATTTTTACAACACTGTTAATTGTGCAGCAGGATATGAACCAAAAACATCTTGGTGCTACCACACAAGCTAAAGATACTCATTTAAGTTAAAATGAGGAAACACCTATTTTGGGTCCCAAACACTGCATCGATTACGCTGGAAAGGAAGTTTATTTATTTTAAAAAATCTTATATAATACAATTCTGAGTGCCCCATCAATTCAGCTATGATGGGATTCTGAATGGCTGTAAGTTTGAAGAGCTTTTAGACTGCTTGTGTCAATGCTCTATTACATCAGTAACCATGCTCTGAACAATGCCAGGCTTATTTATATTTTATTGATGATTATTTGTATGTCGCCTGTTCTTGAGATTCTTGGCAGCTGAAAAAGCAGGAAGTTTTAAAATAGTAGACCATAGT
The DNA here is from genome assembly GCA_023362775.1 of Charina bottae. NCBI lineage: Eukaryota > Metazoa > Chordata > Lepidosauria > Squamata > Charinaidae > Charina > Charina bottae. The sequence goes on along the minus strand of JALMGJ010000014.1, from coordinate 16,943,460 downwards.
TAATTATCAACTTCCAAATGATATTCCACAGCAAGTGGACCCGGCAGAAGCGTTGAAGTTCCAGCAGCTGGCCAGGAATGGTGGATGAAGTTTCTGATTTTGAAGACACTTTGGGGTCATTCGGTGGAATTAACTGGCAATAGATAAACTCCGCATAAAACATAATTTATTGATGGGATTTTTAGCCACAGGATGCAGAGATGGGTATAAATCGCTCTAAAGGGGGATCATTCAGATTAATGATATGTCTGTTGGTGTAGAGAGCAAAAACAATGACCTTGATAAAAATATGCAAGAACCATTACCTAGGTAAATGGGGTTGAAGCATTTTTTAAGTCCAGAGCAACTAGATAACATTTGGAAGCAGCTCAAGCAGACACCTTCCTAATTCACTGGGTATACGAAGGAGGAGGAGATACAGCATAATCTGACTTTCAAGATTCTGTTATTAGAGTCAATCTCAATAAAAGTAGTTTTAGCCTTCTCATGGAGTTGATTTCCTGGTCTGTTCTACCTGGTGGGGCTGACAGTCAGATACTTGTAACGTAAGGCAAGTTAGATCCTCCATGATCGATAATAACTTATCATTGAACCGCTGATGCTGGAGAAGCACTGCTCGTGGAGGGTGTTTTCAGTTCTATTTATGGGCTTTCTGAAAGCATTTGTTGGCCATAGCTAAGAGCAAATTGCTGGTGTTGAGCTGATCTTTCCCTGATCCAGAAAAACTCTTCCCTTTTGTTCACATGGTAGAGTCTGGTGAGTAACTGCTTTGTCTCTTGCAAAATATTGCAAGCAGACAGTGGTTTTGTGTAGGAGGTAATGGGAAGCTGGAAGTGTGGTGAAGCACTTGGACATAATGCTGTTTCCCAATGTGTGTTACACTTACATGTGGCACATACATAGAGCATCCCTAAGTAAAGACTTCAGTGGTCCTGTCTTGCTTATTGGAATAGAATAATTCTGATTTATGGGCAATGTTTTTATAGCATCTCCCAGCAAAGTGAAAAGAAAAATATTTTAACATCCTCCCCCACTCCCGCCCTGCTAACAAAAGCCTGGTCAAGGAAGATAAGCATAGAATTCTGACCAACACAATCTATGAATCAGGCAATACAGCCATGCTGGAAAATCCAAGTGGTAACTTATTTTAGTCTTTCTGTCAATTGAGCAAGAAGTCTTCAGAGTCTGCTTTTTATTTTTACCCACTGTCCAAAACACTAGGCCAGCAAATGATTCCACCAGCATATACACACACTAAAAAAATCAAAACTGCTGTTGAGTCAAATCATAGGAAAGGGCACATGAGAGAAGTTCGTTGGCTATTGTTAAAGGGAAAATGACTGAACAGGGAAAGTGAGGCCTTTGATGACAAATTTGGAAGATTTGAAAGTGCCACGCTGGTGCACCTGATTGTGCACTAAAGACCATAGGACTGAAGCCTTAATTTTATTTCCCTTTAGTCAGTCAGTCAGTCAGTCAGTCAGTCAGTCAGTCAGTCAGTCTGTCTGTCTGTCTGTCTGTCTTTCATTCATTCATTCATTCATTCATTCATTCATTCATTCATTCATTCATTCATTCATTCATTCGTGGAATAAATTGGAACTGTACTGCTGCTCACCAAATCACACTCCAAACTAGCTTTACCCAGTGTGGTCCTCTTGCCTCCATACAGGATCACTGCTATTATGATGGTCACATCCAGGACGATACTGACTCGACTGCAAGCATCAGTGCATGCAACGGTTTGAAGTAAGATAGTGTCTTATCTTTTATTTATTTTATTAAGAATGAAAATATTGCTTTTTTATTGCTCTTGAAGTTGTCATAGTTAAACAGTAGAACATACGTTTTTCATGCCCAATAGTTGGGTTTGATCCCAGACATCTGCAGAATTAAGAACGACTTTGGTTGGATACCAAGAAGAGCTGCTGCCAGCCAGTAGAGACAGTATGGAGCTAAATCAGTTCTGTCTGAAGAAACTTCCAAGCCCATCTCCCCTTTATATATAGGAGGTGATCTTACAGGGAAAGAAGATAAGTAGAAGTTCTCAGACTGGGCACCTTGCTAGAAGGTGTACAGGAGGGAAATATATGAATAACACATACAATATTTCACCCCTGGGAAATACACACTTACACAAAAACTGTTTGAATCTTTCAGACAGTTCCCGTCTTATACTTCCATAGCTAGAAACTTTCTCTAATTTTTTGAAAAACCACCCTAGGAATGATAGAGTATTGGATTCCATGCCAAACTCTCTCCATACAGGTATTGTGCAGATATTTCATCATTGTATTGAGACTATGCAATATCTTGTGTTCTTCTGATCATAGCTGTACCTTTGAGAAGCAGGAGAAAATGATAGGAATGCTGGGGAAGGAAAATAAAGTCTCCGTGAGTTTTAAAGAGGGATTCAAAAAGACAGGAGATGTTGGCTTGGTTGGTTAAAACTGGTTATCCACCTCTGGTCCTCCTATTCAAAAAGAGTCTACAATTGTTTTACAGGGGGTATTTCAAGAGTCATGGTGAGAAGTACCTTATTGAACCCTTGAAGCTCTCAGACAGTGAAGCCCATGCAGTCTTCAAGTATGAGAGTCTAGAAAAAGAGGATGACACCCCCAAAATCTGTGGGGTAACCAACACTACTTGGGAATCAGATGGCCCCATCAAAAAGACCTCTCGGATGAGCACAAGTGCTGAAGTAAGTCTGATATTAGAACCTCAAGTATCTAACATGGTTTTAGAACAAGGGTTCATTTACTTGTTTCTAAATTGTAAAGTAAAAGAGAAATCTTCTAGGAGTGCTTAGAAAGAATTCATAGGAGAGGAACCCTCATTTCTAAAATTCTGTTCAGGCCACACTGTCCAAGACAGAAGAGGGAAAGCAGATGAACAATAAATACATGCCCCAGGTTTATAGCATTTTCTATAGCCATGCAAAGCTTAGTTTGGAGATATGGTTCAAAATTGATTCAACTGAATCTCCAAATCATCTCAACTTTCTGAATCGGTTTAGAAACTTTAATCAAATTATCAAATCGGATGCCTCTTTTATGCAGGCATAGAAGACTTGGGACAGGGGGAGAAACAGTTTTGAAATATTGAATCAAAGTGCTTTCAGATGTCTAATAGAGCATTACAAAATCTTGACTCAATTTTCCAATTTGATTTGGATCATCAAATTGGATTGAAGCAATGATTTGAATCAAAACTGACAAATTGAATCTGGTCACAGATGATACTGTGGAGTCCTTGGTGCTCTCTGAGCCTTGTTGTTTTCTTGCAGACATTTCATTGCCAGACTAGGCAACATCTTCAGTGCGAAAAGGGAGTGGGACTTGCTCTCTGTTTATATACCATGGCTTGTCCTGCTTGTGTTGGTGGAGGTGTTGTTCTCTCCTTAGGCGTTCCTTGATTGGGCTGCTCTTTGCTGCTTGGTTGATTGACTGAGTTAATAGTTCCTTAATTAGGGTATATTGTGCTTTTTGATTGTTCCTCTGGTGCTAATCCTGGTGTTAATCTTTGCAAATCAACATATATTGTTTAACACTGAATATATTAATTAACACCATATATTAATTAACACTGAAGATGTTGCCTGGTCTGGCAATGAAACAACAAGTCTGCAAGAAAACAACAAGGCTCAGAGAGCACCAAGGACTCCACAATTCAACCCTGAGCTACAAATATTCTCTTTGATTGATCCTCATACTCCTAATGTTTTCCTCCTCTACTGGAGGCAGAAAATGTTGAAGACAAAACAGTGCATCCAAAATCCCAGACAAGGTTCCTTCCTTCCTCTTGGTGACCAAGGTTGAAACTGGCTAAAACATATCCAGACATTCAAAAGCCCAAGTTTATTATTTATTATTTAAATTTATCCCCACCCATCTCCCTGAATAGGGGACTCTAAAAAGTTCTTCTCTTAAAATATGATATACATGGAATAATAGCTGTTGTTACAGAGCAAATACCAAAATGCAAATGCAGATATCAAAAATGATGATAAAATCTGCTGCTTGCCTACTGACCTGATTTTTGGCTTCAGTATTTCTGGCAAATTGAGATTGTTTATCCTCAGTTTATCCTGGCAAACAACTTCTGAAAAACCTTGGCAAGAAAACTGCAGGGACTTGTCTAGGCAGTCTCCGTGAATTGGACACGATTGAACAGATTAAAAAAAATAGGCATCATAAAAAATTAAAAATGGGTGCAGTTGGAAACAAGTGTCACACAATAATATGTACAAAGAAAGTGATTCATGTCATGACAAACTTTTTTTAAAGGTGACCACTTTTGTTTCTACTTGACAATTCATTTCATAATGTACTTCTTCCTGAGAAATTTCTCAGCACATTCTCTAAGTGCTAAAGTTTTAACAAGCTTTCTCCTTATAAATGCGTTCTTCAAAGAGCCAGTATTTCTGAAAGTTCATCTCCTTTGACCAGGGGGTAAACCAAGCTGTTTTCTGATTATCTGATGACCCAACATTCCTGTTGGCTGCGGGGGGCAACATGTCTAAACAATCTGTTTACTGTTCTGTTTAGAAACATGAATACTTGAAGGCCAAAAAGTATGTTGAACTTTACATAGCTGTAGACCACACAGTGGTAAGTATCCTGGATATCATTCCATTTTCATTCTCTTTCTACATTGAGCACAAAATTTTGTTCCTGTCTTTTTTTAATCTGGGCATTTTTGAAGACATTACCAAATTATAACATTGCAACTGGATTTATCTTAAAATGTGCTTTATCATGTACTTTGATAATGTTATTTGACCCAACATTTACAAAGTTAAGAGACTTATTAAATTTAACTATTCTCTGATTTGCTCATTAGTTCTTCCTGGACTCTATCTAAATTATATTAATAATAGTTTATCCAGAAATGCCAAGATCAGGAAGTTGAAGTTAGGTACCATTGATTTCCTCCATGTGTGTATGTGTGTGTGTGTATGTGTTCATGTATGAATTTCAACTTATAACTGAATTTCAGTTAATAAATTGGTACAAGAAGTCAGCATTTTGTTGTTGTTGTTTTTTCAGTTGTTAAGTCATCTCTGACTCTTCGTGACCTCATGGACCATAGCATGCCAGGCCTTCCTGTCTTCCACTGTCTCCCAGATTTTACTCAAATTCATGTTCATTACATTGGTGATGCTATCTAGCCATCTCATCCTCTGCCGTCCCCTTTTCCTTTTGCCTTATTTTCATATTCCAATCAAAATTAAATAAATTTCTCCTCCACCACAAGCTCTAATACATGCTAGCCTTTGGGTAACAGAAAAGTAAGATCCACGTTTGACTTAGCCAATCTCATTTGCAGCAACACAGCATTTGTAGAAAAATAACGCCTGGGGCTTCTCTGAATATGTGCACATTTTTTCCAGCAAAATAAAACTATGTTCATGAGCAAAATAGGAGCCCATGAATTAAGATATCTCCCAGATACCAGTTTGAGCTTCTCCTTTTAGTACTATTGCAAAAGGAAACATGTTATGCAAATTCTTCTCAGGGAAATTGGTCTCAGGCTGATGTCATTTAAATTTAGTTTCTTCCTCCTCAGCAGTTTGGCTATAGTGGTATTCTATTTCCATATAAATTTATTTACTGCAAAAATGGAAGCTTCTTATTCTGCTGTAAGACAACTTTCCATGTAAAAATGAAAAATGTAATTTTGTTAATTCAGTGATTTTTTATCAAAACACAATTGTGTTGGGCTGGAGAAAGTTGAATTAAAAGATAATTTATAAAAACATTGTTGCCTTTTGTTATATTATGAGGGAATAACCTTGGCAGACAGGTGGAAGAGCCATAGACCAGACAACAGTCAGACAAGTGGCAGTTGAGTCCGCAAAAGGAATGGGGGCATGGCAAACGTCTCAGAAGGAACCCTTCCTAGTTTCTTGGGGTGTAAAGACGAAGAGGGAGAGATGTACTTTCAGACTTGCAAGATTCTGTTCATATAACCTTACAATAAAGTTAGAGCTAGTACTTCTGGGTGTGCTTCTTATCTGGACTACCTCAAAAGGCTGACACCCTAGGTGTACATCTCAATTTATTTTATTCCATTGTTCTCACTGGTTGACAGCACATGAAATGTATGATGTGTAGTAAAGAATGGTTCTCTCACACTTCTTTGAACAAGGAAATATACTGTAGCATCCAATTAAGGAAAGCTTTTAAATAGGCTGAGCAAAATTTTCTCCAACAAGGAGGAAAGCCCATGTGTGGTTCTGAAAAGTTAATAACGTTAATATATTGATGGCAAAAATGCAAGTAAAAAATCAGCACAAAATAATTGATATGAGTGCTTGGATATAAAATGATTTCTTCTTTGTCTGAATCAGCAACTTCATTCAAGGATTGGAAAATCCTTCCTTGAATAGAGGTGGGGGCCTCAGGCACAATCTTTCCCCTATTTTCCTTCCTGCTTTGTCTTCTGTGCCTAGGAAGATTAAGACCATTTTGCAAGCTCAACAGCAGCATGGTGATCTTAATGATCCTCCTTTAGATAATAAAAGGACTTAAAATAACATCTCAAAATAACCATGACCTAGCCCCAGGTGCAAGGTCACACAGTCACCTAGAAACATATTTAAGGATTCCCTTACTAACTTTGCTCAGACTGAAGAAGCTCCTTGGATAAGGAGCGAAACGTTTCCACTGAGAAAATAGAAATCCAGTTGACATGATTCAAGCTACAGACAATTCCACCCGGATGACTGAGAACCTTCATAGACATACAGCAACTTCACTGATTTTTAGATCTTCCTTTCCCCAATATGTTCTTTCTCTCTCTCTCCTTCAATCCCTTCATCCCAAAAATATGGTGTCTTCTTAACATTTTTGTCTTTTTTGTAGTTCAGGAAGTACAGCCGCAACATGACTGGTGTAAAGACAAGAGTGTTTGAAATAGTCAACTATATAAATGTGGTAAGAGGACATGGCAAAGATTATTTCACTTTCTCGATTTAAAAAACAACCATCACCACCCAGTTTTTCCCTGGCTGTGTTCACACAACAAACCTAACCAGGTAAAGAGACCTAAGAGATGCACTTCCACAAGCATGCTAACTTCTGTGGCTTTGAGTGCAGTGAACCTAGGTCATCTGGTAAGCTTGTGATCCAGCATGTAAGGCAATCTCAGAAAATGGGCTAATTCAGTAACCAGGTTAATAAGCATGTTATGTGAATATAGCCACTGTGTTGGAAGGACGTAAGGCCAAAACTGTTGCATGAATTCAATCAGTGATCCATCTCTGTAGCTGGATTCCTTCAGGGCTGTGGTTAATGTTCTGAACTTGGAGATTAGAAAGAAATGGACACAAGAATCCTAATCCCAACTGAACTGATTAGTGAACATGATCCCTGAAAAGAAAGCAGGAGAGAGGAATCCCGTTTGAGTTGGATTGTGGCACTTAGGAGGAAGTTGAATCCACTCATCTGGTACTGCTTCCCTCCCATTACCCGTGTTTACCATCTTCACAACTGATAACCAGTTAAAATGGGGGAGGCAACAGGAGCATCCATGGGTCAAATCTCCCTCTAGTCCTCCTCCTCTCCTCTCTCTTGAATAAAGAAAATAATCACCTGGTTCTTCTTTATCAATTTAGTTCTCCTGCTTGATAAATTATTATTATTCCCAAATATATTCCATTTCACCTGCATGTGGATGCCAATGTCAGTTGCCTTTTAGTCTTGAAATGTTTCTCAAGGTTTACTTGTGTTAAGTTTCTAATCGATGCCATGTCCACCCCACAGGTCTACAAAGCTTTAAGTATTCACGTAGCATTGATTGGCCTAGAAATTTGGTCTGACGGAGATAAGATTGTGGTCAATTCATCAGCCGGTGTCACTTTGGATCGTTTTTCGGCATGGAGGCAGTCGGTTCTGCTGCAGCGCAAAAGGAATGATAATGCTCAGTTGCTCACGTATGTCTCACTGCAGGGAAAGGGAATGGGGGTGGCCAGGAGTGAAGCAATATGGGAATGTTAGTGCTGGCACAGAACTTTCGCTCTATGTTGCAGGCTTTAAACCATGTGTGCACAATTTTTCTGGGTCAAAGCCAACCATTTTTTTCTAAGCTGAGAGCTAGTTTTGAGAGAGGTTTGAATGATTGCAGCTCAAAAACTCAGCTTGATTTCATTTCACCTTGATTTAAAATTGAAACTCAAATTATTACCCTGCCATGAATTTCCTAATTTTCCTCTTCTATCACATTCAACATTCTGTTTTTGTGACAACTTTAAAGTGTTTCTGGATGTCAAGATGGTAGAAGACAGAGAGAGTTACCTGTGGCCGAGAGGCCCCTGATTGGGCGTTTCTGCTTTGAAAGTTACAAAAATGTTTTTTTGGCATCCTCTGAATGATGTCCTGAGATGTTAGAATGAAGCAGGCCCTGACAGTCTTCCCATATTTAATCTTTACCAGTGACAAGATGATTTTTCAGGAAGCATCATTTTCTCCAACAGCTCTCAGTATGAAACTTGAAGTGTAAAATAATAAAATATCTAATCCTGGGTAACACTTGTGCTTAGCAAGTTGTATGGATGCATCTGCTAGATCTTAATGTGCTGGTTAAAGATGCTGTGTGAGTTCAGCCTATATATTGTCACACATTCTCAGGAGCAGGAATTTGGCATGTTGGCTTATATCTAAAATATATTGGCCAATGCACTGGTAATTGTGTTGTAAGAAATCCTACAGGATATGTGCATAACCCGTGGGTCTTATGAAATACAGTATGTTAGGGGCTAGATGGAGGGCAGATCAAAGGTGAAAAGAGAGTATAAATTTTTAAAAAAAAAAACTCCATCCATTTCATTTTTCCCACGATGTTGATTTGTCCTGCCACTCAGCCACCTTTTCCAAGCTCATCTAGTCTTTAATAACACAACAGCTAAATTGATAGAAGAAACCTGATTTTTAAAGAAACCTGCATTTGGGGTTTTCACAATACATGGAATGTAAATTAACCTAATGGGCTGGATTTGTACCACATGCTAACCCCCCTCCCCAACCTAACCAAGGTTAACACCAGCTAAGCTTAGCATATAGTGCAAATCTATCCTGGATGTGTTTAAATGTCAGCCTCATGTTTGTCTGCCATGCTTCTGACTGTTCTACACGTGTACCCATGTAGTTTGCTGGTCTTCACTTCTTTGCTTCAAGAAGCCTCCCTCTTGGCATTTTTGCATCGCTTGGCGAGAACTGTGATGACCCTCTGTGTCAGAATTCCCAATCAAGAAATCCCTCAGGCAATTACTCTAAATAATTCATTTATTCAGGATTAGTACACTTCAGGCTGGGAGAAGCCTCGCATAAGGATTTTCGCGCTCAAGCAGTATTATCAAAAACGTCCCTCTGACATCACCCAGAGTCCAGCCATCACAACTCAGTTCCCACCCCAAGAATCCCCCCTCCCGGCAGAACGTCTGTTGGAAGAGCAGGTGCTTATCAGTCCTCGCCAAGCGATGCAAAAATGCCAAGAGGGAGGCTTCTTGAAGCAAAGAAGTGCAGACCAGCAAACGACACGGGTACACGTGTAGAACAGTCAGAAGCATGGCAGACGAACATGCAAGGCTGACATTAACAGACGGGTTAAATGGCTTGTGAATTCTAACTTCCAGAAAAGTGGCAGGAACTGAGGACAGGGGTAGGGGCTTTGCAAAAAGCCTTAGGGGGTTGCATATGCCCCCAGGCTACAGATTGTGCTCACATCTTCTACAGATTTCATCACGCCCCCTTTATCACCTTTCTTTCTTATAGCGGTATTGACTTCAGTGGACCAACTGTAGGGCTGGCTTATGTGGCAACCATGTGCAATCCCAGCCATTCCCTCGGAGTTGTTCAGGTTGGTGGAAAGGATACCTGTTACCTGTTTGTAGGCAATGGAAACTTATATACAGGCATAACGTAATTACAAAAAGAAAAAGAAAAAGACTCTTCTTATTTTTGATCCACATCAGTTTCATACATATTTATTTACAAATCTGACATCTTCCGGTTCTGCCTCAGTTGAAGGAATTTATTTATTTATTTAATTTTTATCCCGCCTTTATTATTTTTATAAATAACTCAAGGTGACGAACATACTTAATACTCCTTCCTCCTCCTATTTTCCCCACAACAACAACCCTGTGAGGTGAGTTGGGCTGAGAGAGTGTGACTGGCCCAAGGTCACCCAGCTGGCTTTCCTGCCTAAGACGGGACTAGAACTCTCAGTCTCCTGGTTTGCCATTTGCTCCTTCCTAGGGCTGAGAGAGAGGGACTGGCCCAAGGTCACCCAGCCGGCTTTCATGCCTGAGGCGGGACTAGAACTCTCAGTCTCCCGGTTTGCCATTTGCTCCTTCCTAGGGCTGAGAGAGAGGGACTGGCCCAAGGTCACCCAGCCGGCTTTCATGCCTGAGGCGGGACTAGAACTCTCAGTCTCCTGGTTTCCCATTGGCTCTTTCGTAGGGCTGAGAGAGAGGGACTGGCCCAAGGTCACTCAGCCGGCTTTCATGCCTGAGGCGGGAATACAACTCTCAGTCTCCTGGTTTCCCATTGGCTCCTTCGTAGGGTTGAGAGAGAGTGACTGGCCCAAGGTCACCCAGCTGGCTTTCATGCCTAAGGCGGGACTAGAACTCACAGACTCCTGGTTTCCCATTGGCTCCTTCCTAGGGCTGAGAGAGAGGGACTGGCCCAAGGTCACCCAGCTGGCTTTCATGCCTGAGGCGGGACTACAACTCTCAGTCTCCTGGTTTCTAGCCCAGCACCGTAACCACTAGACCAAATTGGCTCACAATTTCTGCACAATGCATTGTAGACATGTTGTAGAACAAGCTTTTTGTATGCATTGAGCTATATTTCTAAAGAGAAACAGTATATCATAACTTTTCCAGATCAGAAGGAGTCAAAGGAAAACTGTGTTCTAATCTGCAAATCAGCTGCAGCAGGTCAAATCATGTTACAATACTTCCAAACAAGGCTTCTGAACAAAATTCTTAACAACCCTCATTACAAACATTCACCATCTTTCTTTCACTCCAAGAAAGTTAGGATCTTTTTGCAGTAAACCAATCCCATCCCTGCAAATTATTAATCTCTTTTTTAACTCTGATTTTTCATTCGAAAGTGTTTGAGCAAAGGTTTCAGCCCAGTGCTAGTAATAAACGAATTCACTTTTGGTTTCTTGGCTGACTAACGCTAGACAAAGTGTTGTCTTTTTTTCAGGATCACAACACCAGTCCTATTGCTATTGGGGCTACAATGGCCCATGAGATGGGTCATAATTTTGGCATGAATCATGACAAAAGCTTCTGTACCTGCAGGTCTGACTCATGCATTATGGCTGCACAGCTCAGGTAAGGGTTCCAAAGGTTTCAGGAAAACTTTTAATGACTTTCAAATTAAGTTATTTTTAAACAGTTACAATTCATTGTTAATTCAAGTATGCTGAGAGCTTGCAAAAATGAAATGATCCGGGAGTTAGAGAACAGTGGTGTTTGGACAAATGAGTGTCACTTCACTGTGTATAATTAAAATGTGTCTTTTTTAAAAGGTAGAACTACTGTGGAGTTCTTGGTGCTCTCTGAGCCTTGTTGTTTTCGTTCAGACGTTTCATTGCCAGGCTAGGCAACATCTTCAGTGTGAGAAGAGAGTGGGACTTGAGTCCCACTCTCTTTTCGCACTGAAGATGTTGCCTAGCCTGGCAATGAAACGTCTGAAAGAAAACAACAAGGCTCAGAGAGCACCAAGAACTCCACAGTTCAACCCTGAGCTACAAATATTCTTTTCGATTGGTAGAACTACTCTCAACAATTGAATAGCCATCATTCAATATCTTCCTCGAAAATCTCTCCAATCATCTCTAAATTTGAGGGTCATACTGATAGATTTTATGTATATTTATTTTTAAGGGATGCTGACTATACTCACAGACCAGGCGGCCAAATATTTTTATCAAGTTATACAATTGCACAAAACTTTTAATTAGATACATTGTTTTACTGTTTTATTATTTTCCTTTTTTTCCTGATAATGAATTGTCAGACTAAACTATTACTCTTCTTCTGTTGTAAAGTCTGGTCAAAGACCATAATAAAGAGATTTGATTTGATTTGATTTGATTTGATTTGATTTGATTTGATTTGATTTGATTTGATTTGATTTGATTTGATTTGATTTGATTTGACAGAGACTTAACAACCTTTTCTCTAATATCTTCTCCAAGTTGTTCTGGAATTGCTCTCCAATTCTGTATGCTGAGAGCTTGCAAAAATGAGAGCTTGCAAAAATGAAATGATCCGGGAGTTAGAGAACAGTGGTGTTTGGACAAATGAGTGTCACTTCACTGTGTATAATTAAAATGTGTCTTTTTTAAAAGGTAGAACTACTCTCAACAATTGAATAGCCATCATTCAATATCTTCCTCGAAAACACAGTATTTTAAAGAAATAGCATGGGAAGTACAGCACAAGAAACCAAATATTAATAACTGTGATAACAGGAAGCCAAGTTAGACATTCAAGGCTTTCCTAAAGTGGGAAGCAGGATGGGAAAAAATAATTCTGTGCCATCCAAAAGCAGGAGGAGAAAGGTGAAGTAGCATCTTTTGGGTGCTCTTGCCTTCAGCTGAAAATTGCAATTCTTTGAGAGGGGTCTTCCCCTCTCGCCCCTTTTCAAGCTAGGAGAGATGTTCTCCCTCTCCCATATATTGCAGTCTGCTGAAATCCACAGGTAGCAACATATTTTGTTGCTGGTCCACATTTAGTTTTCCTTTACTTCATCAAGAAAAGAAAAAAAGAAAGTCTTCTCAGGAATTGTCCTATTGCAAAACTCCCCATGACCTTTTGTGTAAGACTTTTGCATAGCCTTAGCAAACATGCCACCTGTTGACAAATTTCTGGGTTCTTCTGCAAAAGTCCTAGGAATTTGTTGCCTCATATTTTATGCAACGACAACAAGGTCAGGAAGTTCTTAAGATTGCTATGTAGCCTTTCCTGTCCTTATTGAAGGTTTTCTGTGCAGCATGCTCACTTTTTAATAGTTCAGAACCACTTCTTGGTATTTTTCACAGAAGGAGTTGCTTAGAGAACAACTTTGCTGAATAAATACCACCTAATGGGTCTGGTGCAACTTTGACCTTGAAAGAAGTCCATGTTGTCCACTTACTGGCCACCAGTAGATCCTCTTTAGGTTCTTCCTTTCACCCTCTAACCTGAGTGCCCTAATGATTTGCATTAGCATTAGGAAGGTGCTTGGGTGGGCTTATGTTATAATGTTTGCCCCTCTTAAAGGTGTACTATCTAAAATCAATGGCAAGCTGCTGATATTATGGCCTTTTCAACAAAAGAAGTCAAATAAGCGCATTAAGTCTCCTTTTGCCTTAAAAAAAAAAGCACAACCCCTCAAAAAGAAGAAAAGAAAAAGAGGGCTGAAATTACACTGTTCTCCCTTTAAGTACATGATTGCCACCTCTTCATCACCCCATCAGCGATTTCACGATCATTTCCAGACTCCCTCTTCCACCTGGAGGCTGAGTAAAAATGAAAAAGAAAGGCAGCCCACCCTGCACAAGAAGTCGCTTAAGCAACTATCATCACATGGAGCTCTCAGTGCAAATTCATTTTGTTAAAGAAGAAAAGAAAAGAAAGCTAGTGGGATTAAAACCGAGGGATCATAATCTGGGAGTAAGATCAAGGAGTACAAAGAGATCTCTTAGCTATTTTCTTGGCCTTAGAGAAAAATCACAGTATTTATTCATAAGCCATCCCTCTTCCATCTTATATGTTTTTGCAATGAATTCTGTTCCTTCTCCAAATATGGATGATGTAATGGTCTGTCTATCGGTTCATCTTTACAGCTATAAAACTCCCCAGCATTTCAGCTCTTGTAGTCTCCAGGATTATGAAAAGTATCTCATGGACCGAACCCCACTATGCATTATCAACAGGCCTTTGAGCAAAGAAATTGTTGCAACCCCAGTCTGTGGGAATGACTTTGTGGAGGAGGGAGAAGAATGTGACTGTGGCTCTCCAAAGGTATGTTTTTATGAACAAGGGTGGTTCCAAGAAATTGCTCAAAAGTGGGAATGCTTGCAAAATCATCTGGCTTTCTAAGTGACATGGAGTGGATTCCTGGGTTTGAGGAACCAATCATAAAGGAATGGAGAACTGATATCTCAGTACTGTTTTGGGAAGGCAAAGCATTTTTAAAAATGGGTGATTTTCTACTCCAGGAAACATCCTTCCCCATTGAAAACCCCTACTTTGTTGACATGACCACATCATCTATCCCACTATTGTCTTGAGCTGCTCCCTGCCAGAATTTATAATCTTCAATCTCTGCTCTAGGGGATGGGTATTACTCTCTAATAGTGATTTTACCCACTAACAGTAATTCAGTAAAGTGTTCTCCTTATATTATTAATTGGTGTCTATACACGTGTACTGGTCTGTGAGAATGTCCTTGAGAAACAGGAGGAAGGAGAGCAGCAGACTAGGCAATGGTCAGATAAGAGGCAGCTTAGCCTGCAAAAGCAATGGGGGTGTGGCAAACATCTTGGAAGTGAAACCCCCCCCCCCAAGTTTTCTTCCCCAGAGGGCTGTAGCCTATGCAGGTTCCCGATTAGGAGGTGCAGATGTTTTTATCCGTTTTATTCTTTTTAGCAAAGGAAATATACAGATAAGTATGTGTCACGTACAGTAGGTATGCCATCATCCACCTGCAATAAACAAAAAGTGAGGCTGCCTTCAGGATGCCATTAGTCACATTCATTTGCTAGCATAACCCATAAGATGAAACACATTGCAGAAATGTCCTTTTCCTTGTGAGTTTCTCTCTTCAGAATAGACCAATTAAAAGAAAGCAGGCAGAAAAGCCTATAAAGTCATGTGATAATTCTTGGTTTTCAGGAATGTAAAAATGAGTGCTGCGATGCTGCAACTTGTAAACTGAAACCTGGTGCAAAGTGTGGATATGGACAATGTTGTGAGAATTGCCAGGTAAGGCTTGTTTATTCTTAACACTAGGAGAGAGTTTGTTGTTGCTGTTGTTCAGTCGTTTAGTCGTGTCCGACTCTTCGTGACCTCATGGACCATAGCACGCCAGGCCTTCCTGTCCTCCACTGTCTCCCGGAGTTTACTCAAAGGAGAGAGTTTACCCTTCTCCTTAATACCCATATGAAAATGTAATATCTCTTGGGTGCTTACCGTGATCAAAAACATTTTAATTTTATTCCCGTCCCTTCTTCCAGTTTATTTGACCCTTATGAACATGTCCATATGGAGGACTTTTTAGCAAAATGTCAGCATTGCATTGTCTCAGTCTAAAATACATTCCTTTGGCATGTTGATTCACTTCCATGAAGATAATATATATCCTTCTAACTTTTTGAGCAGTGTGGTCGAAAACATTTTGTTATTTCCATCTTCCCACCATGTCACAATGCAGAGCAACAGAAAGCAGCCAAGGTTGTTTTTTTTTTTTTGGCACATGAGGCTGCCTGACTATTATGCAGAAGTTCAGCAATTGGCTTTTTGATGCTTTTTCATGACAGCCAACATGACTTTCACTGGGAGCTGCCTCCGTCTACTTCATGGTCAGGCCAGCCCTGCTACTGAGGTCATCAACCTCCAGCAGAAGACAATATTATAATTATGGCATATTATAGCAAGTATATTTCTTGCAACAGGTAGAGCTTCTGTTTCAGGAATTGAGCCTTTCATGCCAATCATTTTCTCATAGCAAGTAAGATAGACTGGGACTTCCAGGCACTACACTCAGTGTCTTAAGACCTACATCCAATTTGTAGCATGGCAGGGATGCCTTCCTTGGTAATTTTCATGACAGATGAAGAGGAGGCTTTGAAATGTGTTGAAAATCATGGTTGTGGCTCTTTGATCTCCACTGCTACAGAGTGATAGCTGGGAGGATTTTTCATTTTCACCAACAGCTTAGGAAAGCAGGAGCAGTATGCCGGGCAGCAAAGCATGACTGTGACTTGCCTGAACTGTGCACTGGCCAATCTCCTCAATGTCCCATGGATCGCTTCCGCATGAATGGACACCCATGCCAAAACAACAAGGGTTACTGCTACATGGGGAAGTGCCCCACCTTGGCAAACCAATGTACTGTTCTCTGGGGGTCAGGTAAGTCAATCTTAGGATTTCAGAATAGTGGTGTTGAAAAAGACTAAGACAGTCATTGCTATTGATCAAAGATATTTTCTCCTTTCTATCCATAGTAAATCATCATTCCATTTCTGTTCTATTTGTGTTTTGTTGAGATGGAATAATTGTCATTTTTCAAGGTTAAGTTCTTCCCTTGGAGTCTATAGACCCCACTCCTCCAGATCTTTTGGTTTAAAGCTCCAATCATCCATAGTGAACATGGCCAATGATCAGGGAGGTTGAAGGCAGTTGTAGACTGGAAATCTGGAAAGACTGATGTAGGGGGAAGGATGCTTTAGTGGATTGTGGATGCCTTCCCAAATTGGATAAAGATCTGAGTTAATGAGACTGCTATTTTGCATATTACAGCAACAGCTCAAAACTATTCTCCAACACTCTTTGTTTTAAATCAGCTGGTATTGCAAAGTAAGCCAATACTATTGGAGAAGAAACAGTGTACAAAGAATAACATCAAGAAGCTGTCATATGCTTAGAGTTTTGTCCATCTAGCCTTGTTCTTCTAACACTTATCTGTGGTCACTGATAGACCCATCACCTTCCACTTTTCCCAATCAGAGATGATGGAGACTGAATATGGGACTGTCTGCTAAGAGTATTTTCACCCTGGGATAGAAATTTTCTTTAAATTTTGGCATAATAATTAGAGAAGTAGGTGTTTGGGGGGCATGATTGTTGCCATTCATCAGTCATGACTAATGTCAGACTATCACAAATTTTTCAGCATGGTTTTTTATTGAAAAGGGAAGTTGAAAACAAGTTCCTCATTTTCATATAAAGTAGGTATTGTGCTGGGAGGCAGGAAACAGGGAGATTTATCTTGGTCATACGGTAGATCTCTGGTGCAGTGAGACTGCATATAGAAAGTCCCAAATGCAGTTCTTGGGTCACTAATTGAAAGGATCAGGGGACACGTTGTGATCAGGAATCAGAAATGCAAATCAGAAAATTGTTCCACTTACATAAACAATCCAACAATTGGATTGGTGGAGGAAGTGATTTAGACAATAAATGGAAACTTATTCTTTTGTTTCCAATGCTTGGAAAATGGAAACTATCAGCTCAAACAAAAAAATCTTTATTTTGGTCAGTAAACAGCATAAAATTATGTAAACCTCCAAAGAATGGAAATAACTTAGTCTTTTGCAAGTTTCTTGGTAGAAAAATCCAGCTGTATTCAGGGAGGCGTATGACCAGGAATGTGTCTAGGATAGTGTTAAAGGTGTTTACTCATCTCAGCTTTTGTAAACCAATTTGTACATCAGCTTTCTGCAACTTGGGCATTTCCTAGTGTGTAGACTTCAATTTGGAGAGTTCTTGGTAAGGGCTTCTCTTCCTGAAGACTACTGGGAATTGAACACACATCCGGAGGGCATCCAGGTTGGAGAATGATGACACTGAGGAATGAATCTGGGATTTGTATTCTAATTCCCCTACAGCCATTGATTTACCAAGTGGTCTTGTGCAAGTTGCATAATATTGGCTTCAGCTTTGTGTCCATAAAGATGTAATAAGCAAGTTTATTGTAACACTGTATGAGATATTGAATGCCTTATGAATAATGAGGATTAGATGAATAATTGGTTACAAATACCAATTTTAATAAGTAAACATTAATTAAAAATATATGTGACTCCTCTGAGATATCTTAAGCCATTCTTTATCCTGCTGCCATGTTACACACTCAGGTATTTGTCTTGGTTCCCCTCTCCCTATTACAGGTGGAAAAGTGGCTGCAGATTCATGTTTTGCAATCAACAAGAATGGGGTTTATTATGGCCACTGCAGAAAGGCAAATGGTACCTACATCCCATGTGGACCAAAGTAAGCAATCCAAATTATTTACTGCTTTGATGATGATATCATATAAGGGTAATATAAGAAAGATTTCCAGGTCAACATCTGTAGGAACATGATTCTGTCATCTTGCTAAAACAACAGAAATGCGAGCCAATTTCTGAATGGCTAATTGTCCTGTGTTTTCCATCTTGAGTTGCAAGATGGAGCAAAAGTGGGATATAAATGGAGTGCCATGAGAATAGAAGTGCTGTTAGAAGATTGGGTGAGAAACTATAATCAACCTTTCTCTCTGGGCTGACACCACCCAGCAATAGTTCATTTAACTGTATATTATTAAATAAGTCCCAGTTGGCTGAGTTCATGAATTGCACGTAGCCATAAACCATAAACCATGACTTAGAAACCAAAACGGCTGGATTTGCACCACATGTTAAACCAAAACCAAACAACAAGCCACATTATCTTTTAGTGATGTGTGTAAATCCAGACTCTGCCTCTAGCTCTTACGCACACACAGAGACTCCGTGCCATTTTTCCTACTATAAACGGGCAGTCCTTATTTTATACATTCCTATTTAAATCATAATTCCTTTTTTCTCCTATTTTTCTTAAATTGAAATGTAGTAATTGCTATTTTTCAGGGCAATTTCCCTCTCTAACTTTTAATGTAGCTGCCCCTGATCTTCAGATTTCAACTGACATCATCCCCTGTCATCCACTGGTCAGAGATGAGGGGAATTGTAGGCTAGAAATCTGGAAAAACCAAGGTGGGGAAATCTGCTTTAGGAGCTATCCAGGTGGAAAATGGATACATTCCCTGCTCTACAGATAAGAATCCTGACCCAAACTATCCTCATCCTCAAAAGCCGGGAAATCATGTGAGCTGGTTGGGGATACAGGAACTGTGTTTCTCTATTTTTTCAAACCTTGAAACACCTTGAGATTTTTCAATTATCTGTTAAGGACAACCCAGTTCATTTTGAGGCTGAGCAAATGTTTGGTTGTCCACCTCTAATTTAAAAAAACAAAGATGCAAAGGTTAATCCAAGAACAACTGATGTTTGCAAATGAGCAAAGAAACAGACCTCTGGCTGTTGTGGGTCTTCCGGGCTGTGTGGTCGTGTTCTGGAAGTTGTGGTTCCTAACGTTTCGCCAGCATCTGTGGCCAGCATCTTCAGAGGGCAGGAGCACAGATAGAAGCAAAATCTCTGTGCCCAGGTAGAGTGGCAATGTTCTATTTATAGAGCTAAATTATAGGAGATTAGGTGGGGTTTTTTGTTGTGTTGAAATGTTAACGAGTGGCTGATGAGCGTGATTAGCATGTTCATTGTGAGAAGTATTTCCATGTCCTGGTGGTTGGACAGCCCGGAAGACCCACAACAGCCATTGAACTCCGGCCGTGAAAGCCTTCGACAATACATTAAACAGACCTCTCATTAATCCATTCTTTTTAATTAGAAGGAATTGGCTGTTTCCTTTTCAGGGATCTAAAATGTGGCAAGTTATACTGCACAGGTGGTTCAAGGATGCCTTCCACTGGAAGCCTGGTGTCATTTGATTCATGCAAAGGCAGCTTTCCAAGGAATAACGAAGAAGATGTTGGAATGGTTGGTCCTGGAACAAAATGTGGAGAAGGAATGGTTAGTAAAAGATTATCTCTAATTTGTGTGCTCAAAGGCAGAGCTTTCCAAACTGTGTGTCGGGACACATTAGTGTGTCGGCTGCAGTGTCTGGGTGTGTTGTGGCTGCTGCTGCCTCTGAGCCCTGCCAGGATTCCACACAAGTCCTGGTGCCTGCCTTGTGCCTGGCTGCCTCCAAACCTGCCCTGCCAGGATTCCGCGCAGGTCCTGGTGCCTGCCTTGTGTCTTGCTGCCTCCAAACCTGCCCTGCCAGGATTCCGCGCAGGTCCTGGTGCTTGCCTTCTGCCTGGCTGCCTCCAAACCTGCCCTGCCAGGATTCCGCGCAGGTCCTAGTGCCTGCCTTCTGCCTGGCTGCCTCCAAACCTGCCCTGCCAGAATTCTGCGCAGGTCCTAGTGCCTGCCTTGTGCCTGGCTGCCTCCAAACCTGCTGTGATTCCGCGCAGGTCCTAGTGCCTGCCTTGTGCCTGGCTGCCTCCAAACCTGCCCTGCCAGGATTCCACGCAGGACCTAGTGCCTGCCTTGTGCCTGGCTGCCTCCAAACCTGCCCTGCCAGGATTCCGCGCAGGTCCTAGTGCCTGCCTTGTGCCTGGCTGCCTCCAAACCTGCCCTGCCAGGATTTCACGCAGGTCCTGGTGGTTGCCTTGTGCCCTGCTGCCTCCAAACCTGCTGTGATTCCGCGCAGGTCCTAGTGCCTGCCTTGTGCCCTGCTGTAAGGGTGTGTCATGAAATGATGCATGTCTAAAAAGTGTGTCACTAACATGAAAAGTTTGGAAAGCTCTGCTCTAAGGTCTGATTCCCAGGGTTGATAAGTAAAACAATTTTGTAGTGGATCTTGCTGAAAGCTGGTTTAGATTTTCCACAGAAGTGAATCTATGTAGAAGAAAAAGAATCCATCTAGCCTTCTTTTTGTTTGAATGTCCAGGGTTGTTCCTTCTTCTAAGAACAAAATGCCTGGCATTCTCATAGCATTGTGCTTCTCCCTCACATCACTTTCTTGACAGACTGTCAAGAGACAGTCCTTTCTCTTAACTTGTAGGTATTTCCACGGGGAGGATGGAAGAGAGATGAGAAAATCAGGGCAGAGCTGGTTGTATCCGAAAGGTCACCAGTTCAAAGAAGACACTTAGAACTGCCAAAGCAGTCCCAAAGCTTATCTTAAAGCATCAGGAATCACTTCCTCCTGTCTTTTTATGCAGTTTAGAACCTCAAAGTAGTTTATTGAATATCCTGGTTTTGTTCCAGGGAATGACAGAGTTCAGTTGCATGAGAAAGTGCTGTCTTACTTCGTTGATAACCTCAGAATTTGACTTTCAGGTCTGCAGCAACGGGCAGTGTGTTGAGATAGAGACAGCCTACAGATCTACCAACTGTTCAAAGAAATGCAAAGGACACTCTGTAAGGATTATATATATATATACTCTGACTAAGGAATGCTACGTGCTCTTTAGCGGGCTTTAAGACTGTTCTGCTTAGAGATAGGGCTCTAGAAAGCTTCCTCTGTTAAGCACATACACCTGGCCCTTCCACGTTTTCCTTCACAGTATTCTCTGCTCCTCTTTCTTCTCGTAGTCCTTTCCAGTGTGGTCTGTTTCATTTGCTCCGCTTACCACACCCCACTACCCATCAGTCTTGGCTTTCTAGAATAATGCATATGTTGATCCCTGAAGATAAGCCATGCTTTCCTTTTATATTGGCATAAATCTGAAGCAGCTGCACATAATCCATTAGAGTTTATGTGTAAATGTGCTTGGGATGATATTTACATCTATACCTAAATAACAATTTGTTGCACTAATAAAGAAAATGAGTAAGATTGGCCACAGCGCATTTCAACCTAAAGATGAAAACACACCATGAAACTATTATTATTAAAACTATTATTATTATTATTATTATTATTATTATTATTATTTCACAACTAACATCTATATAATAACTTTGGAAGTAAAATTCATCATGAAAATAAGTTTTCATCAATTAAAGGCAGAATCAGAACTAGATATAAACATGGTTTTGTTGGATAGAGATCATGGTTAGGGTTATGTAAAACTGTGTGTACGTGTGTGTATTGGTGTGTATGCCTTTTTATACATAATTTGCATGATTTCTCTTTTATTGTTTTATTGTTTTCTTTTTCTTTTTTCTTTCTCTATTTTTCCTTCTTGGAATTCTTCTCTTTTTTTTTTTTGGTTTGTTCTGTTTTGTTAAACAAATAAAGGGCTTTCCAGAAACCCTGATGCTAAAAATATTTCAGTTTTGGGTCCAAGTAGTTCTAAGTCTGGGCAGGTTGACATGGAAATAGGTGATCCTAGTATTTATCAAACCCAGAATAATTTAGGGCTTTAGGGATTAAAGTACATTAAATTGAGCTTTAAAACTAACAGCTAGCAATGGAATCAGATCAAAAACTGGGGTCATAAGTTAGAATTGTCAAATAGCAATCAAAGTCTGGTTGCTCACTTTGGACCAATGGAAGTTTCCAAGTTGAACCCCAAAGTAAGAACAGCCTCCCCCTGAAGTGAGAATGACCCCTTTTCTCATGGCCTTTCAGAGGTTAGTGAAGATCTGGCACTTTCAGAATATCTCTGAGGACTAAATGTGGAGCCAACCAATACCAAAATTCAGTTTTATTGTATTGTATTACATTGTTCTGACACATCATATTTGAATTAAAATCACTGTGTTTTTATAATTTTGGTACATCACCTAGAGTCTGATTGGATTGGGGCAGTAGACAAATTGCATTAAAGGAAGGGAGGGAGGGAGGAAGACAGGTCCATCTGCTCTAAGTTAATATTTTCCTGATACCTTTGACCATCACAAGAACTCTCAAAGCTTGACTTAGTCCTTTTCAGCCTGCTGTCCTGCAGAAGTGCTCTGGCCATAGCTCTCATAATATCCAAAGAAGAGCACCCTGCCCATGCCAGGCTGTTGTTGGGCTTAGTCTAATAACTCGGCCTAGCACCAGGTTAAAGAATAGTGACCTGGCTGTTAGATAGCCTTTGGGACTGCAGCCTGAACAACAGCTTTGGTAGAAACCCTTGATATCTTTTTCTGTGTGGGATGCTTTGGTGGGTTTCCATCTTTTTATCTGTCTAATTTGGTTCAGTTTTTAAAAATAGTTTTATGGTTCAGTACTATTTGGCTGCTTTGGACTTCATAAAAATGCAGTGCATTTTATTCAGAACTATATCTGTTCTGAAGACTAATACTTGGTCTGTGCTATCCTAGGTATGTGACCATGAACTGCAGTGCCAGTGTGAAGAAGGATGGGCGCCACCCCACTGTGATGACCCCACAGCAAATAGATGTGAGTTAATTCAGGGGGGTTCTGCTTTCTTGTCTTTTTTTCCAGAATCTTCTGTACAACTATAGATTACTTTTATCCCTGGGATGAGTGGAATGTCACAATTCATACAGCATCCACATTAATTTTTGACTAAATTATTGCATGGGAATGGGAATTTATCCTAATTCTGGACAGGTTAAATAATTTTGATTCAAATTAGGGTTTGATATCTCAGTTTTTGTATTGTTATATATCAACTGGGTGTTGTTAACTATTATCAAACTATACTTTAATAAAAGGGCTATTTTTTATCTTGTTATGCACTTGAAGGAGAAGAGAAGAGGGGGAAATAACTAAGTTAAAGTCTTGCTGCAATTTATTTAACCAAAGCCGTTTAACCATGGGTTGTGAGATTGTGATTAACCTAAAGCTACCTAGTGGTGAAAGTCTAAATACAGACTTCTTATATCATAGTTTTGTTTCACAATTATCCTGCTACATCCATTTGCATTAATAACTTGGGAGAGAGATTAGAATCAACCTTTCTTCATTCCAGAATTCTTAGCCAGCATGGGAGCTGTAGTCCGAGCACATCTGGAGGTCATGGAGTTGGGTTAGGCTGCGATAGTCTTAAAAGATGATGACTAGTTAAAGACATTCATGAAATGAGATTATATTCCTGGTCTTCCTGGGTTAAATTTGATGCCCGGGGTTGGTTCAGAGTTGGGTGGGACCTAAATTGAAACAAATAAATAAATAAATTCTAGCCAATTCTCAACAGTGTTTCTTAGGGAAAAATATTGTCTCGTGTGTGAGAAATGCCAGGGCTTAGAGAACATAATTTTCCATTGATTGTCTCCCATGTTTCCATTGTGACTCCATCAATATAACTTTAAATCTATTCATAGCCTTTTCTCTTTTTCCTGTAGACATCATCATCATTGTCGTAGTTGTACTAGTAGTCTTAGTAGTCGCTGCCATCATCCTTGCAGTTCTCTTCCGCTGCTACATTTTAAAGAAGAAACAAAGTAAAAGGTGAAGCTTTTGAATGTTCTCAGCTAAGTCTTTTTAGGGGTGGATTACCAGGTGAGCTGGGTCCCATACAACAGCAGTGGTGGGTTCTCCTGACTGAATGGAGAGGCTGAACGTAGATTGACTTGGAAAAAACTGTAAAGGACTGGATATTCAGTTCCAGAAATCACTCTGGCTGAAGGTACAGATTTTGACTGAAAGAACCGAATTATAGTGTATCTGCAAAACAAGTTCCAGGATATCAGCAGTTCCCTGAAAACTGCTGATATCCTGGAACTTGTTTTGCACATAGACAATAATTCGGCTCTTTCAGTCAAAATCTGTAACTTCAACAATCTAGTTATCTCAACAATCAAACAAAAAGGTGAATTTGAAGATCATACAGAATCTGAACCACTAGTAGAAATATTGGATTGCCAGTTCTGATATCATCATCATCATCATCATCATCATCATCATCATCATCTAAATTTGTTAAGTCTGCCCACTCCAAAAGACTCTGGGCAGCTTACAACATTGGAATATACAATTAAAACAGTTAAAAACATAACCAGAAAACATAACAACCATAACAATAAAAAAACATGGCATGACATGTAGGGGCTCCACAAACACACTAACCCCAGGCCTGGGATCACAGCCAGGTCTTAAGCTACTTCTGGAACCTTTGGAGAGTGAGAGCCAAATGTATCTCTGGGAGAAATGCTGCTTCAGAAGGCAGGGGCAGCAACAGAAAAGGCACGCTTCCTCAGTCCCACAAGATTTAATTGAGGGGACTTGGAGCACAACTACTCTACCTGAATGTAGTGGGAGGGCAGAAACTATTGGAGACAGGTGGTCCCTCAGATAACCAGGCCCTATGGCATGAAGGGCTTTATAGGTGATGACCAGCACCTTGAATTGCACCTGGAAGCCAACTGGCAAACAATACAGCTTGCATAGCAGGGGCATAACATGGGCATAACAAGAAGCACCCATTACTGCTTGCGCTTCTGCATTTGAACCAATGGTAGACTCTGGATGGTCTTCAAGGGCAGCCCCATATAGAGCACATTGCAATGGTCCAGTTCTGAGGTGACCAGGGCATGAGTGACAATCTAAAGGGCCTCCTGGTTGAAGAAAGGGCACAACTGGTACACAAGATGAACCTGTGCAAAGTCCTGCCTGGCCACAGTGGTCACCTGCTCATTGAGCATGAGCTGCAAGTCCAGGAGTACCCCAAAATTGCACACCAGTCTTGAATAGGGAAGTACAATCCCATCCAAGACCAACAGTGAAAACATCCCTGACCTGGGGTGGGGTTGCCACAGGTCAGGATTGCCACAGGTCAGGACAGCCACAGCCAATCAGCCTTGTCAGGATTGAGCCAAGGTCTGTTCTTTCCCATCCAGACCTGTACAGCCTCCAGACACTAGGCACATTGATAGCTTCACCTGCGCAGCTCAGGGTTGAGATGTAGAGCTGTGGGTATCATCAGTGTATATCATCATGTAAATTATTTGTAATTGAATTTACAGTTTCACAGGACCCTTTGTACTATTGCATAATAAAGCAGAAGGAAGGGAGGAAGGGAGGGAGGAAGGGAGACATTTCATGTATTTCCAATTTTAGCTTGACTTAGGTCTTCAGAATTCTATCCTCATTATAATATTCTATTCTTTTATGACAGCACTCACAGAAGTGCAGCTGGAGCCACAAATCCTGCTTTCTCTGGTCCAGATCAGAAGAGGAAACGGCATCTTGGTCCAGTGTCTAACCATTCAGAGGTGAGAGGCCAAGTGGGCAATCTGAGCAGAGTGGAACACTCAAAGGCCACAGCTTTATAGAATTTCCAATCCATTTGTTTCATATGAGGTAATAAGTAGTATGACTCCCCAGTGGTAGTGTAAGGAATTAGGGATCCCAGTGTAGGTTTCGAGGCTCTTCACCCTACCCACAGCCCCTAGATCAACACTCTGGATGGATTTCTGCAAAATGAGATGTTGAAACTGTGCTAGAACTGGTAAAGGGGCCAAAATAGTGTAGAGACAATAGTTTGGAAACTTTTTGTCAATATGCATGCAAAATATCTGCATTTTTAATTATTTTATTCTTTTTACACAGATAGAAACATATTGTTGTTGCTGTTGCTGTGGTCAATCAATCTGTTATTTTTTAAGATGCAACACAACCCTTTGTCATTTTCAAAAACAAGAATGACTCAATTGCTTGCACAATAAACTAAATAGAATGAGTTTGCATAACAAAGTAAACCACAAAATACTTAAGGCTACCCCTAATGAAACTGTATGTGTGCAAGTGCGCCTGCTAGGCTTTTAACCGATCTGGCTAAGTGTTTGAAGTTCTTGGCTTTAAAAACGTTTTAGATATATTCAAACATTCTGATTGTTTCCTCCTTTCAGATAAATTCTGGATTTCTCCTCCCACCAACTTCATCCCATGCAAATAAACCACCAGTCTGTGTTGTAAGTAGAATTAAATGGAATAAGTCTTGCTTCTGAGTCTAAAGCAGTCCTTAACAAACAAAATAAATATATTTAACAAGCCAGATAAAATATGCTGTAAGTGATGTGTAGTGGTATCAATGAATGTACGCATCACACTAAGTCTAGTATGTTTTATTTTGTCTCAGGTTAGATTATGGTGGTATATCTATCATGGTTGAAGCTAAGCATTGTGATTTATACCAAATATTATGATTAGAACAAGTTATAGCTTATTGTGATATCTGAACATAAGCAACATATTTGCTTGAATGTAATTATTTTTAAAATTCCCCCATAATAAATGTGAAGAATTTTCTCTGTAATTTATTAATGTTTATTTGGATGGATTACCTATTGGACTCAATGTGGCTTCCTTATGAGCAGATATATAGAGAATTTAATTGTACTTCAGAAAAATACATATGTATACAGAACAGTGTTTTTCAAACTTGGCAACTTTAAGACATGTGGACTTCAACTCCCAGAATTCCCCAGCCAGCACGATGTAGAACCTTGCAAATGGAAAACTAATAAGCTGCAGATTTTTATAACCTGATTGTTGAAACATACATACTAATATTCTGAAACAAAATAAGCAATTTCTGATTGTTTGAATTATCATTTGCTTCCTGCATTGTAAATCCCTGTATAGAGTAGGGATAATCTGCATCATTTCCAGTGTTTCAAAAAGATCATGATTCTCTCATAAGGGGGTTCTAGAAAATTAGGGAGTTTGCACACACGCTCTCTTAGAAATACACTAAACTGATACTATTTCATTATTAACAGAAAATCCCAGTTGAACAATTCAGCCACACACCAACAGCATATCAAAATGCCAGAATGGTAAGTTTCTAAATGAATGGTCGCTTGAACCAAGAATTTCATAATACTAATAGACATTCCCTCCTACTTCTACTAATTCCCTGGTATCTTTTTTTGGAATGTCATATCTCATTCTGTATAGCCTCTAGAAAAGTGAAGTTCACATGGAATTAGCGTTCTTGAGGTCAAAGAAATCAACTGTTCTTCATCTGCAAATACTGAAATGGAGTATTGTGATTAAATTTCCCAAACATGACTATAGATAGCAAATCTAGATAGAATTAAGAAACTGCATTAGATATGTGAAACTGCCCATTAATATAGTATTTTCTATAATGTATTTCCAGCTGAGGTCTTTTCATAAACTGCTAGCAAATCAATTGTAGATGCAAATAATTGGAGTGGATCATGTCAATATTCTGAAGTAGACAGATTTCAGCAAAATTACCAATGAAAAGTCAAGCACAATGGGTGAAGTATACCAACACCCAAATGGATGTATACATCTTGATGGCAATTCCTGATTTCATGGCAGATAATGCATCCCTTGAGCAGTTTATTTTGCAACACTGCTGAGGATAAATAGAATAGGACAATCCAGTGGCTAAAATGGCTAAGGCAATCCTGGGCTATATTAAAGGAAGCATTATGCCCAGATCATGGGATGTAATGGTTCCATTGAACTCTGGCTGGTTAAATCATGCTTGAAATGCTATGTTCAGTTTTGGGCACCACACTTTAAAAAGACCATGGAGAGTGCTGCGAAGATTGATACTGAATTTCAATCTGAAGTCAGATCACTCTCTCAGAGCTTGTCAGCCCAACATGGTAGACCAGTCTAAGAAACCATTGCCATATACTGTAGGTCAGGACTACATTTATTGTAGGAGCTATAGTAACAGAATCTTGTGAGTCTGAGTGCCCTTCCCCCCTCTCCTTCTATCTTCATGTGAACTAGGGAAGAACTTCTCTGAGATGTTTCCTTAAGTTATTTCATTGGCACAGGCTCAAGCCGCTCATCTCTGACTGTTGCCTTGCTAGCGCTCTTCCTCCTGTCCTTCAAGGCCATTCCCTATGACCTCTACAGAGCTCTAGAATCCTACTAGATACTGGTTCCTGAGAACCAGCCAGCTTCTTATATACTTTGACTTCCTCTAGTTGAGGAAAGGACCTCTTATGGCAAGGCACACTGAACTCCCATTGGGGCTTCTCTAAGGCAGGTATGCTAACAACCTCGTACCCCAGCGCTCATGCCCTTGCGACTCCAACACAGAGCTCTCTTGGAGGGGAGCTACCAGGATGATGGGCCTGGAAACTATGTCCTATGACAAGTTGAAGGGACTGGGAATGTGGGGATGTTTAGTCTGACAGAATTTAAGGACCTCAATGCCAGACATTGACATGGACCTACAAATATCTAAAGGGCCGTCATATGCAAGGGAGAATGGGCCTGTCCTCTGTTGAAACAGAGAACAGAAGAAGCACCAATGAGTTGAAATTAAAATATAGAAAAGTGAGGGTGAATATTAGGAAGGATTTCCTGAAGGTAAGAGCTGTTAAGCAGTGGAAGAATCTGACTGGAACAGTGACCGACTTCCCATTATGGAAGTTTTTCAACAAGGGGTGGGATAGCCACTGCTGAGGGATGGTTTAGTTCATCCTTGAGTTGAACATGGAATTGGACCAGGTGACCAATAAAGTCATCTGGTCCAAATGAATGAATAGACCCATCCTATGATCCTATGATATTCAATAAATTTGTTGTGGATTTCTGTCTGAATTTTCTGTTAGAGCTTTCCTCAAAAGAACCATGGAAATTATTGCTTTGTGAAAGTGCTGAGAAGTTCCAATTCATACAACTGCACATTTTATGGAGAAAGGGAACAAGGGTTAATTTTTGTTGCAGACAGATGACTCAAACTTTAAGCATCACAGGAAATGTGGTCTCCATCAGGTGTGCTTGCCTGTCATTTGAAAGCACTTTTAAAATGCACTTTGACTACTGTGTGCAAAGGCAACTAAAACAGTTCCAATTTTCTTTCATTTCAGCCCATTGTAAAACCAAGTATTCCTCCACCTCCTGTTCCAACAGCTAAATCAGCCATATCTCCAGCCCTGGTATGTCAGCCTCCTAATTGTCACTCTTCCATGGTATTTTGCTCCTTTATAGCAGAAGGCTAAGGTGAGGGTTGTGATTAGAACATTTTCTAGCCAGTGTGACATTTTCACTTTTTCAGACTGCTGGATGAAAAATAAGGTAAAGAACTACAGTGGGGAAACATTCAGCTGGTGGGTCACTGGTGGGGATTTTTCAATGGGCCTGACACTCCAGGGATTGTGCCCTCCCATATAGTCGCCTAGATTGCTTATTGGATATGGCTAGACTTACTCGTAATTCAGTCCTTTCTTCCCAATGCCAAGAGCGGACATAAAGCCTTTGAGAGGGTTGCATATCAGTTATAGGTTGGATGCTTTTGTAAAGGGAGGTTGAATTGCCACTAGCATACTGAGTTGCATTCTGGCCTTATTCTTGACTCTCCCTCCACTTAGGGCAGTTAATCTATGATAGTAACAAGATTATTGTTTTCTCATGTGAACGTGTCCTACCTCCAAGTTTTAATGGGAAGAGGTTTGAACATGTTCCATTATTAAAATACCCATCCCCATGTATGAACTGAACAGGCCAAAAAATGATTTTATCCTGGCAAGTTCCTTTTTCAAAGAAACAACTTCCCATATGAAAACTGAAGTGGTCTAATCTTGGCACAAAAATTGTAACACTTCATTATAAATTTCCTTTCATGTTGTGAATTCCACTCTTTGTAACCAGTTCATCTCTCGGTATGTTTCATGGTTTTCACAATAACACACGTAACCCTTGATGTGGTTGCTTCTATTTACAAGCCAACTCAAGGTTTAGATCAGGACTGCAACAAAGTCAACCTGGAGATTACAAGTGGCCTGCCAGAATCAATGTTGTAGCTCCCAAATTCTATTCAGAATGGGTTTGAGCAAAATGTGTGGCCCTGTTTCATTTTGGGGGATGGGTGGGCAGTATTATGGAACGAAGTGGGTACCTTAAGCTTGAAGAGGTTTAAGCTCTCCATTGTATCTATTAAAAGTCCCAAATCTCACCCACAAAAATTAAATGGAAATATTTCGTTGGATCTTATTTATTTACTTATTAGAGCTATAAACTGTTGAATCAACTAAGGACTCTTGGCTGTTTACAGGTGGCAGTTTACCAATAATATACTCAGCATATAGTAAATGCCTGGTTGATATTTAACAGGAATAATCTGGCACTTCTCTTACAGACAGAAACAATGAATTCAGTTCGATCTCCTCACATCAAGTGTAAGCCAGCTCCTCCACCTCCACCCCAGGTAAGGAGCAGGTACACTCTGAAAATATAAAAAAATGATAACGATGTTAACCTTTAGAGTTATGACTATCCGTCACAGAGATGGAAAGATCGAGAAGCTATACTTTGTACTTGTGCGTCAAGATGACTTCTTTTCTGGGGAAAGAAATTGGCTCTTGGGTGAATTTGGCAGGACTGGGTTTTCTTTCATTTTCCCTCCTCCCCAATGGAACAAGGAGAGAAAAATTTACATCCCTGTACTTTACAGAATTCCCTAAATAAATCTGGTGGAGAATATTGAAGGCCCATTTTTGTTCAACTCAAAGGATTACATGCAAACTGACTCAATAGGCTTCTTGATGAGAAATTAAACAATGGAAGCCATAATTTAATCCCTGGTATATATTATACACTTTGTGGAAAAGTGTAAGGGGGCCTGGTGGCTCAGCGGGTAAGATGCCAGGCTTGTCGATCGGAAGATCGCAAATTCGGAGGTTCACATGCCTAGCCCCACGTGACGGAGTGAGCTCCCGCACTTGCCCCAGCTCTTGCCAACCTAGCAATTCAAAAGCATGCTAATGCAAGTAGATGAATAGGTACCACTTCGGTGGGATGGTAACAGTGTTCTGCGCGCGTCATGCAGCCACATGACAGTGGAAGCGTCTTTGGACAACGCTGGCTCTTCGGCTAACAAACGGAGATGAGCACCATCCCCTAGAGTAAATAAATAAAATAAAGCTTATTTTGGGTGGGGGGAAATGCTCTTCTTTACTTGTTTATTGCTTCCTTCCTTCTTCCACTTCAGGTTTTTTTCCCCACATTTAGGATTGATGGCTTGAATGCATTTATAATGCTTTGCTTTCAGTCATTTGATACCAATATCTTTTTGCTTTTGTTTTCAGGCACTGAAACCCCCAAGTAATCTCAGGGTATGAAACAAAGAAAGAATCAGAAATAATATTGATTCTCTGATTTCAAAAAACCTTTTCCATTTTCTCGGCTCCCTTGTCTGCAAAGGAAAACCGAATGGCTGATTTCTTTCTACAAGTCTAAAGCTTCCTCTGCAGCGGGGAATGACATGTTAACTTTGGGGGCATCATCACCTGCAGTCCCAACTCTAAAGACGGAAACTGATAGGCTTGTCTTCAGCTCTCTTCCATTATATCCCTGGATTTCAAATTGGGAGATCCTGGTAGAGTTGGGAAGATTTTGTGAATTGTGAACTGAGCCAAAAGATGCATAGAAGCCATGAGGCCTCCATGTAAGATTTAAGCACCCATCACTGCCAACTGTGGACAAGATCCAAAGTTAAAGAAAGCCTTTTGATACTTAATGCAAGTGGGGACAGAAACTGTCCTGCCTACTGAATTATTCACTTTATTCTCATGGAGTAGAAAATGACTGAGCCTTGCGTGATGCCACAAACCATACAGATTCTTTGACGTAAGTGAAGGCTGATCTCTTTGAGCCTCCTCTCTACCAGGGGCGAACACAGAAGCAGAGATGAGACTCGGGATGTCTAGTGCCTCATTGTTTTTTGCTCAAGGACTTTTCAGTGTACAATTTTATTAGGTTTGTCATCTCTTTTCACCAGACTCTGCTCCTATCCCCTAAGGCTACGTGTGACCGATCACTTCTCTCAGAGTGGCATTATTTTATTCTAGAGTAGGCATGGGCAGACTTTTCAATGCCAAATGGTATATTTAAAAAAAAAACTAATTGGAATTGCACAAGGTTGCAAAGTCTTAAAATATTTCAACAATCTCAACCTCATCGTTTTACATGATCTTGCGCAAGAATGCCGAAACCTTGCATGTGCTCAGCTGAAATCTTGCAAGATTTCATTGGAGAACACTGACATCTTGTGGGATTTGACACTCTTTTAGGATTTTGGCTCTTTTAATAGAATTAAATATATTTGTATTTAATTTTAGGTTTCCATGTATGCATAAATATATGTATCAAACCTCAACTCCAGATTGGGAGTCAGGTAAAAACAGAGGATAGATACACATTTCTGTATTCTGACCTGAATGTGAATAGACCTATCCATGTGATTGGATTCTCTAGCCTGCCTGGATTACTACTCATGGGGTGAGATGGGGTTTGCAAGTAATGTGTGCCCTTGACACACATGAATAGAAATAACTGTTGCCCGTTATGCACATTTGTATACACTGTTCATGCCTGACATCTTCAGAAATGAGGATTTTTAGTGGGAAAAAGCAGGCTGTTGGAGGAGAACAAAACTTGCAGGTGAAAAGTAGGATTAAATTTCTCTTCTTGGTCTCTGTTACTCCCCTGCAGTTTCTCCTCCAGGCCTATTGGACTGTTAGAAGCAAATGCCAAATTGCCAGTCTGGTTAAAGTCTCAAGTTAAATATAGATAAACTTAAAGCTGTGTTGAAATCTGCCTTGCAATTTCTCAACCGTTTGGCCCCTGTCTTAAAATAAAAGGATGGTCTTTTCTTTCAATTCAATTTCTTTCAGACTGACCTGGTCTATGTGGCTGAGCTTATTTCATTGTTGTAATTGGCAGTGAGGACTTCTCTTAAACTTTTCTGTCACACATCTTCCCATCCCAATCTGGAAAACTCCCATGGAAGTTCTTTCCTTGAGGTCTCCCCTTAGAGAGTAATGGAAACATGGGAAGGAGGCTCAAACACATGCTTGTACAATGAAAGGCAATATTTCCCCATCCCGTTGGCATTTGTAACTAAATTACTGTAAGACCACATTCTACCTATCTCAGCAAAATTTTGCAGAAGATATTCTCTTTTGCCAGCTTAAAGAACTGGTAGAAAGAAATGCAGGGAAACTTTTTTGCATGGCATTAGATAAATTATTGATTTACCTAATCTTTGCTCCGTACAATACAAGGGGACCAGTCTTGGAAACTATCCTGTTGGGGGGATGTCTTGTGACTGAGATAAATAAACTTTCCATTGATTACTTGTTTGCTTTTCCTCCTCCCAATGCCAACCTGTGCAATTATTTTTTTATTAGCATGAACACTTTGACATCTAGTTGAATTGTGATTTAAAATATTATGTTATCACCTGTATAATATGTATTTGGAATAATATCTATATTTAAAATGTTCTTATATAAAGTCAAAACTTTCCTTGTAAAAATAAAGATGATCTGGTCTTTCTTGTTAAGCTGTAGATGTTTGTGATCTGTCCCCTTTGGAGGATTATGGCACTCCAAGACTAACAAGAGCCAGGCCAGCTTGGAACCATGTTCTCCAAAGTTCAGCTTAGTTGTGTTAGAGATCGGGTTTCAACCAAGCACGTCTCATACAAGCTTGAAGGAGGAGGCAGCCTCTGCTGTAACCTAATATTACTTGCTTTGTGTGGGAGGGGCTGAATCCCAGTTTCCTGTTTCCTGTTCCCTGTTCCCTTCTCTTTCTCTTTTCTGCTTGAATCTCCTACCAAGGAGGATGGCAGCTATGACTGCCCAAGTTTGCTCATGCTTCCATCCAGGTGGGCCACATTAGAAACATGTGGTTCATGTCAGAACCAATTGCTCGCATGCATGGACCGTTTCTACTAAGGAACTGTGAGTTACAATAAAATTGTAAACTCTTTTTTTATGTTACTTTACATTAACATGTGAAGTGTTTTTATGTTGTGTTTTGAACTGATTAAGCCTTGTGCAAGTTTATGGGAACACTTCTGCTCTGCTATATACTAATAAGAAGCTGTGTGGAGTTCTGGTACTACCATCCCAGAATTCCTACAAGTTGCAGTTAAGCTCACTGTTCCCAGCACCCTGCCTGCTGGACCACAGTGCTACATTTTCCTAGATATAGGAACAACACACTTATTAGTTCTCTAGTAAAAGGTGTTAAGTAGAGGATAACTCCGAGTGATGACATGGACACAACTCTACAGTTTTCTTGGGCACAGTCCAGAAGTGGTTTGTTGGGGACTCCTTCCAGGGTCTGTCTGTCTGTCTGTCTGTCTGTCTGTCTGTCTGTCTCTCTCTCTCTCTCTGTCTCTCTCTCTCTCTCTCTCTCTCTCTCTCTCTCCAGAGTAGCTTACAGCCTGGAATTTCCTTCTGGCATCCCATCCAAGTACCCATCTAGCCTGATTCACCTTAGCTTTCTGAAATTTGCCAAAGTCAACTAGATGCTACCACCTCCTGGGATTCAGCTAACACATGGGTCCTGTAATGGAGGCTAAGACCCTTGTGGAGTGAAGTCCATTTGCCACCTGCTGCAGTCTAGACATGGAATGGAGGGGGCTGATGGGGAGCCTGCTGGAGAGTGCAAGGCCTTGTTAACCATTGAGGAGGAAGTATTCTCTGTACCACAGGCAGATGCTGAATAATGCTTTCTGGACCATAGACCCTCTCCACAGGATGGCCATTTATTACACCCCTTGGAGCCTACTAATCTTCCTCCCCAAAATTCAAATCTGGATACTGCTACTGGAAGTTTTGAAATCATCCAACTGGAAGTTACCCCCAAAACCCAGGTGGTGTTTGACTCTACCCACAGAAGGGGGGATTTCTATCCCCCCTGGAATGTTGCAGGCTGGAAAGCAGAGATCTCAGATGCTTCATTTATGGAATGTTTGCACCCTACCTAAAAACTCAGGGGGCATTTAAGAAGTAAATGACATCAGTTTTAAATGTTTAGATTTTTAAAAAGTAGATTATTTTAAAAATATTATCTTTATATGTGGAGCAAGGCTGACATCTACTGTGCATGAATCTCAACTGCATCCTAAGCACATGTTATTTATTTGTTTTACATGCATCTCTAACAACGTTTTGTTATTCTTCAGCTCACATTTGGCCAGAAGATTTTGTGAGCAACACAGCTAAATAAAGCCCACCAGATATGTGGATTTTGCCAATGTAAAGACAGTAAACTGCGTTTCCGGTGCCAGATCTTCTTTTGCAGACGTTGTTCTCATGACATGCAGGATAAGAACAGTGATCAAAGAGCATGGGAAGGGATACCATTTCTAGTTTTTATTAGATAGCACTAACTTTGGTTTTGAAAACTCTAAGTGAGACAAGCTGATATTAATGACAGATGTGAGTTTCCAGGTACAGGACATGATTTGGCATTGTCCTTTGAATCAGAAACCAATTTTACCCCTCATCTTTTGGGCCAGAAAAGAGACGGCAAACTTTCCAAGGGGTGACCATTTACTACCAGCTGCACATGACATCACTGGAAGGGTGCTGATGTCACAGAAAAGGACGTGGCTGATTGTTTTAGCCAGTATTCGGTTTTTTAAGAGTGGGGATGGGATGAAGAAGCCTCTGGGAGGCACGCTACTCCCATTCCCACCTCTGCCTACTTCCAAAACCCAATGAGAAAATTGCAAAATTTCAGCATTGCAGATTTAGTCTAATCAAGGGTGGTGGTGGTGGTGGTGGTCAAGGATAGATATTAGAGGAGGTGTCTCCCAGAGTCACATCCTCCCACTTCCTATTTTGGAGGGGGGAAAACTCCCCAATTAGTGCCAATAAAATTGCTCACTTTGCCACTGGTTCTCTTAGTACTCTTCAAATCCATAATTCAAAAGTATATATTTCTTGCTTTTTTTTCAATTCCAGATTTCACAGCCAAATATTACCACTTGGGAAAATCATTGCTTTCACTCTTCTGGTTTTTATTGTTAGAGAAATAGCCTTAGACTCCAAATTGCTATCTTAAGTTTCTCATTCACTTCCTCCCTAAGACTAATTTCCTCTTAACTTCTCCAGCACATTTCCATCTTTATTTATTTTATTTTATTTTATTTTATTTATTAAACAAATTTACATGTTTAATAAACTCACATGCTCGCCATGTGGCTTACAGAATTAAAATATACAATACAAAAACTCATTAACTCCCACCCCCCGCGGTGGCTACAAACACAATCAAATCAGCCACTTGATTGGCTCCATATCGGCCTGGGATCCCCAGGCCCACTGACAGAACCACGTCTTCAGGGCCTTCTGGAAAAGTATCAAGGTGGGGGCCAATCCTATCTCTGGGGGAATGCTATTCCATAGGGAGGAAACAACTACGGAGAAGGACCATTTTCGTGGTCCCATTAGATGTACTTCCCTCATAGATAGGACCTGTAACATACCCTGCCTCCCCGCTCTGGTGGGTCGGGTAGATGTATCTGGGGAAAGACGGTCCTGCAAATAACCTGGCCCCAAGCCATACAGGGCTTTAAAGGTGATAACCAGCAAATGGAATTGGACCCAGAAGCAAATCAGCAACCAACGCAGCTCCCGCATAAGAGGTGACACATGCGCAAATCTAGACTTGTGCAAAACTATGCAGGCAGCTGCATTTTGATCCAACTGAAGCTTCCAGATATTCTTCAAGGGCAGCCCCATGTACAGCATGTTACAATAGTCCAAACAGTATTTATATTTTTAATTTTTAAAAAATATATATGTTTAAAATTTAAATTGTTAAATATATAAAAATATTTTTAAAAAATATTTTTTATATTTTATATTTATACTTAAGCCCAGGAATATGAAACTACCATGTTCACTTCTTCACCATCATCTGAAGGTTCATGAAGAATGCTGGTTGACAATAACTTAAACATTAAATAGTTAGATATTACACTAAACGGGTTTTTTTCAGTTTCCATTTTTATGTTCCTAATGAGCTTGCCTAAGCTTTCTTTACTTTCAGCTAATAAAGCAGTGTCATCTCAGTTTCTCAGATTGTTAGTGTTTCAGTCTTCATTTCTGATTTCAGCTCTCATCTCTTCTAAATCTGGCAGTATTACATTTACTGCACAAGTGAAATAGTTTTGAAGACAATGTGCACTCTGGTCTGGAGGCACTAGAAAGGATGTAGAAAATGAAGGCCAAAGGGGTCCCAGTGGTGGTAGGAGCACTTGGGGCTGTTACTCCTAAGCTGAGAGTGGCTCCAACAGATCCCAGGAACAACATCCGAGCTCTCTGTCCAGAAGAGTGCAGTGCTAGGAACAGCTAAGATCCTGCGCAGAACCCTCCATCTCCCAGGCCTCTGGTAGAGGACCTGAGGTTGAAGAAGACACATACCACCCATAGGGGTGAGAAGAGATTTATTTATTTATTTATATATATATATATATATATATATATATATATATATATATATACATACATACATACATACATACATACATACATACATATATACACATACATACACACACACACACACACACACCAATATTTTCTATTTTTACCAATTGCAGCGCCAAAATGAAAGAGAGAGAGAGAGAAAGAAAGAAACTCAAGCGTTTAAATTCTAAATTTGTTCCTCTAGCCCTTCTGAATTAATGGATACTTTGTAGGTAGTTTGGTGGCCTTTGGCAGTTGAGGTATGTCTACATAACTACCATCTCTAGCCTAGGAACAGCTGGTTTCCACCTCAACACCACCTCCTGTATTCCAATTCTTCCTGTCATTCTTGAGTCCCCTATTTCTCCAGTGTGGGTATTCAAGCCACCTATTAATAGTATTGTGTCCTTTCTTGAAATTTGCAATAGAAGTCTTCAGTGTCTTTTATAACTGAATCTAGGGATATGTATTTCTGTAACACTGATATTCACAGGATAGCCATTGATGATGGGCGGTGATAAATTTGACAAATAAATAAATAAATTCTATGAGATATGATCCTGTTATTTATTGAATTACAGCCCAACACATACTTAACAATATCCTTTCTTAGTATTTTTGCCATTCCGTTCCTTCAGCTGGATTTATGCCCTGAATGTAATCATGTAAAGCAGAGCTTTCCAAACTTTTCATGTTGGTGACACACTTTTTAGACATGCATCATTTCGCGACACACTCTTACAGCAGGGCACAAGGCAGGCACTAGGACCTGCGCAGAATCTTGGCAGGGCAGGTTTGGAGGCAGCAAGGCACAAGGCAGGCACTAGGACCTGCGCGGAATCACACCAGGTTTGGAGGCAGCAAGGCACAAGGCAGGCACTAGGACCTGCGTGGAATCCTGGCAGGGCAGGTTTGGAGGCAGCAAGGCACGAGGCAGGCACTAGGACCTGCGTGGAATCCTGGCAGGGCTCGGAGGCAGCAGCAGCCCCGACACACCAAGACACTGCAGCCGACACACTAACGTGTCCCGACACACAGTTTGGAAAGCTCTGATGTAAAGCATGTAATCTTCTGGTTTAATGTGGCCTGTTTTAATCTACCCAAATTTGCTTACTTCTTAAACAACCAATTTAGTATGTTCCACTTTAATCATTTTCACGTTTTCCTTGGTTCATGTGCCATACATTCCGTGTTTAAATTGCATTTGTCCTTGTAAAATGAGGCATATCTCTTTCAAAACCATCTGTGGCCACTCTTGAGGCTTTGGTATGGTCACATCATCAAATCCAGGTCTACTTGTGAATATTTGTAGCTCCTCGTTAGTAGCTAGAAGAGTCTTCCAACCTGGGGGATCTCATCATCTGGCACCCAAACTTCTCCAGATGTTGGAGCCACAACCACATGTTTTTCTTAGCAGTATATCAGAGGTGGTTATCCATTGGCTTCTTTCAAATTTGATTTTGGTGGTCCTCCTTCCAGAAGGCTTGGCTTCCCTCATGCCCAAAGAGACCCAGCCCCCTTCATCCCAGTTGTGGATCACTCTTAGCTTCATCACTTCTACATCAACCTTACCAGTAAATGTGACCCTACCCAGAACCTCTGCTCCCACTGTCATCAATCTCAGGGTCATTGAAGTTACTGAGCACTCCCACCACACCAAGATGCTCGTCTTCTGGGGAAGTCTCCAGTTCTGTGGGGCTTGAACTTCCAGACTCTCCAGGCAGGCTGAAGGAATACTAAGAACTAAAGGACATCGGTTTACAGAAGATACACCAGTGCATATGTCAGGGGTAATGAACCTTTGTCCAGCAAATTCCAGTAACTAAAAAAGTGTATACGTTCCACATGAACAGAAATGTCTTCCGAGACTGACACCCAATACCCAACTAGAGTTCTGACACCCAATACCCAACTAGAACAGTTGTACGAAGCTTCTGTAAATGCTTTGCATCAGGTTCATTACCCCTGACATAAGCACTGGTGTATCTTCTGTAAATTGATGTCCTTTAGTGCAAAGTGTTTCAGCAACACAAATGGTACCACTCCTGTACCTCAGTGAGTCAAATTGCCTCTCCTCTGTGTCATTGTCTGTTTTATTGAGACAAACTATGGCTACCTTGAATATCTTGCTCTCTGCTTCTCTTTTGGTATCATCAAAGCATGACCAGAAGGGAGAGCAAGAGGACAACCAGAATTTAAGCATTGCTAATAACCTTACACTACTATAATAGATTGCCTCCAGATAGACCAGACAGGAAACACAACCATATCAGCTAATTCTACTTTATTCTGAGGCTACATTAACAGAATCTTGCAAGTCTGAAAGTACAATTCTCCTCCCATCTCCTTTACCCCTGAGAAATTAGGGAGAGTCTCTTCTGAGCCTCTTGCCCCACCCACTATCCATCTTGTCTCTTATCTGACTGTTCCCTAGGTAGTGTCCCTGGGCCCAGTCTCCCAAGGTCATTCCCACATACCATTACACAAGCTCTTTGCTTCTAGCCTTGCCATCTTCAGCCTATTACAAAGCCTTGAGAGGCATCTTTTCATTTGTTTGTAATTGCTATCTTGCATATGTCACCTCTAGAAGACTGGTAAACATATAATTACTGTAACTCATTTCTATCCAATATTTCTTCTATGGTGGTTATCAAGTCATTGCTTATGATTGGGCTGGGGGACTGGTGCGGCTCTCAGAATATTGCTGAACTAAAATTCCAACATCTCTCAGGAGTGGCAGGAATTCCTAGGAGGACATCAAATTTCTCATTCCTGATTTTTCAACTTGCTTTCGAACAACTAGCCGGACAATGCTTGAGCACAATCTCTTGTACTCTTAGACTGCAATGGAGAAAATGCCAGGCTACAGATGCCGCAATATTGACATATATGCCCACTTTGAAGCCTGAAAGAAGTCTTCTCCTTCTCAGCTAGCATCCTTATTGGGCTGAAAACCTCAGGCCTTATTCACACCACTGAATGCAATAAGAGCTCATTATAAAATAATTGAAATAATCATGTGCTTTCCATTCACTGCCTCTAGAGAGCACTGTTCAACTTTCAGCCAGATATATTTACTGAAGTTGCTCCCATACAATGGATCCATAAAAGAGGGAAGGGAAGGGAAGGGAAGGGAAGGGAAGGGAAGGGAGAGAAAAGATGAATCATATAGAATACAATGAAATTTCCTCCAAATAAACAAGGTTCACCAAAGTGGTGAATAGAACATTTCCTACTGCAAATGTCAGTGGGTGTAGACATCACCTTTCAGTTGCTAGGGCTGATCTTACTATTAAGCAGGGTGAGATAACTGCCTCAAGCTGCAGATGCTGTGGGGAAGCAGGCTGTCAATAGCAGCCACAGATGCTGGAGACTGAAGCTGTGTGTACCATATGGTCAGCCTTCCATCCCTCAGCTGCGGTAAGGGATGCAGTTGCACCACCTCTGTGAAAGAAGAATCAAGATCCAGTCTGGACTGTCTGGGCTCATGAAACGGAGCAATGTCATTTTGTCCCTTATCTCAGGCAGTGCTAAGCCACACTGGGTAAAATTCAGGATAATTGAGTCATGTCAATGGGATTGATAGGAGTCATCTTCTCTGAGTTACACCCAGCGTTAATGGGACTAATTAATGGATGCCAAATTCTTTGGAAATCTTAAAGATGTGATTATAAGATTTGAAAAAGTATTACCACTCCTGATAATAACATAACACTTGTGACACAACAAGTGTCTAAGTCGCTCTTGTCCTGTGGATTGCTGGAGCTGGCTCTCTCAATGTGACAAGTGCATTGGGCTGAGAAGCAGCAGCATATGAGATCTTACCTGCTGGAAGATAGAGAAGCCTTTGGAGCTAATAACAGATGAAAAATATCCTCCATTGTAGCAGCTGCTAAATATAAACACTTTTGTTCCCTCCAAGGAAAAGAAAAAGAAAACAAGAAAAAAAATCCAACATAGTTCAGATATTGGAAACTGCTAGATTACACACACACACACACCAACATGCACATCCACACAGACAGAGTTGCATTGATAGATTGTCTCTCAATTGACCGATTGGGACAAAGGTCTCAAGAGTCCAGAGTGGACACAGGCACTAATATAATGGCAGGAGAAGTTTGATGGTAATGTCATTGCTTTCCCAACCATTTTTCCCCTGTTCTGGGGAGATCTCCAGGGAAGAAGAAAAAATTGCAGACTTCTTCAGCTTGGTTGAATTTAAACCACAGGAATGTCAGCTGGGTAGACAACTATCGGCTTGTACTGTCAACATCGCGGATGCTTCTCTTCCATCGGGGATGGATACCTCTATTATTTAAATAGATTGGGCATCAAAAATGTTGAAGGCATCCAAAGAATCCGAGGAATTCATCAAAATTATGAAACGTGCTTCACAACAGTTCAATTCCACCCCTACATGTGTGTGATATGAAGATGCACATGTAGGAAAGGTGGAATATGCATTGTGATGGCAAAATGCTTATCTTGTCATTAGCTCCCCATATCCCCCCCCTCTCCAAGATGATTCTCTTTACACTTGGACATTAGAATTGGGTTTGAGTTGCACATATGTACAGAATACCCAAACATTGCCGTTTCTTAATGCTGTAAATAGTTTTATATATTTTGAGGAAATCCACTGCAATTAAAATAATATTTTAAAACATTGTCTTAACTTTAACATTGTCTTAACTTTTTCACACATTCTTCAAGCAAAGAAAATAAATCTTAAAAGCCCCCTTCCCCACCCACCCCAATTACTACAAATTTCTAATTTTTGCATTGGGGTTACTAGATAATATACTGCGGTGAGCTGGGGGAACAATTGAAGTAAGAATTAACAGGGAAATATTCTTCCAGAAAGAGAAATGCACAGGAAACAGAACAGGTAATAGATGCTTGGCTTTATTTTACCAAGAAAGAAAAATTAACTATGAATGTTGAAAGGTCAGATAATGCCTGGGTCGTTAAGCCATTTCTTGATGAGTTCTTTCTTCCTGCTGACTCAACCGTTTTGATGCTCCTCAGGAAAGAGGAATATTCATATATTTTCTTTAGAGTCTAAAAACTAAACTAGAAATTGGTCATTCGTCACTAAGTATATGCAAGAACCACATATGCTA
Organism: Charina bottae; assembly: GCA_023362775.1. Taxonomy (NCBI): domain Eukaryota; kingdom Metazoa; phylum Chordata; class Lepidosauria; order Squamata; family Charinaidae; genus Charina; species Charina bottae. The sequence goes on along the minus strand of JALMGJ010000014.1, from coordinate 16,900,636 downwards.
TTTTCTGAATTACATTCCCAAGCAAAATTCTCTTTCATTACATGATATGCAAACTGGTAGGAAAAAAAGGCTTGGCAATTTTTTCTGTACTAGCTCTATTCAGAATACAGTACAAGCATGTCTCCAGGAGTTTGAGCCTCCTTCCCATGTTTCCATTACTCTCTAAGGGGAGACCTCAAGGAAAGAACTTCCATGGGAGTTTTCCAGATTGGGATGGGAAGATGTGTGACAGAAAAGTTTAAGAGAAGTCCTCACTGCCAATTACAACAATGAAATAAGCTCAGCCACATAGACCAGGTCAGTCTGAAAGAAATTCTCAAGCATTCTGAAAAGAACATCTTTTTTTTTTTAAGACAGGGGCCAAACGGTTGAGAAATTGCAAGGCAGATTTCAACACAGCTTTAAGTTTATCTATATTTAACTTGAGACTTTAACCAGACTGGCAATTTGGCATTTGCTTCTAACAGTCCAATAGGCCTGGAGGAGAAACTGCAGGGGAGTAACAGAGACCAAGAAGAGAAATTTAATCTTTCCCTTTCCCTTTCAAAAATCAAGAATAGAGGTGGCTCAGGACTGAACTATTGATCTCTACTAGATCCCTGAAAGGCTCACTAGCCCATGGCTTCTGAAATTAAGCCAAAGGTCACACGTAGCCTTAGGGGACAGGAGCAGAGTCTGGTGAAAAAAGTTGGCAAACCTAATAAAATTGTACACTGAAAAGTCCTTGAGCAAAAAACAATGAGGCACTAGACATCCCGAGTCTCATCTCTGCTTCTGTGTTTGCCCCTGGTAGAGAGGAGGCTCAAAGAGATCAGCCTTCACGTACGTCAAAGAATCTGTATGGTTTGTGGCATCACGCAAGGCTCAGTCATTTTCTACTCCATGAGAATAAAGTGAATAATTCAGTAGGCAGGACAGTTTCTGTCCCCACTTGCATTAAGTATCAAAAGGCTTTCTTTAACTTTGGATCTTGTCCACAGTTGGCAGTGATGGGTGCTTAAACCTCACATGGAGGCCTCATGGCTTCTATGCATCTTTTGGCTCAGTTCACAATTCACAAAATCTTCCCAACTCTACCAGGATCTCCCAATTTGAAATCCAGGGATATAATGGAAGAGAGCTGAAGACAAGCCTATCAGTTTCCGTCTTTAGAGTTGGGACTGCAGGTGATGATGCCCCCAAAGTTAACATGTCATTCCCCGCTGCAGAGGAAGCTTTAGACTTGTAGAAAGAAATCAGCCATTCGGTTTTCCTTTGCAGACAAGGGAGCCGAGAAAATGGAAAAGGTTTTTGAAATCAGAGAATCAATATTATTTCTGATTCTTTCTTTGTTTCATACCCTGAGATTACTTGGGGGTTTCAGTGCCTGAAAACAAAAGCAAAAAGATATTGGAATCAAATGACTGAAAGCAAAGCATTATAAATGCATTCAAGCCATCAATCCTAAATGTGGGGAAAAAAACCTGAAGTGGAAGAAAGAAGGAAGCAATAAACAAGTAAAGAAGAGCATTTCCCCCCACCCAAAATAAGCTTTATTTTATTTATTTACTCTAGGGGATGGTGCTCATCTCCGTTTGTTAGCCGAAGAGCCAGCGTTGTCCAAAGACGCTTCCACTGTCATGTGGCTGCATGACGCACGCAGAACACTGTTACCATCCCACCGAAGTGGTACCTATTCATCTACTTGCATTAGCATGCTTTTGAATTGCTAGGTTGGCAAGAGCTGGGGCAAGTGCGGGAGCCCTCTCCGTCACGTGGGGCTAGGGATGTGAACCTCCGAACTTGCGATCTTCAGATCGACAAGCCTGGCATCTTACCCGTTGAGCCACCAGGCCCCCTTACACTTTTCCACAAAGTGTATAATATATACCAGGGATTAAATTATGGCTTCCATTGTTTAATTTCTCATCAAGAAGCCTATTGAGTCAGTTTGCATGTAATCCTTTGAGTTGAACAAAAATGGGCCTTCAATATTCTCCACCAGATTTATTTAGGGAATTCTGTAAAGTACAGGGATGTAAATTTTTCTCTCCTTGTTCCATTGGGGAGGAGGGAAAATGAAAGAAAACCCAGTCCTGCCAAATTCACCCAAGAGCCAATTTCTTTCCCCAGAAAAGAAGTCATCTTGACGCACAAGTACAAAGTATAGCTTCTCGATCTTTCCATCTCTGTGACGGATAGTCATAACTCTAAAGGTTAACATCGTTATCATTTTTTTATATTTTCAGAGTGTACCTGCTCCTTACCTGGGGTGGAGGTGGAGGAGCTGGCTTACACTTGATGTGAGGAGATCGAACTGAATTCATTGTTTCTGTCTGTAAGAGAAGTGCCAGATTATTCCTGTTAAATATCAACCAGGCATTTACTATATGCTGAGTATATTATTGGTAAACTGCCACCTGTAAACAGCCAAGAGTCCTTAGTTGATTCAGCAGTTTATAGCTCTAATAAGTAAATAAATAAGATCCAACGAAATATTTCCATTTAATTTTTGTGGGTGAGATTTGGGACTTTTAATAGATACAATGGAGAGCTTAAACCTCTTCAAGCTTAAGGTACCCACTTCGTTCCATAATACTGCCCACCCATCCCCCAAAATGAAACAGGGCCACACATTTTGCTCAAACCCACTCTGAATAGAATTTGGGAGCTACAACATTGATTCTGGCAGGCCACTTGTAATCTCCAGGTTGACTTTGTTGCAGTCCTGATCTAAACCTTGAGTTGGCTTGTAAATAGAAGCAACCGCATCAAGGGTTACGTGTGTTATTGTGAAAACCATGAAACATACCGAGAGATGAACTGGTTACAAAGAGTGGAATTCACAACATGAAAGGAAATTTATAATGAAGTGTTACAATTTTTGTGCCAAGATTAGACCACTTCAGTTTTCATATGGGAAGTTGTTTCTTTGAAAAAGGAACTTGCCAGGATAAAATCATTTTTTGGCCTGTTCAGTTCATACATGGGGATGGGTATTTTAATAATGGAACATGTTCAAACCTCTTCCCATTAAAACTTGGAGGTAGGACACGTTCACATGAGAAAGCAATAATCTTGTTACTATCATAGATTAACTGCCCTAAGTGGAGGGAGAGTCAAGAATAAGGCCAGAATGCAACTCAGTATGCTAGTGGCAATTCAACCTCCCTTTACAAAAGCATCCGACCTAGAACTGATATGCAACCCTCTCAAAGGCTTTATGTCCGCTCTTGGCATTGGGAAGAAAGGACTGAATTACGAGTAAGTCTAGCCATATCCAATAAGCAATCTAGGTGACTATATGGGAGGGCACAATCCCTGTAGTGTCAGGCCCATTGAAAAATCCCCACCAGTGACCCACCAGCTGAATGTTTCCCCACTGTAGTTCTTTACCTTATTTTTCATCCAGCAGTCTGAAAAAGTGAAAATGTCACACTGGCTAGAAAATGTTCTAATCACAACCCTCACCTTAGCCTTCTGCTATAAAGGAGCAAAATACCATGGAAGAGTGACAATTAGGAGGCTGACATACCAGGGCTGGAGATATGGCTGATTTTGCTGTTGGAACAGGAGGTGGAGGAATACTTGGTTTTACAATGGGCTGAAATGAAAGAAAATTGGAACTGTTTTAGTTGCCTTTGCACACAGTAGTCAAAGTGCATTTTAAAAGTGCTTTCAAATGACAGGCAAGAACACCTGATGGAGACCACATTTCCTGTGATGCTTAAAGTTTGAGTCATCTGTCTGCAACAAAAATTAAGCCTTGTTCCCTTTCTCCATAAAATGTGCAGTTGTATGAATTGGAAATTCTCAGCACATTCACAAAGCAATAAATTCCACGGTTCTTTTGAGGAAAGCTCTAACAGAAAATTCAGACAGAAATCCACAACAAATTTATTGAATATCATAGGATCATAGGATGGGTCCATTCATTCATTTGGACCAGATGACTTTATTGGTCACCTGGTCCAATTCCATGTTCAACTCAAGGATGAACTAAACCATCCCTCAGCAGTGGCTATCCAACCCCTCATTGAAAAACTTCCATAATATCCGTCACTGTTCTAGTCAGATTCTTCCACTGCCTAACAGCTCTTACCTTCAGGAAGTCCCTCCTAATATTCACCCTCACTTTTCTATATTTTAATTTCAACTCGTTGGTGCTTCTTCTGTTCTCTGTTTCAACAGAGGACAGGCCCATTCTCCCTTGCATATGACAGCCCTTTAGATATTTGTAGGTCCCTGTCAATGTCTGGCATTGAGGTCCTTAAATTCTGTCAGACTAAACATCCCCACATTCCCAGTCCCTTCAACTTGTCATAGGACATAGTTTCCAGGCCCATCATCCTGGTAGCTCCCCTCCAAGAGAGCTCTGTGTTGGAGTCGCAAGGGCATGAGCGCTGGGGTACGAGGTTGTTAGCATACCTGCCTTAGAGAAGCCCCAATGGGAGTTCAGTGTGCCTTGCCATAAGAGGTCCTTTCCTCAACTAGAGGAAGTCAAAGTATATAAGAAGCTGGCTGGTTCTCAGGAACCAGTATCTAGTAGGATTCTAGAGCTCTGTAGAGGTCATAGGGAATGGCCTTGAAGGACAGGAGGAAGAGCCGCTAGCAAGGCAACAGTCAGAGACGAGTGGCTTGAGCCTGTGCCAATGAAATAACTTATATATATCTAAAACATTTTTAAAGCCAAGAACTTCAAACACTTAGCCAGATCAGTTAAAAGCCTAGCAGGAGCACGTGCACACATAAAGTTTCATTAGGGGTAGCCTTAAGTATTTTGTGGTTTACTTTGTTATTTTTTTAATTTTTATTTATTGTTCAATTTATATCACCGCCCATCTCCCCCCACAAGGGGACTCTGGGCGGTTTACAACAAAATTGATTAATTAAAAACATATAAAATACAATACATCATTCCAATTAAATAGATATAAATATATAAAATCCAAGAGGTTATGTTATTGTTTAAAGGAAATCTATGGTGCCAGCCACCTCCAAGAGGAGCTATTACCCCCCCCCCATCCCAGGCGAGGTGGCAGAGCCAGGTCTTCAATTGCTTTCGGAAGGTCAGGAGTGTGGGGGCCTGCCTCACCTCCAGGGGGAGAATGTTCCAAAGGGCGGGTGCCACTGCAGAGAAGGCTCGCCTCCTGGACCCCGTCAGATGGAACTCTTTTATAGATGGGATCCATAGCAAGCCCTCTCTGCATAACCGGGTGGGGCGGGTCGACGTTCTGGGGGTGAGGCGGTTCCTTAGGTAACCTGGTCCCATGCCATGTAGGGCTTTAAAGGTAACAACCAACACCTTGAATTGCACCCGGAAGCAAACTGGTAACCAGTGCAGCTCACGCAGCAGAGGTGTCACATGTGCCGATCTTGAGGCACCCATAACTGCGTGCGCAGCCGCATTCTGGACCAGCTGAAGCTTCCGGATACTCTTCAAGGGTAGCCCCATGTAGAGCGCATTGCAATAGTCTATGTGAGAGATGACCAGGGCATGAGTTACTGTACGGAGGGCATCTCGGTCCAGGAAAGGGCGTAGCTGGCGTACAACTCGAAGTTGCATAAACGCCCTTCTGGCCACGGCTGCCACCTGCTCATCGAGCAGGAGCCGTGAGTCCAGAAGGACCCCCAGGTTCCGCTCCAAGTCCGAACGGGGTAGTGCCACCCCATCCAAATCTAAAGTTGACAACTCTCTGGATCCCGAGGCGCCATCAATCCACAGCCACTCTGTCTTACCAGGGTTCAGCTGAAGCCTGTTGTTCCCCATCCAGACCCCCACAGCCTTCAGACACTGAGAAAGGGCAGCCACTGCATCACTTAACTCACCCGGGATGGAGATATACAATTGAGTATCATCAGCATATTGATGATACCTCATCCCGTGTTGGTGGATGATCTCACCCAGTGGTTTCATGTAGATATTAAACAGGAGAGGGGAGAGAACCGAGCCCTGCGGCACCCCACAAAGTAGGGGCCGAGGGTCAGACCTCTCATCTCCTATTACCACCGATTGGGACCGATCCCGGAGGAGATATGCAAACTCATTCTATTTAGTTTACTGTGCGAGCAATTGCGTTATTCTTGTTTTTGAAAATGACAAAGGGTTGTGTTGCATCTTAAAAAATAACAGATTGATTGACCACAGCAACAGCAACAACAATATGTTTCTATCTCTGTAAAAATAATTAAAAATGCAGATATTTCGCATGCATATTGACAAAAAGCTTCCACACTACTTTCACTGCACTATTTTGGCCCCTTTACCAGTTCTAGCACAGTTTCAACATCTCATTTTGCAGAAATCCATCCAGAGTGTTGATCTAGGGGCTGTGGGTAGGGTGAGGGTGGGTAGGGTGAGGAATCTCAAAACCTACACTGGGATCCCTAATTCCTTAAACTTCCACCGGGGAGTCATACTACTTATTACCTCGTATGAAACAAATGGATTGGAAATTCTATAAAGCTGTGGCCTTTGAGTGTTCCACTCTGCTCAGATTGCCCAGTTGGCCTCTCACCTCTGAATGGTTGGACACTGGACCAAGATGCCATTTCCTCTTCTGATCTGGACCAGAGAAAGCAGGATTTGTGGCTCCAGCTGCACTTTTGTGAGTGCTGTCATAAAATAATAAAGTATTATAAGGGAGGAGGGAACTTCCTGTGGAAAATAAATAAAGGAGGGAGCTTCCTGTGGAAAATGGCCGACTGAACAACTTTGCCTGTGAGCTCCGCAGGCAGAGCTGGCAACGTGGAGGTTTTTTTAGGCACAGATTGGTTTTTCTGTAGCCACAAGTGTTTTTCCGGATTAAGGAAAACACTAAGAATCGACCCATTTGTCCTCCAGACGGTGAGTTGCAGCCAGGAGTTCGTAAACAGTGTTTGCGACCGAGTGGTAAGACTACATCGGGAGGCTGGGAATCAATCTTGTTGAACCCACGTTTGCATTCCCTTATTTAAAGGGAGTTAAGTTGTAGCCTTTCCATATCTTAAACACTTAGTTTGTTTTTTAACTTCTGTATTTTAAGAGAAGTTTTTCTACAGTAAGAAAAAACAGAATCTCTGGGTGAATATAGTTATTTTTGAAATTTCTTAATTATAAAGAAAGTTTTGGCTTTCTTCCCAGCCTGGGTTATATGCAGAGATAAAATACTGCCTTTCTGCTGTTATCTGTGTGGCAGAGTTCCAAGGATGAAGTGTTTTTTTTCTCTTCAGATATTCTCTTTATACTGAACTGTACTTTCTGTTTACTTTTCTTTATTGTCTGCCTGAATATATGTTTCTTTGGTTAATTTTGGATTAATTCATTAACCTCTATCTTTGTGAGTTAATTTCTTAGGGTGTGTTATAATTTACTATCTGAATAATGGAAGAGTTTAAAGAAGATTTAAGAAAACTACGTTATCAAAAGTTGCCAAAATATACAGACTGTTCGGGACATTAAAGAAGAGATTTTGGTCAAAATGAAACAATTATACGAAGATATTATGATGGAACAAGAGGAAAATACAGGAAAAGATGGCGATTTTGTTGTTGTGGGGGTAATTGAAAAGCTCTCGGCTGAAAACTTTGAACTGGAAGGTTATGACTATTTCGATCAATGCACTGTGTGGGAGGTTTTTTTCTCTTTTGATGGAAAATTTGTACTTTCTGAAACTATTGTTGATTTCTCTTTTAAAAAAAGGGTTGTTGTATTATTGAAATGTCCGAATGTTCTGGTATATTTTGAGAAGGGGTAAAAAAAAATTAAGAATATTTAATTAGACTGATAATGAGGTTAATCTGACTTACAGGATTTTTGATTTTTAAGACTTAAAAGACATTTTTTATTTTGGTAATTTTCTATATTGTGTTTTTAAATATAATTAGGGTTAAGATTGTTAATTATATAAGTAGACAATTTATAAAAACTAAGAATATATAGTTAGATTGATAAAGAGATTATATAATTGTTTTATAGGGTTATAGTGTAAAATTTAAACGATATTGATAAGATATAATGCTTTATATTGTCTGTGAGATCTAATAGAGCTAAGATTGTTTATTATGTCAATTTTGGAATAATTCATTAACCTCTATCTTTGTGAGTTAATTTTCTAGGGTGTATTATAATTTACTATCTGAATAATGGAAGAGTTTAAAGAAGATTTAAGAAAACTATGTTATCAGCAAGAAAATATCATTTTAAAGGGCAGTTAAATTATCATACAGACTGTTTGGGACATTTAAGTGGAGATTCTGGTCAGAATGAAACAATTATATTATGATGGAACAAGAGGAAAACACAGGAAAAGATGGCGCTTTTGCTGTCGTGGGAGTAAATGAAAGGCTTTCGGCTGAGAACATAGAATTGAAATGTTATGACTATTTTGGTTAAAGTTTTGTGCTGTGCTGTTGAAATGTTTGAATGTTCTGATATATTTTGGGGAGGGGTAAAATATCAAAAATATTTAATTGAGGTTAATTTGACTTATAGGATTTTTGATTTCTAAGACTTAAAGGATATTTTTTATTCTGGTAATCTTTTTTTAATTTTTTTTTAAAGGATATTGATAGATATAATGTTTTATACTGTTTTAGAGATCTAATAGAGTTAAGATTGTTTATTATAAAGGTAGAACATTTATTTGTTTATTTATTTATTTATTTATTTATTTATTTATTATTTATTATTTATTTGTTTATTTATTTATTTATTTGCAAGAGAGTTCCAGAAAAACATCTACTTCTGCTTCATTGACTACGCTAAAGCCTTTGATTGTGTGGATCACAACAAACTGTGGCAAATTCTTAAAGAGATGGGAATACCAGACCACCTTACCTGTCTCCTGAGAAACCTGTATGTGGGTCAAGAAGCAACAGTTAGAACTGGACATGGAACAACCGACTGGTTCAAAATTGGGAAAGGAGTACGACAAGGCTGTATATTATCACCCTGCTTATTTAACTTATATGCAGAGTACATCATGAGAAATGCCGGGCTGGATGAATCACAAGCCGGAGTTAAGATTGCCGGGAAAAATATCAACAACCTCAGATATGCAGACGATACCACCCTAATGGCAGAAAGTGAAGAGGAACTAAAGAGCCTCTTGATGAGGGTGAAAGAGGAGAGTGCAAAAGCTGGCTTGAAACTCAACATTAAAAAAACCCAGATCATGGCATCTGGTCCCATCACTTCCTGGCAAATAGAAGGGGAAGAAATGGAAGCAGTGACAGATTTTATTTTCTTGGGCTCCAAGATCACCGCAGACGGTGACTGCAGCCATGAAATTAAAAGACGCTTGCTCCTTGGAAGGAAAGCTATGGCAAACCTAGACAGCATATTCAAAAGCAGAGACATCACCTTGCCGACAAAGGTCCGTATAGTTAAAGCTATGGTTTTTCCAGTAGCAATGTATGGCTGTGAGAGTTGGACCATAAGGAAGGCTGAGCGCCGAAGAATTGATGCTTTCGAGCTGTGGTGCTGGAGAAGACTCTTGAGAGTCCCTTGGACTGCAAGGAGGTCAAACCAGTCAATCCTAAAGGAAATCAACCCTGACTGCTCATTGGAAGGACAGATGCTGAAGCTGAAGCTCAAATACTTTGGCCACCTAATGAGAAGAGAGGACTCACTGGAAAAGACCCTGATGCTGGGAAAGACTGAGGGCAAAAGGAGAAGGGGACGGCAGAGGATGAGATGGTTAGATAGCATCACCGATGTAATGAACATGAATTTGAGTAAACTCCGAGAGACAGTGGAGGACAGGAAGGCCTGGCGTGCTATGGTCCATGAGGGCACGAAGAGTTGGACACAACTGAACGACTGAACAACAACAATTTATTTGTTCTTATAATTTGATGTGTATTGTGTAGACAGAAATATATAGAATAGTAGTAGAAGGGGGGGAAATTATTAAATGGATTATTTTTAAAAGGAAGGGATTGAAGTAAAAAATTAAACATATGTATATATATATATATATATATATATATATATATATATATATATATATATATATATTATGTAAGGGGAAGGAGCTATTGTATTAGAGATTTACATATGTGTTAACGGAAGGATTTATAGAAATAATGTGATTATGGTTTGACTTAGAGAAAGGGTTTGTTTCTGGAAATTGCTGTATATTCTTGCTGTGAAAAGCAGGAAGCCACCTCTCTATATGTAACTTTCTAGAAGTTTTTTTTGTTTTTGCACTTTTAATGTTTTTCTTTTTGTATGTAGTGTTTTTTCTTTTTTGTAGTTTTTATCTTTGTCCTAAAATTAAAAAATAAAATAAAAAAATAAAATAAAGTATTATAATGAGGATAGAATCCTGAAGACCAAAGTGAAGCTAAAAAAGGAAACACATGAAATCCCTCCCTCCCTCCCTCCCTCCCTCCCTCCCTCCCTTCCGCTTTATTATGCAAATTAAAAAAAATTATACAAAGGGTCCTGTGAAACTGTAAATTCAATTACAAATAATTTACATGTTTATATACACTGATGATACCCAGCTCTATATACATGTTTATATACACTGATGATACCAGTTGTGCCCTTTCTTCAACCAGGAGGCCCTTTAGATTGTCACTCATGCCCTGGTCACCTCAGAACTGGACCATTGCAATGTGCTCTATATGGGGCTGCCCTTGAAGACCATCCAGAGTCTACCATTGGTTCAAATGCAGAAGCGCAAGCAGTAATGGGCGCTTCTTGTTATGCCCATGTTATGCCCCTGCTATGCAAGCTGTATTGGTTGCCAGTTGGCTTCCAGGTGCAATTCAAGGTGCTGGTCATCACCTATAAAGCCCTTCATGCCATAGGGCCTGGTTATCTGAGGAACCACCTGTCTCCAATAGTTTCTGCCCTCCCACTACATTCAGGTAGAGTAGTTGTGCTCCAAGTCCCCTCAATTAAATCTTGTGGGACTGAGGAAGCGTGCCTTTTCTGTTGCTGCCCCTGCCTTCTGAAGCAGCATTTCTCCCAGAGATACATTTGGCTCTCACTCTCCAAAGGTTCCAGAAGTAGCTTAAGACCTGGCTGTGATCCCAGGCCTGGGGTTAGTGTGTTTGTGGAGCCCCTACATGTCATGCCATGTTTTTTTATTGTTATGGTTGTTATGTTTTCTGGTTATGTTTTTAACTGTTTTAATTGTATATTCCAATGTTGTAAGCTGCCCAGAGTCTTTTGGAGTGGGCAGACTTAACAAATTTAGATGATGATGATGATGATGATGATGATGATGATGATGATGATATCAGAACTGGCAATCCAATATTTCTACTAGTGGTTCAGATTCTGTATGATCTTAAAATTCACCTTTTTGTTTGATTGTTGAGATAACTAGATTGTTGAAGTTACAGATTTTGACTGAAAGAGCCGAATTATTGTCTATGTGCAAAACAAGTTCCAGGATATCAGCAGTTTTCAGGGAACTGCTGATATCCTGGAACTTGTTTTGCACATACTGTACACTATAATTCGGTTCTTTCCGTCAAAATCTGTACCTTCAGCCAGAGCGATTTCTGGAACTGAATATCCAGTCCTATACAGTTTTTTCCAAGTCAATCTACGTTCAGCCTCTCCATTCAGTCAGGAGAACCCACCACTGCTGTTGTATGGGACCCAGCTCACCTGGTAATCCACCCCTAAAAAGACTTAGCTGAGAACATTCAAAAGCTTCACCTTTTACTTTGTTTCTTCTTTAAAATGTAGCAGCGGAAGAGAACTGCAAGGATGATGGCAGCGACTACTAAGACTACTAGTACAGCTATGACAATGATGATGATGTCTACAGGAAAAAGAGAAAAGGCTATGAATAGATTTAAAGTTATATTGATGGTGTCACAATGGAAACATGGGAGACAATCAATGGAAAATTATGTTGCTCCAAGCCCTGGCATTTCTCACACACGAGACAAGATTTTTCCCTAAGAAACACTGTTGAGAATTGGCTAAAATGTCTTTCTTTCTTTCTTTCTTTCTTTCTTTCTTTCTTTCTTTCTTTCTTTCTTTCTTTCTTTCTTTCTTTCTTTCTTTCTCTCTCTCTCTCTCTCTCTCTCTCTGTCTGTCTGTCTGTCTCTGTCTCTGTCTCTGTCTCTGTCTCTGTCTCTGTCTCTGTCTCTGTCTCTGTCTCTGTCTCTGTCTCTGTCTCTGTCTCTGTCTCTGTCTCTGTCTCTCTCTGTCTCTCTGTCTCTGTCTTTCAATTTAGGTGCCACCCAACTCTGAACCAACCCTGGGCATCAAATTTAACCTAGGAAGACCAGGAGTATAAGCCTCAGTTTGTGAATGTCTTTAACTAGTCATCATCTTTTAAGACTAACACAGACTAACCCAACTCCATGACCTCTAGATGTGTTGGGATAATTAGGAAACCAAACTATGATCTAAGAAGTCTATATTTGGACTTTCACTACTAGGTAGCTTTAGGTTAATCACAATCTTGCTACCCATTAATTTAAAACTATAATTCCAAGTCCATCTGGACCCTTAGTCCATTGTTAACTTTCCAAAGCCAACACTCTAAACATCCTTTTGCTGTTTAATTCAAAAAATAATATTTTTCCAAATCCTTAAAATCTATTTAAGAAATTGTTTCTCTAAGGAGAAGGTGACTCACCCAGTGAATGCAGTAAAACTTGCTGTTCCGAAGAGTCTTAATGTTTCCAAAATAAAAAAGGAAACCAAAGTAATAAAAAAGCAAAATTAAATTAATTATTAAGATCCTTCCCATGGGAAACTGTGATTGTTTAGGTTTTCTTAAGAAAAAACATGAAAGGATGGGATTTTGAAGTTTGGACACTATAGGGAGCTAGAAGAAAATAAAGATTATAATTAAAGGAGAAGAAAATTTAAATTTGACTCGTTAACAAAGAATGAAGCCAAATATTTTAACAGTGGAAATTTAATGGTTATTTTTGAACAATTGTTTCAGAAATTATCGGATATTACGGATAGATGGTGTGTTAATGATGCTACAGAAGAAGAACAAGCTGCACCAGATAAGCTTGAGATTAATTTGAATGTGGATCTAAATGTGTCAAGTTATGAGAAGGATATGGAAACAGATGTGCTGGACAAACAAATGAAATGTACTAGTTGATGTCTCAATACCTAAAGGGGATATACAGATATTAAATCAGAAAAGTGACTGGATAACCTTTTCATACTGGATGTACAAAAGAGGTCTGTTAAAATGCTGAAGGATTCTTAGAGATGGGTCAAAAAAAATGACAATCTTTTTTATTGGATGTACAAAAGAGATCTGTTAAAATGTTGAAAGTTTTTTGAGAAGGGACAAAAAAAAGATGAAAAGAAAACAAGCTCTGGGATATTATTTGAAGGGGTTAAAATCAAGATTGTTAAAAGTACAGGGAAGGAATACAAGGTTGGCTTATTTGATCAAGGTTAAAATAGATAAGTACTTATTTCTGGTAACCTTACTGGACTTTTGCTGACAAGGAATGAAAGACAAGGCATTTGGATTTTGTTCTTTAGTTAAGAGATGAGATATGGGGTGAAGAGAATATTTGGTGTATCTTAAGAGATGGTGATAAGTTACTAAAGTTGTTTATACTTGTGATACTTGTATTTGAAAATAAAAAACAATCTCGCTACTCACAGTTAAATAGCTTAGATTAAATAAATGGCAGCAAGGCTTAAATTTAGTTATTTTCCCCTTCCTCTCTTCTCCTTAATGTGCATAACAAGACAAAAAAATAGCCCTTCCAATTAAAGTATAGTTTGGTAATAGTTAACAATACCCAATTTATGTATAACGATAAAAAAACTGAGATATCAAACCCTAATTTGAATCAAAATTATTTAACTTGTCTAGAATTAGAACAAATTCCCATTCCCATGGAATAATTTAATCCCAAATTAAGGTGATTGCTTCCTAATGTATGAATTGAGGCTAAACAATTTAGAGAGGATTCTCTATCATCTACAAAATGGAAAAATAAAAATTACCTAAGAGGTGATTATGAAAATTAAAACAAGGCAATATAAGGGAATTGCTTTGGATACAGAAAATGACAAACACGATTATTTTATAATAAAATGGATTTGCTCATAGAGGAGCAGATGTATCATTTATGGAAGGCCATGATATCACTAACCTTCATAAAAAATAATAAATAACGCCTTAACTCTTAATGACCAGTTGGTACCTGCCATATTCTCCCTTCTTCAAAATAAAAATATTCTGGAGATGGGAGAAGAGTGCCCATTACAGGGGTGCCCACAGGGCATGGTCAAAAGTATAACTTAATATATAACTTAATGGCTATGATGGTATGATGGAAACTCCACCCATTTTTATGGGGGTGGTGATGGACATAAAAACAGGCCAAGTTTTAATTGCACTCTTGCAGCCGCCAACTTGCCCTTTCTTTTTAACCATACCCTGCAGACACCCCTGACCCATTAACTGGTAGCAGCTAAAAAGAGACCCATCCATCATTTCCTGCTTACTTATGAAGGAATCATACAGTGGTACATTTGCTATAAAATCCACTGAGAAAAGAAAGACCTCCAAAATGTCCAGAATCAGCATTTGCAGATGGGATGGCAAATGCTACTAGGACATTCCACTCATCCCAGGGATAAAAATGATCTATAGTTGTGCAGCAGATTCTGTAAAAAAAAAGACGAGAATGCAGTGCCCCCCTGAATTAACTCACATCTATTTGCTGTGGGAATATCACAGTGAGGTGGCAACCCTCCTTCTTCACACTGGCACTGCAGTTCATGGTCACATACCTAGGATAGCACAGACCAAGTATTAGTCTTCAGAACAGGTACAAGGAAAATGCACTGCATGTTTATGAAGTCCAAAGCAGCCAGACAGTACTGACCCATAAATCATAGTACTATTTTTAAAAACTGAACCAAATTAGACAGATAAAAAGATGGAAACCCACCAAAGCATCCCGCATAGAAAAAGATATCAAGGGTTTCTACCAAAGCTGTTGTTCAGGATGCAGTCCCAAAGGCTATCTAACGGCCAGGTCACTATTCTTTAATCAATTTTCATGATGAATTTTACCTCCAAAGTTCCTATTTAGATGTTAGTTGTGAAATGATAATGGCCAACACCAGAGAAAGAATTAGCAGCTGTGATTTCACATTGTTGTGTATATAACAATAACAATAACAATAATAGTAAAAAATGTTTCATGGTGTGTTTTCATCTTTAGGCTGGAAAGGACTAGAAGAAGAAAGAGGAGCAGAGAATACTGTCAAGGAAAAAGTGGTAGGGCCAGGTATATGTGCTTAACAGAGGAAGCTTTCTAGAGCCCTATCTCAAAGCAGAACAGTAGTAAAGCCCGCTAAAAAGCACGTAGCATTCCTTAGTCAGAGTATATAATCCTTACAGAGTGTCCTTTGCATTTCTTTGAACAGTTGGTAGATCTGTAGGCTGTCTCTATCTCAACACACTGCCCGTTGCTGCAGACCTGAAAGTCAAATTCTGTGGTTATCAATGAAGTAAGACAGCACTTTCTCATGCAACTGAACTCTGTCATTCCCTGGAACAAAACCAGGATATTCAATAAACTACTTTGAGGTTCTAAACTGCATGAAAAGACAGGAGGAGTGATTCCTGATGCTTTAAGATAAGCTTTGGGACTGCTTTGGCAGTTCTAAGTGTCTTCTTTGAACTGGTGACCTTTCGGATACAACCAGCTCTGCCCTGATTTTCTCATCTCTCTTCCATCCTCCCCGTGGAAATACCTACAAGTTAAGAGAAAGGACTGTCTCTTGACGGTCTGTCAAGAAAGTGCTGTGAGGGAGAAGCACAATGCTATGAGAATGCCAGGCATTTTGTTCTTAGAAGAAGGAAACAGCCCTGGACATTCAAACAAAAAGAAGGTTAGATGGATTCTTTTTCTTCTACATAGATTCACTTTAGTGTGGAAAATCTAAACCAGCTTTCAGCAAGATCCACTGCAAAACTGTTTTACTGATCAACCCTGGGAATCAGACATTACAACACACAAATTAGAGGCAACCGTTACTAACCATTCCTTCTCCACATTTTGTTCCATGACGAACCATTCCAACATCTTTTTGGTTATTCCTTGGAAAGCTTCCTTTGCATGAATCAAATGTCACCAGGCTTCCAACTGAAGGCATCCATGAACCACCTGTGCAGTATAACTTGCCACATTTTAGATCCCTGAAAAGGAAACAGCCAATTCCTTCTAATTAAAAAGAATGGATTAATGAGAGGTCTGTTTCTTTGCTCATTTGCAAACATCAGTTGTTCTTGGATTAACCTTTGCATCTTTGTTTTTTTAAATTAGAGGTGGACAACCAAACGTTTGCTCAGCCTCAAAATGAACTGGGTTGTCCTTAACAGATAATTGAAAAATCTCAAGGTGTTTCAAGGTTTGAAAAAATAGAGAAACACAGTTCCTGTATCCCCAACCAGCTCACATGATTTCCCTGCTTTTGAGGGTGAGGATAGTTTGGGTCAGGATTCTTATCTGTAGAGCAGGGAATGTATCCATTTTCCACCTGGATAGCTCCCAAAGCAGATTTCCCCACCTTGGTTTTTCCAGATTTCTAGCCTACAATTCCCCTCAACTCTGACCAGTGGATGACAGGGGATGATGTGAGTTGAAATCTGAAGGTCAGGGGCAGCTACATTAAACATTAGAGAGGGAAATTGCCCTGAAAAATGGCAATTACTCCATTTTAATTTAAGAAAAATAGGAGAAAAAAGGAATTATAAATTGAATAAATAAATAAATAAATAATGATTTAAATAAAGGTAAAGGTTCTCCCCGCACATTTGTGCTGTCGTGTCCGACACTAGGGGCCGGTGCTCATCTCTGTTTGTTAGCCGAAGAGCCAGCGTTGTCCGAAGACGCTTCCACGGTCATGTGGCCGGCATGACACATGCGGAACGCTGTTACCTACCCACCGAATTGGTACCTATTCATCTACTTGCATTTGCATGCTTTCGAATTGCTAGGTTGGCAAGAGCTGGAGCTAGTGCGGGAGCTCACTCCGCACGTGGGGCTAGGGATTCGAACCTCTGAACTTGTGATCGACAAGCCTGGCGTCTTACCCGCTGAGCCACCACGCCCCTAATGATTTAAATAGGAATGTATAAAATAAGGACTGCCCTTGTTTTAGTAGGATAAATGGCACAGGGGTCTCTGTGTGTGTAAGAGCTAGAGGCAGAGTCTGGATTTATACACATCACTAAAAGATAATGTGGCTTGTTGTTTGGTTTTGGTTTAACATGTAGTGCAAATCCAGCCATTTTGGTTTCTACGTCATGGTTTATGGCTACGTGCAATTCATGAACTCAGCCAACTGGGACTTATTTAATAATATACAGTTAAATAACTATTGTTGGTCGGTATAAGCCCAGAGAAAAAGGTTAATTATAGTTTCTCACCCAGTCTTCTAACAGCACCTCTATTCTAATGGCACTCCATTTATATCCCACTTTTACTCCATCTTGCAACCCAAGATTGAAAACACACAATTAGCCATTCAGAAGTTGGCTCACATTTCCGTTCTTTTAGCAAGGTGACCGAGTCATGTTCCTACAGATGTTGACCTGGAAATGTTTCTTATATTACCCTTATATGATACCATCATCACAGCAGTAAATAATTTGGATTGCTTACTTTGGTCCACACCGGATGTATTTACCATTTGCCTTTCTGCAATGGCCATAATAAACCCCATTCCTGTTGATTGCAAAACATGAATCTGCAGCCACTTTTCCACCTGTAATAGGGAGAGGGGAACCAAGACAAATACCTGAGTGTGTAACATGCCAGCAGGATAAAGAATGGCTTAAGATATCTCAGAGGTGCTACAGATATTTTAAATTAATATTTACTTATTATAATTGGTATTTGTAACCAGTTACTCATCTAATCTCCATTATGCATAAGGCATTCAATATCCCATACAGTGTTACAGTAAACTTGCTTATTCCATTTTTATGGACACAAAGGTGAAGCCAATATTATGCAACTTGCACAAGACCACTTGGTAAATCAATCGCTGTAGGGTAATTAGAATCCAGTTCCCAGATTCATTCCTCTGTGTCATCATTCTCCAACCTGGATGCCCTCTGGATGTGTGTTCAATTCCCAGAACTGGATTGATCATGCAAGTGGAATAATTTTCTGATTTGCAGTTCTGATTCCCAATCACCACAACATGCCACATGACCCTTTTAATTAGTGGCCCAAGAACTGCATTTGGGACTTTCTATATGCAAAGCTGGATTCACTGGATCATGGAAAAAGCAAGAGAGTTCCAGAAAAACATCTACTTCTGCTTCATTGACTACGCTAAAGCCTTTGATTGTGTGGATCACAACAACCTGTGGCAAATTCTTAAAGAGATGGGAGTACCAGACCATCTTACCTGTCTCCTGAGAAACCTGTATGCGGGTCAAGAAGCAACAGTTATAACCGGACATGGAACAACCAACTGGTTCAAAATTGGGAAAGGAGTACAACAAGGCTGTATATTATCACCCTGCTTATTTAACTTATATGCAGAGTACATCATGAGAAATGCCGGGCTGGATGAATCACAAGCCGGAGTTAAGATTGCCGGGAGAAATATCAACAACCTCAGATATGCAGATGATACCACCCTAATGGCAGAAAGTGAAGAGGAACTAAGGAGCCTCTTGATGAGGGTGAAAGAGGAGAGTGCAAAAGCTGGCTTGAAACTCAGATCATGGCATCTGGTCCCATCATTTCCTGGCAAATAGAAGGGGAAGAAATGGAAGCAGTGACAGATTTTATTTTCTTGGGCTCCAAGATCACCGGAGATGGTGACTTGGTGACTGCAGCCATGAAATTAAAAGACGCTTGCTCCTTGGGAGGAAAGCTATGGGAAACCTAGACAGCATATTAAAAAGCAGAGACATCACCTTGCCGACAAAGGTCCGTATAGTTAAACCTATGGTTTTCCCAGTAGTAATGTATGGCTGTGAGAGTTGGACCATAAGGAAGGCTGAGCGCCAAAGAATTGATGCTTTTGAACTGTGGTGCTGGAGAAGACTCTTAAGAGTCCCTTGGACTGCAAGGAGGTCAAATCAGTCAATCCTAAAGGAAATCAACCCTGACTGCTCATTGGAAGGACAGATGCTGAAGCTGAAGCACAAATACTTTAGCCACCTAATGTGAAGAGAGGACTCACTGGAAAAGACCCTGATGCTGGGAAGGACTGAAGGCAAAAGGAGAAGGGGATGAGATGGTTAGATAGCATCACCGATGTAACGAACATGAATTTGAGTAAACTCCAGGAGACAGTGGAGGACAGGAAGGCCTGGCGTGCTATGGTCCATGAGGTCATGAAGAGTCGGACACGACTACACGACTGAACAACAACAACAACAAATATGCAAAGCCTCACTACACCACACATATATGACCAAGATATGCCTCCCTGTTTCTTGTTTCCCAGCAAAATATCTACTTTACATGAAAACGAGGAACTCATTATCAACTTCCTTTTTCAACATAAAACCATGCTGAAAAAATTGTGATAGTCTGACATTAAAGTCATGACAGATCAGAGACAACAATCATGCCCCCAACACCTACTTCTTTAATTATTATGCCAATATTGAAAGAAATTTTCAATTCCAGGGTGTAAATACTCTTATCAGACAGTCCCATATTCAGTCTCCATCATCTCTGATTGGGAAAAGTGGAAGGTGATGGGTCTATCAGTGACCCCAGATAAGTGTTAGAAGAACAAGGCTAGATGGACAAAACTCTAAGCATATGACAGCTTCTTGATGTTAATTTTTATACACTGTTTCTTCTCCAGTAATACTGGCTTATTTTGCAATACCAGATGATTTAAAACAAAGCCTGTTGGAGAATAATTTTGAGCTGTTGCTTTAATATGCAAAATAGCAGTCTCTACTATATTAACTCAGATCTTTGTCCAATGTGGGAAGGCATCCACAATCCACTAAAGCATCCTTCCCCCTACGTCAGTCTTTCCAGATTTCCAGTCTACAACTGCCATCAACCTCCCTGATCATTGGCCATGTTCACTAGGGATGATTGGAGCTTTAAACCAAAAGACCTGGAGGAGTGGGGTTTAAAGACTCAAAAGGAAGAACTTAACCTTGAAAAATGACAATTATTCCATCTCAACAAAACACAAATAGAGCAGAAATGGAATGATGATTTACTATGGATAGAAAGGAGAAAATATCTTTGATCTGTAGCAATGACTGCCTTAGTCTTTTTCAACACCATTATTCTGAAATCCTAAGATTGACTTACCTGACCCCCAGAGAACAGTACATTGGTTTGCCAAGGTGGGGCACTTCCCCATGTAGCAGTAACCCTTGTTGTTTTGGCATGGGTGTCCATTCATGCGGAAGCGATCCATGGGACATTGAGGAGATTGGCCAGTGCACGAATCAGGCAGGTCACAGTCATGCTTTGCTGCCCGGCATACTGCTCCTGCTTTCCTAAGCTGTTGGAGAAAATGAAAAATCCTCCCAGCTACTGTATCACTCTTTAGCAGTGCAGATCAAAGAGGCACAACCATGATTTTCAACACATTTCAAACCCTCCTCTTCATCGGTCATGAGGATTACCAAGCAAGGCATCCCTGCCATGCTACAGACTGGCTGCATATCTTAAGACATTGCATGTAGTGCCTAGAAGTGCCAGTCTATCTTACTTGATAGGCATGAAAGGCTCAATTCCTGAAACAGAAGCTCTAGATGTTGCAAAATATATATTTGCTATAATACGCCATAATATTACATAATGTGATGGAATGTCTCTCTGAGGGGGAAGGTAGTGTCATGGACATCGCTGGAGCAGAAGGACGGGGCGCTTCCCAGGGTGAGAAGCGCTTTCATAGCACGGAAGACCTTGGGCAGCCGTCCAAGAGGATCAGGCCTGACCCGCCTTACTGTGCTTGGGTTTTTTTCCCAGTGAAATCTTCAGGTGGCTTATTTGGTAAGATTCTGTGTAAGGTAGAGAATAAAGAACTGGAGCATATTTCTGAAGCTCAGCATTGTTCTTCGCCTGGCCACGACATATAATTACAATATTGTCTTCTGCTGGACGTTGATGACCTCAATAGCAGGGCTGGCCTGACCAAGAAGTGGAGGCAGCTCTCAGTGAAAGTCATGTTGGCTGTCATGAAAAAGCAGCAAAAAGCTAATTGCTGAACTTCTGCATAATATATTTTAATTTCCTTGCATGGGGAGAAGCATCCATAGAATTTTCGGTCTCATGTGCTGAAAAAAACTTTTTGCTTCCTGTTGCTCTGCGTTTTGACTTGTGATGGGAAGATGGAAATGACAACCTGTTTTGGGCCACTCCGCTCAAAAGGTTTAGTATGGATTCGATTGGGATCCCATCTAGAAGGAATGGGCAACTTGCACCCCTCCCCTTCAGTCTCAAGCATTTCCCACCCTTATTTAAACTGGGTTTCCATCCAAACTCAGTCACAGAAGGATATATATTATCTTCACGGAAGTGAATCAACATGCCAAAGGAATGTATTTTAGACTGAGACAATGCAATGCTGACATTTTGCTAAAAAGTCCTCCATATGGACATGTTCATAAGGGTTAAATAAACTGGAAGAAGGGATGGGAATAAAATTAAAATGTTTTTGATCACGGTAAGCACCCAAGAGATATTACATTTTCATATGGGTATTAAGGAGAAGGGTAAACTCTCTCCTAGTGTTAAAAATAAACAAGCCTTACCTGGCAATTCTCACAACATTGCCCATATGCACACTTTGCACCAGGTTTCAGTTTACAAGTTGCAGCATCGCAGCACTCATTTTTACATTCCTGAAAACCAAGAATTATCACATGACTTTATAGGCTTTTCTGCCTGCTCTCTTTTAATTGGTCTGTTCTAAAGAGAGAAACTCACAAGGAAAAGGACATTTTTGCAATGTGTTTCATCTTATGGGTTATGCTAGCAAATGAATGTGACTGATGGCATCCTGAAGGCAGCCTCACCTTTTGTTTATTGCAGGTGGATGATGGCATACCTACGTGACACATACTTATTTGTATATTTCCTTTGCTAAAAAGAATAAAACGGATAAAAACATCCGCACCTCCTAATCAGGAAACCCGCATAACCTATGGCCTGCATTCTTTGCTTATTCATGAAGGATTTTCTCCTCATGATGTCAGCCCTTTGAGGTAGTCCAGAAGAGAAGCACCAGCCACAGGTACTAACACTACCTTTATTGTAAGGTAACAGTAAGAGGAACTTGCAAGTCTGAAATTACATCTCTCCCCCCTCGCCTTTATGGTCCAAGAAACTGGGGAGGGGGGTGTCCCTTCTGAGATGTTTGCGACATACCCATTGCTTCTGTGGGCTAAGCTGCCTCTTATCTGACCATTGCCTAGTCTGCTGTTCCCCCTCCTCCTGTCTCTCAAGGACATTATCACAGACCATTATAGGTGTATTGACACCATTCAACAATATAAGGAGAACACTTTTCTAAATTACTGTTAGTGGGTAAAATCACTATTAGAGAGTAATATCCATTCCTTAGAGCAGAGATTGAGGATTACAAATTCTGGGAGGGAGCAGCTCAAGACAATAGTGGGATAGATGATGTGGTCATGTCAACAAAGTAGGGGTTTTCAATGGGGAAGGATGTTTCCTGGAGTGGTAAATCACCCATTTTTAAAAATGCTTCGCCTTCCCAAAAGAGTAGTGAGATATCATTTCTCCATTCCTCTATGATTGGTCCCTCAAACCCAGGAATCCACTGCATAAATGCATGTACATAAAAGACGCAAACGTATGTCATTCGCAAACCAACCTGTTGGGTGGTCATGTCACTTAGAAAGCCAGATGATTTTGCAAGGATTCCCACTTTTGAGCAATTTCTTGGAACCACCCTTGTTCATAAAAACATACCTTTGGAGAGCCACAGTCACATTCTTCTCCCTCCTCCACAAAGTCATTCCCACAGACTGGGGTTGCAACAATTTCTTTGCTCAAAGGCCTGTTGAGTAGGCATTGTGGGGTTTGGTGCATTATATATTTCTTATAAGCCTGGAGACTACAAGAGCTGAAATGCTGTCGAAGTTGATAGCTGTAAAGATGAACCGATATACAGACCATTACATCATCCATATTTGGACAAGGAACAGAATGCATTGCAAAAACTTATAAGATGGAAAAGGGGTGGCTAATGAACAAATACTGTGGTTTTTCTCTGAGGCTAAGAAAATAGCTAAGAGATCTCTTTGTACTCCTTGATCTTACTCCCAGATTATGCTCCCTCGGTTTTAATCCCACTAGCTTTCTTTTCTTTTCTTCTTTAACAAAATGAATTTGCACTGAGAGCTCCATGTGCTGATAGTTGCTTAAGCGACTTCTTGTGCAGGGTGGGCATCCTTTCATTTTCATTTTCACTCAGCCTCCATGTGGAAGAGGGAGTCTGGTGGCTTCTGGATGAGGATTGATGACAGGTTAGACTGTGGGGACAGCTGTGAGCAGCTCCATTAGTGGGGACAGCACTTTGGTGGAATCACTGGCCAGGAGCCAGTTTCCGGCTGACAAAAATCTCTCCAGAGATAAGGAGAGTTCTTTGGGATCACGCATTTGTGCTCTGGAAGAGCTGCTCCGAGGAGACCACAGGAATTGATTTTCTTCTGGTTGGTTGGGAGTTGAGTGGCTTTTGTTTACAAAGTGCCCTTAACCTCTCTGCAGCCCTAATGGACATCTGTCTGGCAAAAGCCTCACTTTCTTAATTACTTTATGACTTAATTACTTTACAACCTAAGAGAGATATTCTGAATGGCAGTGAAGATCAAAGATTCTCGTGAGTTCCTTCTTTTTGAAATTAAGAAGAGGGGGGGAAATGCTATCTTAAAGTATTTTAAGTTAAAAGCAAAAAGGTTAACAAGATTCTGATCCAAGAAAGTTTTAAATGGATAAATGGGACAGTGGTTTTAAAATACAGAGTATTTTTTTTCTGATGAAATGCTTTTGAAAATAGCAAAATTAATTAGACTAACAGACCTTCATGGGAATGCTGATAGTTTATTATTTAGGACAATAGATAATTGGTGGATTTTGCAAAACAAGAAGATAAGAGTAATATGAGCTAAACTGTGAGACTGTAACTATGGAGAGCTATTTGGGACTAAAGTGCTAAAGATAGGGAAAAGCAAACCAGAAAAAAAAAGAACCCTGCCTTTTATTTTCATCATAGTAATTGATATACTTTCACTTTCTCACCATGGCAACTACAAGAAAAGCTGCTAAATTAGAAGGATGAAGGGGTTCATTAGAACATCTTATAGATAAGGGTATTTCACTATATTTATTGCAGAAAATGTTTGAAGAATTTGGTAAAAAGATGACAGCAATGGTTAAAAAGGAAATGGAAGAAGGATTTGCAGGGATTAAAAAAAAGATCTGAAAGAATATGTAGGGCAACTGGCTGCAGACTTAAAACAAATTACTGACAAAGTGGAAGTTTTGGAAAGTAAGACAGAAGTTATAAATAGAGAGATAGTGAAAGATTTGGATAACTTGGCATAACTCGACATGAGAGAAAAAGAATTTTGGTTAAGATTTAGAGCAATTCCAGAACAACTTGGAGAAGATATTAGAGAAAAGGTTGTTAAGTCTCTGTCAAATCAAATCAAATCAAATCAAATCAAATCAAATCAAATCAAATCAAATCAAATCAAATCAAATCAAATCTCTTTATTATGGTCTTTGACCAGACTTTACAACAGAAGAAGAGTAATAGTTTAGTCTGACAATTCATTATCAGGAAAAAAAGGAAAATAATAAAACAGTAAAACAATGTATCTAATTAAAAGTTTTGTGCAATTGTATAACTTGATAAAAATATTTGGCCGCCTGGTCTGTGAGTATAGTCAGCATCCCTTAAAAATAAATATACATAAAATCTATCAGTATGACCCTCAAATTTAGAGATGATTGGAGAGATTTTCGAGGAAGATATTGAATGATGGCTATTCAATTGTTGAGAGTAGTTCTACCAATCGAAAAGAATATTTGTAGCTCAGGGTTGAACTGTGGAGTTCTTGGTGCTCTCTGAGCCTTGTTGTTTTCTTTCAGACGTTTCATTGCCAGGCTAGGCAACATCTTCAGTGCGAAAAGAGAGTGGGACTCAAGTCCCACTCTCTTCTCACACTGAAGATGTTGCCTAGCCTGGCAATGAAACGTCTGAACGAAAACAACAAGGCTCAGAGAGCACCAAGAACTCCACAGTAGTTCTACCTTTTAAAAAAGACACATTTTAATTATACACAGTGAAGTGACACTCATTTGTCCAAACACCACTGTTCTCTAACTCCCGGATCATTTCATTTTTGCAAGCTCTCAGCATACTTGAATTAACAATGAATTGCAACCATTTAAAAATAACTTTATTTGAAAGTCATTAAAAGTTTTCCCAAAAACCTTTGGAACGCTTACCTTACTGTTCTAGACATAAGGCATCGGCCAGACTTGCAGGTACAGGACCATTTGTCATGACTAATGCCAAAATTATGACCCATCTCATGGGCCATTGCAGCCCCCACAATAAGTGGGCTGGTGGTGTAATCCTGAAAAAAAGAGAACACTTTCTCTAGTGTTAGTCAGCCAAGAAACCAAAAGTGAATTCAGTTATTACTAGCACTGAGCTGAAACTTTTGCTCAAGCACTTTCTAATGAAAAATCAAAGAGTAAAAAAAAAGAGATTAATAATTTGCAGGGGTGGGATTGGTTTACTGCAAAAAGCAGTGGCATCTTTGTTTCTTCAAAGCAACAAAGTTTGGTTGTTCCTTTTAGTAGAGAAGAGATGGAGGTTTCCTCCACAATTATCTCACTGGAATGCTGTTGTAGTACAAATGTGTCTT
The DNA here is from genome assembly GCA_023362775.1 of Charina bottae. Classification (NCBI taxonomy): domain Eukaryota; kingdom Metazoa; phylum Chordata; class Lepidosauria; order Squamata; family Charinaidae; genus Charina; species Charina bottae. Next base: position 16,874,786 of record JALMGJ010000014.1, on the reverse strand, counting down.
CCTATTATTTTTCTGTGTTAAAAAATAAGATCTGAGTAGAAAACTAGCCTCAAAGGGATTGGAAGGGGTAAGAGTCTTTCTCCAGAGTCTGCTAGTTTTCTATATGCAACAAGATTTGTTATTGTTGATTGTTTTTTAACATGGAGAAGTACTAAGAAAGTGTATTGTTTATCTGAAGCCGAAACCAAAGGATTATACCATCCCAGCATTCCTCCACCTCTTTTGAATGCATGTGTGCACTTCCAGAACATACACAAACACTTGCATCCAGAAGAAAAATTTAAAAGCCCTGCAGCTACAGCATAAGAAAAGAACAAGACTTATCCATCCATCTGTTTGCCTGCATTTATTTACAAGCGAATTCAGTCCGAAAACTACTCAGTGGCTTTTGCTATGAGCTAGCATTCTCAGAGTATTCATACACGCCCATTTCCAGCCTTCTGTGATGAAGGGTGCCGTCCTAAACAGACTTAAGAGAATGTTGGTCCTTCTGAATAAAAATGAGACTTTCTTGAGCACACAGGGTTAGGGTTACCCTGTACTACCATGATCCTAAAGCTGCTTATTAAGGAGCACAACTTTTTAACCTCCATGCGGCTTCCTTCTAAGTGAACATAGCTAAGATAATGTTTCTCATTAAATGTATACCAACATCTTCTTAACTACTATGGTTTTCTTACAGGATCTCAAAGTACTGGAGCCTTTTTTAAAAAGCGGATTTAGAATTCTCTAATTTCCTCAATGTATATTAATTCATCCATATGCACAATCTAGATCCTAACTTTCTTGGAGTGAAAGAAAGATGGTGAATGTTTGTAATGAGGGTTGCTAAGAATTTTGTTCAGAAGCCTCCTTTGGAAGTATCATAACATGATTTGACCTGCTGCAGCTGATTTGCAGATTAGAACACAGTTTTCCTTTCACTCCTCCTGATCTGGGAAAAGTTATAATATCCTGTTTCTCTTTAGAAATATAGCTCAATGCATACAAAAAGCTTGTTCTACAACATGTCTACAATGCATTGTGCAGAAATTCCATCACCTGAAGCAGAACTTGGAGATATCAAATTTGTAAAAAATACGTATGAAACTGATGTGGATCAAAAATTATTTGTAATAAAGTCATGCCTCTATATAAGTTTCCATTGCCTACAAAGAGGTAACAGGTATTCTTTTCACCAACCTGAACCACTGCCACGGAATGGCTATGATAGCACATGGTTCCCACGTAAGCCAATCCTACCATTGATCTTGTGAAACCAATACCCCTATAAGAAAGAAAGGTGATAAATGGGGGGTGATAAAATCTGTAGAAGATGGGAGCCCAATCTATATCCTGGGGGCATATGCAACCCCCCATGGCTTTTGCAAAGCCGCTACCCCCGTCCTCATTTCCTGCCAGTTTTCTGGAAGTTAGAATTCAGTTTAGGCTGTACTCACACAAGCCATTTAACCAGGTCTGTTAAACACATCCAGGATACATTTGCAGTACACACAAGTTTAGCTGGTGTTAATCTTGGTTAGGTTGGGGAGGGGGGTTAGCATGTTGTACAAATCCAGCCCATTAGGTTAATTTAATTCCTCCACTCCCAGCCACCCTCATTCCCTTTCCCTGCAGTGAGACATACGTGACCAATTGAGCATTATCATTCCTTTTGTGCTGCAGCAGAACTGACTTCCTCCAATTTGAAAAGCGATCCAAAGTGACGCCGGCTGATGAATCAACCACAATCTTATCTCCGTCAGACCAAATTTCTAGGCCAATCAATGCTACGTGAATATTCAAAGGTTTGAAAATCTGTCGGGTGGACAAGGCATCAATCAGCAAATCAAAGACAACTAAACCTTGAGAAACATTTCAAGACTAAAAGGCAACTGATATTGATCTCCACATGCAGGTGAAATGGAATATATTTGGGAATAGTAATAATTTATCAAGCAGGAGAACTAAATTGATAAAGAAGAACCAGGTGATTATTCTCTTTATTCAAGAGAGAGGAGAGCAGGAGGAGTAGAGGGAGATTTGACCCATGGATGCTCCTGTTGCTTCCCTGATTTTAACTGGTTATCAGTTGTGAAGATGGTAAACAACGGTAATGGGAGGGAAGCAGTACCAGATGAGTGGATTAAACTTCCTCCTAAGTGCCACAATCCAACTCAAATGGGATTCCTCTCTCCTGCTTTCTTTTCAGGGATCATGTTCACTAATCAGTTCACTTGGGATTAGGATTCTTGTGTCCATTTCTTTCTAATCTCCAAGTTCAGAACATTAACCACAGCCCTGAAGGAATCCAGCTACAGAGAAGGATCACTGATTGAATTCATGCAACAGTTTTGGCCTTACGTCCTTCCAACACAGTGGCTATATTCACATAACATGTTTATTAACCTGGTTACTGAATTAGCCCATTTTCTGGGATTGCCTTACATGCTGGATCACAAGTTTACCAGATGACCTAGGTTCACTTCACTCGAAGCCACAGAAGTTAGCATGCTTGTGGAAGTGCATCTCTTAGGTCTCTTTACCTGGTTAGGTTTGTTGTGTGAAGACAGCCAAGGAAAAACTGGGTGGTGGTGGGTTTTTTTTAAATCGAGAAAGTGAAATAATCTTTGCCATGTCCTCTTACCACATTCATAAAGTTGACCATTTCAAATACTCTTGTCTTTACACGAGTCATGTTGCGGCTGTACTTCTTGAACTACAGAAAAGAGAAAAATGTTAAGAAGAGACCATAATTTGGGGGTGAAGGGGTTGAAAGAGAGAGAGAAAGAACATATTGGGGAAAGGAAGAGACCAAAATATCAGTGAAGTTGCTGATTCAGACAAAGAAGAAATAATTATTTATCCAAGCACTGAGCAACATTGGATGGAAAGAGCACTAAATGAATAACATGTAAAGGAGTATTTACAAATTTGCAGACTCTGTGTGTTTTGATGAAAAACCACTGATTTAACAAAATTTTATTTTTCATTTTCACACGGCAAGTTGTTTTACAGCAGAATAAGAAGCTTCTATTTTTGCAGTAAATAACTTTATATGGGAAGAGAATATCACTATAGTTAAACGCGTTTTTGCCCCTGTGACACGGGTGCTGTAGAGATAGGCTGACCATACGTCCCATTTTGAACGGGACTGTCCCGTTATTTCACCATTTCTGGAGCGTCCCGTCGTTATAGTAAAATTCTCAATTTTGTCCCGTTTTTGAAAGTTCCCTGGTTAAGCGCACGAGTGTGTGAGCGTGTGCCCCCCCCGCGCGCCCACTTTGTCCAGCGACGTTTTTTCCCTCAAGAAAATATGGTCAGCCTACTGGAAGGAGAACCGCGAGACTGAGATGCAAGGCTGAAGAGGGAGAAGGGGGCGCAGGTGCGAACGTGATCCCAAAGCTACTGCCAGCTTCCCCGTCCTGAAGCTGAGTGGCAGCGTCCCTCCTGTGCGCTATCCGCTCCAACAGATATCCTCCCCAGCTGCGGGGATGGTTGTTTTAAAATGCCCATCAACTGTGGAAATCTGCGTGCCAAAATACTAGGGAGAAAGAACCTGACTACTACAGAGATTGTAGGTATGACTTGGAAGGAAGGGAGAGGCGAGAGAAAATTAGATGCCCAAGGTAATTCTTTAAAAGTGAGTCAGCCAAATTTCCTTCGAGTGGAGCTGGTAAATTAATGAATCCCAAAGGCAGGAGAAGGAAAGAGAAAGGAGGGTGGATTGAATCGGCAGGGGGGATGAATGCGAGCAGCCGATGGGGAACTGGGAAGCTTCAAGGGGGATGTTTATTGAGGAAAAAACAAAGCCTGAGGGAACCGGGAAATGAAGATGAGAGGTTGGAAGGAAAAGAGGCCAGAAAAAAAGGGGTTGTAAGAAAGGGAGGGGGAGTTAAAGGGAGGAACCTGGCTTATTTAGTTTGAAGAGAGTTGAGAAGTGAACCTAGGATTGGTGGGGTGAAGAACCTGGTTTAGCGATAAAAGAAAAGAAAGGTAGCACCAGCCTGAAGTTTTTTAAGGCATTGCCTTCTTTCCCCAAGATCGTGGGACTATCCTCTGCAGCTGCAGTGCAAACCCAGGAAAAGGTACATTTGCTTTGAGGAGCTGCAGGCAGATCCTCTGTGCTTTGAAACACCTTTTTCCCTTTGAATTAAAGTGCTGTATAGCCTTAATATCTTGTAGGATGAGGAGCCTTCATGAGAAATACACTGTGATTCACACATTGTGCTAATCCATAATATGATTTGATTTTTGATTTTTAAGGTGTTTTGTGAATCTAGCAAATTTAGGTTTATCCAGTAAACTGTGTTTAAGCAGGATATAATTTTAGAAGCTAGCAACCTAGTTATTAATACTAAGCCATGATTTGTTGAAGACACTGTTGGTCAGATTCACACCACACATTAAGAGATGAACCATGAATTAGTATCACGCTAAGCCAATCTATACTACAATCTGAGCATGAAACACAAATATTTTTTCTTTTGCTTCCATTGAATCCAACTGATTTATAAAAGATGCTATCTTACTACAGTAGTTGGGTTTACTGAATTAGTTATTACTGGAATCCAATCACCTGATTATGTGCCATCAAGTGTGCTGTCAACTGTTTACCAATTGATATTGAATGTTTTGCAGTGAAGGTATATAAATACTTCCATATATACACAGAGTTGAAGAACTGAAAAACTTTTGTGACTTTGCAGGAAACAATTACGCTAAATTGTTAGAGCATGGAAATACAAGATTTTTGTCCTTGGGTCCATCAATTGACAGAATTTTAAGCATGTTTGATGGGCTTACTTCTTATTTTCTTTCTCAAGAAAAATGCCCTGTTATGTTGCAAAAATGGTTTGAAGATCCCTGTTTGAAATTGTGGTTGTCATTTGCAAGAGATTAATAATACCAGCCTCAGTAATTCCATAATGGATTAGGGACCATTTCCATGGACCGGGGGGTGGGGTTTGCAGGTGGGAGCCAATCGTAAGGACTGGGGGTGGGGTTTACAGGTGGGAGCCAATCACGTGGACTGGGGGTGGGATTTGAGGTGGGAGCCAATCACGTGAACCGGGGGTGGGATTTGCAGGCGGCAGCCAATCGCGTGGACCAGGGGCAGGGACCCTTGTCTTTTTCATGAATATGGAATATTACATAAGACCCCGTCCCGTTTTGCCATCCCAATGTCCCATTTTTGTCTCAAAGAAATATGGTCAGCCTATGTAGAGACCATGGCCCACATGGTCTTATACTGCCAGTTTTACAGGGACATTCACCACCAGCTGATTACCCCGCTTTTGCTTAAATTCCTGGGTCATTCTGATAATTTTTACTTGCGTTTTCTATTAAACAACAAAGACAAAGGTATCTCCTTGATTGTAGCAAAATTCTGCTACATTTTATGTAAGCTTCACTTACAAATGGTTATTATCAATCACTGATACTAGGGCAGAGCTTTCCAAACTGTGTGTCGGGACACGTTAGTGTGTCGGCTGCAGTGTATGGGTGTGTCGCGGCTGCTGCTGCCTCCGAGCCCTGCCAGGATTCCGAGCAGGTCCTAGTGCCTGCTTGTGCCTTGCTGCCTCCAAACCTGCTGTGATTCCGCGCAGGTCCTAGTGCCTGCCTTGTGCCCTGCTGTAAAGGGGAACTCTGTTTTCATGAGATATGTTGTGTCCCCATATATTTCGCTATTACAATTTATGTATGTGTCCATATCAGTTTGCCTTCTGATAAATAGATATTTGGTTAACAGCCACACCAATATATGAATCTGTCCACAACTTGCTGTTAAAATTCCAAACGTATCCATTGGCCTATAAGTCTAGGGCAGAGCTTTCCAAACTGTGTGTAGGGACACATTAGTGTGTCGGCTGCAGTGTCTGGGTGTGTCGCGGCTGCTGCTGCCTCCAAGCCCTGCCAGGATTCCATGTAGGTCCTAGTGCCTGCCTTGTGCCTTGCTGCCTCCAAACCTGCTGTGATTCCATGCAGGTCCTAGTGCCTGCCTTGTGCCCTGCTGTAAGAGTGTGTCGCGAAATGATGCATGTCTAAAAAGTGTGTCACCAACATGAAAAGTTTGGAAAGCTCTGTACTAGGGGATAACTCTGTTTGCTTTATGTATTTGACTGGAATAAAGTTTATCTATCTTAATATAAGCTAGCACAGCTTTACATTCTCATAGTGCTCTATAAATTCTAGTACTTTCATAGTTAGCCATCCTAGAAATTTATAGCATTTATTCCTTGCAAAATCAATTGTAATTTTATGGGATCCTTCTGCTTTTTAATATCCCCACCCTGTAATTTTATTTTAATAATTTTATTTTTACCTTATTTTATTCTATCAATATGTTTTTTATTTCTATTTCTATTTTAGCATAATTGTTATGTTATTAGTTTTATGCTGGTCTATGACCGAAAGAATGATTGATTGATTGATTGATTGTCAAACTGCTGAGGAGGAAGAAACTGAATTTAAATGACATCAGCCTGAGACCAATTTCCCTGAAAAGAATTTGCATAAGATGTTCCCTTTTGCAATAGTACTAAAAGGGGAAGCTCAGACTGGTATCTGGGAGATATCTTAATTCATGGGCTCCTTTTGAGATCATGAACATCGTTTTATTTTGCTGGAAAAAAACGTGCACATATTCAGAGAAGCCCCAGGTGTTATTTTTCTACAAATGCTGCATTGCTGCAAATGAGACTGGCTAAGTCAAATGTGGATCTTACTTGTCTGTTACCCAAACACTAGCATATATTAGAGCTTGTGGTGGGGGAGAAATTTGTTTAATTTGGATTGGAATATGATTGGAATATTACAGTATGTAATGTTGACTTCTTGAATCAATTTATTAACTGAAATTCAGTTGAAATTCATCCATGAACACAAACACATATGGAGGAAATCAATTTCAAATGCATATATTCATCAAAATATTCATCAAAATTCACTTGAATTTTCTCTGGATTTTGGAACGCTTGATGGTCCAGGTAGAAGAGGTGTGTGATAATGATTCTCCTTTGCTCTTTTTTCTATTTCAAAATTTCATATACTGTTCTCCATGTTAACTAACTTCATCTTCATCTTGAACTTGGCATTTCTGGATAAACTGTTATTAAAATTTAGATAGAGCCCAGGAAGAACTAATGTGAACATCAGAGAATGGTTAAATTTCATACGTTTCTTAACATTGTAAATGTTGTGTCAAATAACATTATTATGAAACTACATTATAAAGCACATTTTAAGATAAAATCCAGTTAGAATGTTATCTTTGGTAATGTCTTTAACAATGCCCACATTAAAAAAAGACAGAAACAGAATTTTGTGTTCAATGCAGAAAGGAAATGGAATGATATCCAGGATACTTACAATTCTGTGGTCTACAGCTACGTAAAATTCAACATACTTTTTGGCCTTCAAGTATTCCTGTTTCTAAACAGAACAGTAAACAGAAGATTGTTTAGCCATGTTACCCCCCCTCAGCCAACAGGAATGTTGGGTCATCAGATAATCAGAAAATGGCTTGTTTTACTCCCTGGTCAAAATACATGAACTTTCAGAAATTCTGGCTCTTTGAAGAAGGCATTTATAAGGAGAGAGCTTGTTAAAACTTTAGCACTTAGAGAATGTGCTGGGAAATTTCTCAGGAAGAAGTACATTATGAAATATTGTGTGGCACTTGTTTCCAACTGCACCCATTTTGAAAATTTTATGATGTCTATTTTTTTGTAATCCGTTCAATCATATCCGATTCTTGGAGACTGCCTAGACAAGTCTTTTTCAGAAGTGGTTCGCCATTGCCTCCTTCTTAGGGCTGAGAGAGAGGGACTGGCCTAAGGTCACCCAGCCGGCTTTGTGCCTAAGGCAGGACTAGAACTCATGGTCTCCCAGTTTCTAGCCTGATGCCTTGACCACTACACCAAACTGGCTCTTATATGATGCCAATATTTAGAAATAAATTTGTTTACGGATACCTAGCTCTGCATAGAATCTAACAGGGATAAGAAGAAGCAAGTAAAGAAATCACTCATTTGACCTATTTTTGAGTCTGTAAAAATTTCTGCTGCTCAACCTTGGCCACCAAGAGGAAGGAAGGAACCATGTCTGGGATTCTGGATGCACTGTTTTGTCTTCAACTTTTTCTGTCTCCAATAAAGGAGGAAAACATTAGGAGTATGAGGATCATCTGTGACCAGGTTCAATTTGTCAGTTTTGATTCAAATCATTGCTTCAATCCAATTTGATGATCCAAATCAAATTGGAAAATTGAGTCAAGATATTGTAATGCTCTATTTGAAACCTGAAAGCACTTTGATTCAATATTTCAAAACTGTTTCTCCCCCTGTCCCAAGTCTCCTATGCCTGCATAAAAGAGGAGGAGTTTTATGGAGATTTGATCATTTGATTAAACTTTCTAAACCGATTCAGAAAGTTGAGATGATTTGGAGATTCAGTTGAATCCATTTTGAACCAAATCTCCAAACCAAGCTTTGCATGGCCATAGAAAATTCTATAAACCTGGGGCATGTGTTTATTGTTCATCTGCTTTACCTCTTCTGCCTTGGACAGCATGGCCTGAACAGAATTTTAGAAGTGAGGGTTCCTTTCCTATGAATTCTTTCTAAGCACTCCTAGAAGATTTCTCTTTTACTTTACAATTTAGAAACAAGTAAATGAACCCTTGTTCTCAAACCATGTTGGATACTTGAGGTTCTAATATCAGACTTACTTCAGCACTTGTGCTCATCCGAGAGGTCTTTTTGATGGGGCCATCTGATTCCCAAGTTGTGTTGGTTACCCCACAGATTTTGGGGGTCTCATCTTTTTCTAGACTCTCATACTTGAAGACTGCATGGGCTTCACTGTCTGAGAGCTTCAAGGGTTCAATAAGGTACTTCTCACCATGACTCTTGAAATACCCTCTGTAAAACAATTGTAGACTCTTTTTGAATAGGAGGACTAGAGGTGGATAACCAGTTTTAACCAACCAAGCCAACATCTCCTGTCTTTTTGAATCCCTCTTTAAAACTCACGGAGACCTTATTTTCCTTCCCCAGCATTCCTATCATTTTCTCCTGCTTCTCAAAGGTACAGCTATGATCAGAAGAACACAAGATATTGCATAGTCTCAATACAATGATGAAATATCTGCACAATACATGTATGGAGAGAGTTTGGCATGGAATCCAATACTCTATCATTCCTAGGGTGGTTTTTCAAAACATTAGAGAAAGTTTCTAGCTATGGAAGTGTAAGACTGGAACTGTCTGAAAGATTCAAACAGTTTTTGTGTAAGTGTGTATTTCCCAGGGGTGAAATATTGTATGTGTTGTTAACCATATATTTCCCTCCTGTACACCTTCTAGCAAGGTGCCCAGTCTGAGAACTTCTACTTATCTTCTTTCCCTGTAAGATCACCTCCTATATATAAAGGGGAGATGGGCTTGGAAGCTACTTTAGACAGAACTGATTTATCTATTTATTTAATTTATATAATTTATATAACCGCCCATCTCCCCCAATGGGGAACTCTGGGCGGTTTACAATAAAAAATTTTAGCTCCATACTGTCTCTACTGGCTGGCAGCAGCTCTTCTTGGTATCCAACCAAAGTCGTTCTTAATTCTGCAGATGTCTAGGATCAAACCCAACTAATGGGCATGAAAAACGTATGTTCTACTGTTTAACTATGACAACTTCAAGAGCAATAAAAAAAGCAATATTTTCATTCTTAATGAAATAAATAAAAGATAAGACAGTATCTTACTTCAAACCGTTGCATGCACTGATGCTTGCAGTCGAGTCGGTATCATCCTGGATGTGACCATCATAATAGCAGTGATCCTGTTTGGAGGCAAGAGGACCACACTGGGTAAAGCTAGTTTGGAGTGTGATTTGGTGAGCAGCAGTACAGTTCCAATGTATTCCACAACGTAAATGAAGTAGTGAGGAGGACAGGAACCAGTCCAGAATGTTGTGATTCAGGAGGAGAGAAAACCTCTCTAGTATTGATTGTTCCAAACAGGATAAACACCAGTCTCCATAAAAGCGAGTGGCACTGCACCATTGAGCTCACAAATTATTGAACTTTTCAATGGAGCTTACATGGGAGAACTGTGTGCCACATAATCTGAACCCAGGGGTATCCATTGGGTATTGTCAAGAAAGCCAAGTTGGTGGTACCATTACGATGCAAGAAAAAATAGTCAGACTTTGACTGTACCATTGTGGTTGCCACATTCATTTTTTTAACCATACTCTCTGGACAGCCCTGCCTGAATGTAACCACACTGCAACTTCCATTCTTACTGGTGCTGTATGTTCATGGATCAAGGCAACTACTCCTTTTTGATCTCACCGTCAGATTGTTTCCATCGAAGATGTATACTCTCATTTTGTACTACTACTACTGCAGAACTAGGGGATATGTGATCCTCCAGATTTCATGAACTCTGACGCCATCGTTCCTGGATGGGGAAATGTTTTTCTGGGCTGAGGCCATACCAAAAATCTCAAAAATGTTCCCGTAGAAAGGTATTCTGGAGAAAAAATAGTTGAGCTCTAATTTTCAAGATACCTTTACATTTACTAAAGAGGAGGTGCTGGCATGTAAGTGGCTGTGTAAATTATTTGGAGAAGAAAGAAAGAAAGAAAGAAAGAAAGAAAGAAAGAAAGAAAGAAAGAAAGAAAGAAAGAAAGAAAGAAAGAAAGAAAGAGAAAGAAAGGAAGAAAGAAAGAAAGAAAGAAAGAAAGAAAGAAAGAAAGAAAGAAAGAAAGAAAGAAAGAAAGAAAGAAAGAAAGAGAAGGAAGGAAGGAAGGAAGGAAGGAAGGAAGGAAGGAAGGAAGGAAGACTAAAGGGAAATAAAATTAAGGCTTCAGTCCTATGGTCCTTAGTGCACCAGCGTGGCACTTTCAAATCTTCCAAATTTGCCATCAAAGGTCTCACTTTCCCTGTTCAGTCATTTTCCCTTTAACAATAGCCAAAGAACTTCTCCCAGCTGCCCTTTCCTATTTTTTGACTCAACAGCAGTTTTGATTTTTTTAGTGTGTGTATATGCTGGTGGAATCATTTGCTGGCCTAGTGTTTTGGACAGTGGGTAAAAATAAAAAGCAGACTCTGAAGACTTCTTGCTCAATTGACAGAAAGACTAAAATAAGTTACCACTTGGATTTTCCAGCATGGCTGTATTGCCTGATTCATAGATTGTGTTGGTCAGAATTCTATGCTTATCTTCCTTGACCAGGCTTTTGTTAGCAGGGCGGGAGTGGGGGAGGATGTTAAAATATTTTTCTTTTCACTTTGCTGGGAGATGGATCCACCGTTAAAATTTTACCTTTGGAAGACAATCTTACTCGGCTACGAGTGATCGCCAATGATGCTATAAAAACATTCTTCTGGATCAGGGAAAGATCAGCTCAACACCAGCAATTTGCTCTTAGCTATGGCCAACAAATGCTTTCAGAAAGCCCAAAAACAGAACTGAAGATACTCTACACTAGAGTAATGTTAGTAAGGTTACTTGGGGAGGCATCTGTAAGGTTTGCCTTGGGGTGCCGAGAGCAAAACCTATGCCCAGTGATAAGGTTCCAAAGCTTTGATCTCTGGGCAAGCACAAAGCCACTCAGTTCCAAATAAGTTTAAATGTCCTCCTACAGAAATTGAAATTAAGGTGTACCAAAACCAGAGCTGATTGTAACTGAGATATGGCCTGCAAATGTTTGTCCTCAAATAGAACTGAGTTTGAACTGTTCTGCATCTATGGAAGGAAGTGAATGTCTATAACAGAGAGAAATATCACACGCAGTACACAAATGCCAAAAGACAATGAATTTCAGACAAATGTGTTTTACAGATAATAACTCTTGACTATTCGGAAGAACAGAATATCACTGCAGGGGGAGCACCATTGATGGCAAAAGCTAAGAACTTCTGGGAAAGGGCAGATCAACAAAGGAATATAAAATGTTCTCTTCAAGTGGCAGACACTTTTCCCCACCAAACCTGTCTTCCCGGAGGTCAACTCTAGTGCCGCACCACAGGGTTTGCAGAACAAACTTTCAGACCTGCTGATTGTCCTGTGTTCTGAAATGTTATCATAATGTAGGAAAAGTTCCACATTTACTTATGATAACAATTAGATGATTGTTTCCTTGAGCCCAAGCAATGCAAGCTTTCAGAAACATACACCAGAGACATAATTATGCAACACTAACACTATGCTAAAGATGCCCATTTAACCAGGAAGACTCCAAGTGTTGTTGAATTTTGTTTCGTAGCATCTCATCTCTCATTCTTGTAATAAATCTATTTGTGGGGCTCACCACCCAAAATGCTTGTTTTTAGTCAGTAGGAAAAAACTGGTTGATTGGAATACTGGGACGCGGTGGCTCAGCGGGTAAAACCGCTGAGCTGTAGACTGCTGATCGCAAGGTCAGCAGTTCGAACCCACGCGCAACGAGGTGAGCTCTCGTTGCTCGTCCCAGCTCCTGTCGACCCAACAGTTCGAAAGCTTAGCAAGTAGATAAATTGGGTAAAACCTTAAGTGGGAGAATTTGCTGGCGTCCTCTCGGGGGTCGGCCACCGAACGGAAAACTTCTAGAATGGCGGTGGCGACGATGGATCCCGAAGCAGCAACATCTACAGGACGTCAGCAGCCAGCTCCGACACAAGGCATTGTGGGACATGTAGTCCAGTAGCCATGGAAGAGTCGGTTCCCTTGCCCCTTCCCTTAGCGCGTGATTTAAATTGTATGAAATGTATAAAAATGTATACGATGTATGTAAGCCGCCTAGAGTCCTCCGTTAGGGAGGGGATAGGCGGGGTATAAATATAAGTATACATAAATAAAAAAATAAAAAAATACTGCCCTACTAATTCAACCAGTAAAATAGACAGGGTTTTAACAATCCACGCATCCTTATGCAGAACATGTTCAATATAAGACACTTCTTAAATCTGCAGACCTTCTTGTTTGAGTAGCCTGGTCTGGTACATGCATATTTGGAATATTCTCCACAAATATTCTTCCCAGTTTATTTCATAAAAGTAAGATGCTCTGGGTATTACCTCAGTCTGAGGGCTTGTTGTAATTTCTCTGCCATCAGGGGAATAATGGGTCTCACTGTAGTCTCTGGAAAAAAGTCCTCTGGAAAGAATACGAAGAAGACATTGTCTAAGCCAGGAATTAAATAGGAACAGACATAATTACATAATAAGTCTACAACTACCGTATAATGACATTTTAAGGATATTTTTCGATATCAAAGGAGAGGAGCAGCTATTTCAATCTCACCCTGGTACCAATTTAATAGGAGTGCAGGGCAGCCTGGCTTCGCCTCAGCAAAGAGCTTTGCACCAAAGAAGCCATGCAATTGTTTTCATCAAAGCCCAGAGGTATCTTGAATGGTCTCTTCTTTGACTCCTCTGGCCTCTGCAACAACCCGATGAAGCTGGAAGGTCTGCAAAGGAGAACGATGTAGCCCCCTTTACCTTAAGAGTAAAGGCGTCCATATTGCTTCACGAAGCAACATCGAGGGAATGGATGCCTTGAACCTTCGTTTGGAAGCACCCCTCTTGAAGTTCTAAACCAACTCTATGGAGTCACTTTCTACTCCTGGGGACTATGCAGACACATATATGCAGTTCTCTTGGCATTGCCTTCTATTTCCACTCTAGGCATAGCCCTGGTATTCCCTGCTGGTCTCCCATCTCAGGACTAACCAGTTCTAGCCTTGCTTCGCTTCCAAGCCCAAACAAGGTCATCCAGGTGCCACCCTTGAAGTTCTACACAGCCTTCATATTTCAACAATAGAAAAGGGGAGCACTAGAATTTCTAAACCACATGTCATCTGATTGAACATGAAATCTCTCCAAAGGTATAAGATAAAGTGGTACACACACACACACACACACACACACACACACTTAGGGCAGTTCTTTATAGCTCATACTTAATAATAAGGCTTTATTATTATTAAAGGTAAAGGTTCCCCCCGCACATTTGTGCAGTCATGTCCGACTCTAGGGGCCGGTGCTCATCTCCGTTTGTTAGCCGAAGAGCCAGCGTTGTCCGAAGATGCTTCCACGGTCATGTGGCCACATGACGCACGTGGAACGCTGTTACCTACCCACCGAAGTGGTACCTATTCATCTACTTGCATTTGCATGCTTTCGAATTGCTAGGTTGGCAAGAGCTGGGGCTGGTGCGGGAGCTCACTCCGCACGCAGGGCTAGGGATTCGAACCTCCGAACTTGCAATCTTCCGATCAACAAGCCTGGCGTCTTACCCGCTGAGCCACCATGCCCCTTCCATCATCATCATCATTATTATTATTATTATTATTATTATTATTATTATTATTATTATTATACGTTCTTTTAGCTGTGTTAGTAGTTTATTAGCACGGGAGAAACAATTTCAGTCCATGTCTGTTCCCAGTATTGAAACAAAGCTGCTAATAAAAATGCTGAGGCCTGGCTAGACCAGAAAGTGAAAGAGAAAAAACCTGTTCCACTGGTTAGTTATTATGCAGATATAAGCCAAGTGGCAAGGCTATTTGTTATTATCTTTATTAATATCTTGATTTACACTTCAAGTGGAGCACCACTGAGAAGACTGAAATTGTATTCAGAAGAAGAGGACGTTATACTATTTCTCTAGGGAAAAAGATTATAAGACACTGTGAGAATGTTGTATCTGAGGACATAGAAAACTTTTGAGTTAACATACTTATTTTTTTCTAGGTGAAGGACCACTTTCTCTCCATTCACTTTAATTTCATATTGCATGGTATCTTCGTAATTGGTCTGAAATGCAAAGAGTGTATGGATAAGTAACGGCTGAGTACCCTTTTTTAAAAAAAAAAATAGGCCAATAAAATGTGTACATTCTTAACAATTCAACAACTGTGTCACACCCAATTCATTTCTTAGGTTTGGATTATTTCATTTGGTGCTTGAAAGCTATAGTAAGATCTCATTAAATTAAATTAAACTTTCCTGCACAAGTTCAGGATTTCCTTCTCCAATTTTTTAGCACAACAGCTTGGCGAATTAGGTTTGGCTGGGACAGCGTGACTGACTGAAAAGTCACCCAGTGAGCTTCCATGGCTGAGGATGGACTTGAATCTGGTCCACAGTCCTAACCTCGAACTGTGATCACTACACCATCTTCTATATTTCAAAGTTGTGCATTCTGGGACGCCTGAAGGGATGGTAATTTCATATCCCATGGTTCACAGTTGTCTCGGCTGCCCATCGTCTTATAGAAAGATGATCCAAGAGCAAAAAAAAAGAAGAAGAAGAAGAAGGAATCCCTCAAAGTTACCTATTAACAGCAGCAATAGTCCAAGCAGGCACACAGATTGCAATGTTAGCACTGCAAAAATCCACATAACCATTAGATGGCAGCAAAGTGATACCAAAAGCTCTGTTTGCTGACAATCAGTGGTTATCCAGACTTAGCCCAGATCTGGTAATCCTGCACAGTCATCTTCGCTCCCATGAAATGTCAGGGCTGTGTAGGTTTCACCCAAACCATATCAAGCGTAAATCTTCATATGAGTGGCTTCTGATCATGCACAGAAGCCTTCCTTCATGGACTTTTCTCAGACTTCTCCACTTTGACAAATCTTTAATCAAAGTGAAACATGCTATTTTGTAAACCGCCCAGAGTCCCCTATTCGGGGAGATGGGCGGGATAAATTAATTAATTAATTAAATAAACAAACAAACATGCCTTTGAAGGTTTACACAGTCATATGAGATTTATTGTATGTCTATCTAAAAAGAGGAAATCATTCTTTATTTGCAGCTCTCTATATAGATCCATCTATGCAAATATTATTCAAGATCTCAAGGTCTCTAAGGGACTGGACTACGATCCTAGACAGTACCAGATTCAATCTAAAATGAAACAAAGGTGATAGGATCCCAGTTATGCCCTCTCTCCCATCATCACGTTTCCTATTCTATTAACTCTGACATATGTGGGACTTTATAAACACCTCCCTTTATAAAACAGGACTACCTAAACTTCAGAATGAAAAATAGGAACCCTGGGAATTTCTCAGGACTTTGGCACAAGAACCTGAAGGCTAACCTTAGAAAGTAGTAGAGTTTTAACTCGAACTCTGCTTCATGTGGCTCCTGAGCAAAACTCAGGGTCAAATTTATCAATAAATAAGTTGGTGAAAAGAAGATATTTTTCTTACCTTTTGCTCAGGTTTCTGAGCTTCTCCTACGTCTCTTTTGTGCAATGCATGGAGTTTTCGTGGATACACTATTTCATAATTGTTAGCCCTCCAGAATTCCTCTGTAGAGCTCCCTTCATAAGGAGAAAAGAAAGGTTTATTTTGGTACGTTATTCTACCTTTTTCACATCGACAACACAGTCTGTCATTCAGTTATCAAAGAAGAATGGAATCTTTTTCCAATGGAACACAGCACAGAAATCCAGGTTTCCTGTGAGTATGCAATTTGCTGAGTGGTGTTTGATAGCTGGGAGTCTAACTATGGACATTCCTTTGGGTGGAACCAAAAGAAACAGTTTGGAAGCCTGAATAGTCAGCAAAATAAATAAATAAATAAATAAATAAATAAATAAATAAATAAATAAATCTCAACAACTGTGCATATTTCTGTACTGAGTGAAAGAGCACGAAAAAGCAGCAATTGCCCTTCCATCTACTTTCTTCTTTACCATGTTGTCCGCCATCAATTACTGTTCCAACGAGCTTCTGACCACTAGTTCTGTTTGGGCAACCCTCTTAGTCAGTTGAGTATCATTATTTGTAATGATACATGGGAATGACCTTGGGAGACAGGAGGAAGAGCCACAGACTGGTCAACTGGCGTGTAAAAGATATCTCAGCCCACAGGAGGAGGGAGGACATGGGAAGCATTTCAGAAGGGACCCTCCCTAGTTTTCCAGAGAGCAAAAGGAAAGGAGGGGAGAAATACTTTCAGTCTTGCCAGATTCTATTCATGTAACCTTACAATAAAGTTGGAGTTAATCCTCTGTTTGCTTTGGGGCAGCTTATAAATATTGCTAAAGAAATAAATACATGACCAGCTCTCTTTCACTCCGTTCATCAGTGTTCCTGTTTTAACTAAAATGTAGGTGTTCAAAAGGCCTGAGGCTGTTGTACGAACTGCTCTTCATCCAGAAACTAGAAATCTCCCTGCCTCCAGCTTTAAAAGTAAATAGACTGAGTATCAAAGGGCTTGGTGAGGGTTGGGCTGTGAATGAGTATAGGCTTATTGATCAAGAACGTAAAGTCAAGGATGAATTGCTCAGAGAGGGAATTATGAATCACCTGCACATGACAGAGAATTCTTATTGTGCATTTCTGCCTATGAGTCTTTGGGGGCCTATTCAGCAGTTCCACAATCCTCTTCGGTGGCCCAGAATCTTGGGGAGGGCTTGGCTGAGCTGACACATCCATCCTGAAACTCCATGCTGTAATTCTCATCAGAGGATGAGTGGGATGCCAACAAAGACTAGGATATTTCTCTACAACTAAGGATGTTTCCCTAATCATAAAGAAAAGGAGTATTTGAGCACAGAGATAAGTTGCTGAAGAAGATCAGGATATATGTGCTCCATTTATTTGTATGGGAGCAGGTTTCTGGTCAGATCTGTCAGCGCTGTCCTGCCATCAATCTGCTGGAAGTGAAACATCTACATTTGTTCAAGTATTGCCTTATAAGGAATCAGGTGTTTTGGAATGATCACTCTTGTCCTCTGGTAGCAAATTCTCTCTGCCCTGGCTACAGCTGATTTTGTATGAGTAAGTGGATACAAAATAGGTTCTGCGTGGGTATCCAGAATCTATTTTGGGTAAAGCAACCCGAAAGTAAATTATTCGCCAGAAACCTGGGGAACAGAACAACCCAACGGCTAACACAGGGTTTCATCTGTGAGGCAAGAAGAGCATTGGCTGCTTCAATCGGTTTTTATATAAAGAGCTTGGCAAAGGAAATGTTCCACCCACTCCCCAGTCTTTGAAATTTTGCTGCTACCCTGGATCTTGAAGACAGAGATTATTCAAAGTCTGCAGATATGCCTCTTTCCCGTGATTCGTTCTCCCTCTGAATTTGGTTACATAGCCTATTAAAAAATGCAAGTTGTGATGGCCCTGGATTGATTTTTAGTCTACAACATACAACTGGATAGGAACGTTCAATACAATTGCCTCTCATCATATGGTTACTTGTACTAAATCAGTCTTCAGATGGGTTGGCCCTCACCTCCCAGAATCCCCAACCAGCATTAGAAAGGCTGCACTACATGTTACCAAGAAGAATGGGGACGTATGGAATTTGGATCCACCATTTTCCCCCTATAGATTCTCCCCTATACTCCAATTCTATCTTCACAACAGCCCTGCAAAGCAGATTGGGTTGAGAGATAGTAATGGGTGCAAAGCCCTCCGTAAACTTCATGAATCAGTGGGGATTCGAATCTTAACCTCCCCAATTTTATCTTGATAGGCTAACCAGTGTATAGGCACATATTTAAGATTTGAGATGCAATTGCCTGTGTGTATAAGAGCCCACTGGCTATATTTTCTCTTTTTAATTTATTTATTACTGGATTTATAAGGCCACCCAATGCAACAATGTGACTTCGGGCACCGTAGAACAACAAAAAACAAACCAAAAACCAAAAAAGAACCGCCTAATGTTAAAATATAGACTACATCAATACGAACATGAAATACAAAATATGAAATGGTGACCAAACACCACAACAAAACAACCCAAAGGGACTCCACTGAACTGTCGTTTCCCCCTGACGCCTGGGGGAAAACTCAGGTCTTAACGGCTTTCCTAAAGGTGAGCAGAGTTGGGGTGTGTCGTACATCAGGGTCGGGAGATCATTCCAGAGAACATGGGCAACTGCAGAGAAGGTACGCTTCCTAGGTCCCCCTAAGGTGAAAACATTTTAAAAAAGGAACCTGGAGCGTGCCCTCCCTGTGGGAGCGTGTGGGGCAGGCAGATATTCCTGGGGGAAGGTGGTCCCTCAAGTAACCTGGTTCTATGCCATGTAGGGCTTTAAAGGAGATAACCAGCACCTTGAATCACATCTGGAAAGCTATTGGAAGCCAGTGCAGCTCACGGAGTAGCGGTGTTACATGGGCATAACAAGTTGCACCCATAACTACATGCACCGCTGCATTCTGGACCAACGGAAGCTTTTGGATAGTCTTTCAGGGCAGCCCCATGTAGAGCATATTGCAGTAGTCCAATCAGGAGGTGACTAAGACATGAGTGACCAGAAGCAGGGCCTCCCAGTCCAGGAATGGGCATAACTGGTACACAAATGCAGTTGTGCAAAGTTCCCCTGGCCACAGCTGCCACCTGCTCTTTGAGCAGGAGCTATGAATCCAGGAGAACCCCCAGATTGCTCATCAAGTCTGAATGGAGTAGTGCCACCTCATCTAGAACCAAAGATGGAAACACTCCAACTCCCAGAATGGTGCCTCCCACTCAACTCCCTCAGCAGGTCAGAAGGATACCATGGTCGATGGCATCAAAGGCTGCCGAGAGATCAAGGGAGCCAGGATGAATGCACCACCCACATCCCAGGCTCACCACAGGTCAAAAACAATTGTGACCAAAATACATCTCGGTACTGTACCCCAGTCTGAATCCTGACTTGAAAGTGATTCACGCAACACTCTTAACCCAGCACAATACACTAAACTTACCAACTAGACTGGCTTTACAGATATACTAAACTCCAAAACCAAAACACCAAGGTTGTAATTGAACTTACCCTATGAGTAGTACACCTGCTAGGACTTCCAACAACCTAGTTAAGCGTGTTGCATGAAGACAACTTTCCATACCAAGCTGAGCAAATTTACTCAGAAGTCTCATGTGAAAGGGAATTTGTTTAAGATCATAATTACCATGGATTTTAAAAAATATTCATCTATGTGCTACTAACTGAAAAAAAAATCTGCATTTCTGTGCTGCCAACTGGCAGAAATCTGAAAATCTTGCATTGAGAAAAGTAAGTAGCATCACTTTAGCTTGAGAATAGTTTGAAGATTCTCTATAACAACAATAACGCTGGCTTTTGTTTGGCTGAATATTATGCAAGCTTAATTACATGATGTCTAATTGACCAGTTAGAAGAAAATTAAAACTGAAAGCACTTTATCTTTCTGTTCACATTTTGCTCCCTGAAGTTTTCTTCCAACAAACTCTCTCACCTCTTCAGTCTTATCAACTTTTTTACTCACATTATTGGAAAACTTTCTCTCCAACCTGAACACACTCAGAACTTTTCTTTCTCAGGCTCTGTTTCCAGCTTGACAAAATATAAGCAAGTGCAAAAAACTATCTATGTAATTTTAGCACAAAGGAGATCTTTGAGAGCATTGTTTTGATGAGTCTATAGAAACTGACGTTGGGCAAGTCCTTGTTAATCATCAAAAGAAAAACCATAGAAACCTCTCAGGTGCAACAGCCTTTTAACACAAAGAATCTGAGAAATGAAACCGAAGAAAACATCTTACCTTGATATGGAAAAACTGCTAAGCATATAGTAACCAAGAGCGCTTGGACCATTTTGGAGCTTGGATTTGACAGCATGACAGGGAATCTCTTTCTGCTTTCAAGCGAGTCACTGCCAACCTCAGCTGTTCTCCTTTTGACTGTGAGAAGCAAGTAACGAGTCCTTCAGCTTTATTCTTGCCCTCACATGAGGAGGTCTCTGTACTACTAGAGGGCAGGTCTTCCAGCTGGCTTAGCGCACGTCACTCCAACAATGATATATGGAAGGGTTCCTTCAAGGCATCTCTCAAAGTGAAAGCCCCAAGGAGGGGACTAATTGGTTACAGCGGAGCTCTCACTGGCCTGCTTGTTAATACAACTGAATTTGGGTGCCCTTAAGCCTTGCAGAGACTTACAACCTCCATTGCAAACCTTCAAAACCACAAACTCCCTTCCAGAAAAGAATCAGGACCGCTTTGGATATGATTTCCAACTACTTTTTGACTAAGCCTCTGGACATGTTTGCAAGTCAACCAAAGTTTTGGATCCAAGTTTTAGATTTTTCCTTGTTCTCATCTCTCCTGCGGACCCTCCTTTGGGGTTTCTTCACTCTGCTTTTATTCCTCAGATCTGTTTTTCTGTCCTTCTTTTATTTTCCTATATTTTCGGTTTTTAATTTGTAAACTGCCCAGAGAACTCCAGTTATTGGGTAGTTTAAAATGTAAGGAAAATGATACGGGAAAACATTAATACTCCTGATAAAATTCATTCACTGTCACCTCTACTTAATCTGTATATTTTTAGCCTCCCCAAGAGCAGATGTTCTCTGGGTGGATTAAAATTTTAAAAAAGAGAAAAGCAATACAATACAAATGCTAGTTTTCACAGAGGAAATGGTAACAAATGCTTACGTATGGAAGTAAAACATACATCGTCCCCATGGTATAAGAGTTAAAATGTACAAAAATAAATTGTTAAAATGTAAACATGTGTGCCTTTAGGTTCAAAAAAAGATTGTGTTTGATCACCCATTTCTCAAGTTATAGGACAATTTGGGTATCTATTGGCTTCTATGAGTGGGACAATTGACCTCATCTTCACACAAATGACCTGATGCATCAAGACTTCATGAATGAAATTACATAATCCCATAATTTTGATGTCCCTGTGGCTTGTAAAACAAACTTATCCCTATACCCATTAGTTATTCATAATCACCTCTCATTCATGGCATGTGGTGAATAGCAGTGCATTGCATATTCATTCCACATACAAGGTTGTTGTAAAGATAAAAAGGAAAACCATGTTTTGGGGAATGGCCGGCTTTAAATATAATAGGTAAGAGCAGACTTTCTGAAGCTTTTTACTGTACCGGAAGATTTCTTTTTCTGGTTAGCGAGTGCCAGTTTTTGTAAGTATGTGTGCCTGGGTCTGGATTCTCCAAAGGCCATCATTTTATATTTTAATTTTAAGCTGATTTTCTTTTATCTCCTTCCAAGCTGAGTGGCATTTTGGAATGACTTGGGTATGATTATCGTGAAATATTTACTAACCTCATATCTCCACTCTGATTGTACAGTATGTAACTTTCTTCATCAGATGGGTAATTCAGTAATTGCTGGACAAAACAATTATCCCAAAGTAGAGCCCATGTTGACCGGGGAGGATGGATGCTGTGGTTGAATACATCTGGACAGCCTTTCTCAACCTTTTGACCCTGGAGGAACCCTTGAAATATTTTTCAGGCCTTGGGGAAGCCCTGCACAAAGATAGGCCAGAAGTTACAAAATTATTATATTTTTTTCATGGGTAGGCCTGTATATATTCATTAACAGTGTTCTTAAGCTAAAAATGAAGAATGAAACTTACCTCTTTAGTGTTAATTTCCCCAAATTTGAAATGTTTTTTGAAATAAATTGTGATCTCCCAGGGAACCCCCAGTGACCTCTTGCGGAACCCTAGGGTTCCATGGAACCCTGGTTGAGAAACCCTGGGTTAGAGATATGGAGGAATATCAGTCGGGAGATATTTCCTACTGGCCAGTGTCTGAAATGAAATTAATTTAAATTAATACTTCCTATTTCAAAGTTTGGAAAAAGCTGCATTCTGGTGTATGCTTGGTTGGGAGTGAGACTCCTTGTATGCTGTAGAACTTACTACACAATAAAAAACACCTAAAACATTTCAACATGTGAAACAGTTTCTACTTTGAGCCTTTTGCATTTCAATAAAGCCTTTTAATTTGTTTCCAGGTGGTGACATCCTACCCTCCCTAGATACATGTCTCCTCTTCAGGTTTATGCTTAGATTGTCACTGATGACCCACTCCATTTTTTAAAACTCTGGAGAAGGATCCCACCAAATGCAAAGGGGTCACTCTGAAGCAAATGGGTGCAGATTGTTGCCTGACCTATAACAATATTCAAGTGCAGCAGACAACTTCTGCAAAAAACTATTTAATTTAGTGGAACTTACTTTTAGAGGGGGCACGGATAAAATTTCCAACCCAAATTGGGGGGGGGGAGGAGTTTGTATAAAGCTAAGAAATGTGGGTAGGTGATTGATGCCTAGATAGCATTAATAGAGCAGGTGGGGACAGACATAGAAATGTTTAAAGTATTCTTGCTCCTGTAAATGAGCAATCCGCTGTGCTGGAGTTCCAATTACTCCCTTCCTTCCCCTTCTTAAGCCACGCTAGTCCCCCTGAGTGGTTTGTGTTATCATAAAGCAGCCACTCCTTTTGAATTCCCCCCCCCTCAACATACAGGATGTCTGACCTTTCAATGTCAAGTCCGTGAGAAGGAGCACCTTTCCTGTCGGGGATTCCTTTGAAAGCTTTTTTTTAAAGTCTATTGTGGGGTTCGGGAAAGAGAGAATCTCGACTGGGACCCGAGAGGACTGAGGGGGTTCCCGTCCCCTGCTCTCTCTGCTGCGCTGCATTGCAGATGGAAAAGTAACTCCGCACACGCAGATCCTCGCAGACACGCGGCCAGAAGCTCGCTTTGCTCGGGCCTCCTGCCCAGAGGCCGAAATCACGCCTTTTCACACGCACCCCAGAGCGGCGCGACTCGCTGGCTTTCTGGCCCGCGACCGGCCCGTTCTTCTGGCGGAGCTGGCCTGGGTGCTGAAACCGCCACGGCTGCCCCAAGCGAGACGCACACGCCTTACCTGACCCGTCCGAGCCAGAACATTTCCCCAAACCCAAGGCAAGAGGCCTGCCTGCCGGGCTGTTCTCCTAGGGAGGGGGTGCAGCTGCAGCGGATCCCCACCCCGCCACCTCCAGCGCGCTGGGAGAGGGCGGGCAGCGAACTGGGCCGGCTGCTCCATAGACCTGCGCTGCAGCAGCGGCCTCCGTGGGAAAACGAGGGGGAGGGGAGGAGGAGAAAGGCAGGGGAAGGGGAAGAACCAAGGAAAAGCATAAAGAATTAATCCAGGGGAATGAACGATGATGATGATGATGATGATGATGATGATGATGATGATGATGATGATAAAGCTATGGGAAGAGAGGTGGTAGAGGAGGAGCAGGGTTAGGAATGCAGTTCCTTGCACTCTTGGTACCACAAAGCATAAAGCCACGAAACTTTGGAAGGAAGATGTATTCGAATTGTACTGAGAATTAAGCTGCAAGTGCCATTCCAGAGATACAAGGAGGGGAGAGAAAACAGGCCCGCGGAAAAACGAAGAGGCTCATGAATGGAAGGAATGGATGTCTGGAATTCGGGCTGAAATTCTCGGCCGGGGAGAGAGCGAGAGGGAGGCGAAGGGCGGGGTTTCGAGGCCCCTGGCCACGCCTCCTCGCCACGCGCGATACCGGCCAGCCCGCCCCCTCCGAGACAATGTGCGGCTCCGATATATAAGGCGCTGCTTTCCGGAGTCGCCGCTGCCGGGTGTCCCGCCCAAGGCGCCTCTCGCAAGTCTTCCAAGATGAGCTACACGCTGGAACCGCTGAGCACTCCGTCTTACCGGCGGGTGGCCAAGAGCCGGACCACCTTCAGCCGGGCCAGCGCGTCGCCGTCGAGCGGCTTCCGCTCCCAGTCCTGGTCGCGGAGCTCGCCCAGCCCGGCCTCGTCGACTTACAAGTGCAATGTGGGCCCCGTGCGGACCTCCTACGGCTCCTAATGAATGAATCTCTATTACAGTCAAAGGCCATATATTCATATGGCACAAGAATGCGCATATATATCTACCAAGACAGCATAGACCAGTAAAAAGCTACATTATGGGTAATCACTGGCCCATGCACTAGATGTTGCTTGTGGCACATTAGAATTTGGTTAGCAGCTTCTCCCTCCTCCCCCAAACGCAGTAAGTATGCTTAAGAAAAAAGTGCTTATTCCTTCTAATGGTATTGTATTTTCGCTCACTCTATTTATCTATATGGGGAATGATTATATCTAATGCACCCTGCAAATTGTCTCAAGATGGCAATTTAGCAACATTTTGCATATGTATGCAAGGTAAACACACAGGTACATATTTGTGCAAAGTTTGGTTTTCAACAAGGGGGGAATGAGAGAATTTGGAAAATGCAAATTTCCTTAATATTGGTAATAAAACTCCCTTGGTAAAATTGCAACCTTATTCTATTATTCTTATAAACCACCATAAAAGTGTTCTATATGCTTAAAAACCAATGTGATCCATGAGGACTCATTTTTCCTAAGCGCTGTTCTTGCTTATCTGTTAATAATATTAGGTGATCATAGAAAAGTAATGATGTGATTGAGCTGTGCAAATGTTGGCTGTTTGGGTCACTGCTACAATGAAAACAGTTTTAGTCTGCTTGTCACCAAAGCTCAAAATATTGATCTATCTGAGTAAGAGTGGTAAATTATTTTATTGTACAAAACAGCATTACTCATATCTGCAAAAATGATTTTAGCTTGAAAACAGATCAGTTTCTGATTGCCAAAGAAAGCTCAGTGTTAAGAAAACTATCCACAAGTTGTTCGCAAGACACTCAATGTATAAAAAGGTAAAGGTTCCCCCCGCACATTTGTGCACTTGTGTCCGACTCTAGGGGCCGGTGCTCATCTCCGTTTGTTAGCCGAAGAGCCAGCGTTGTCCGAAGACGCTTCCGCGGTCATGTGGCTGCATGACACGTGCGGAACGCTGTTACCTACCCACCAAAGTGGTACCTATTTATCTCCTTGCATTTGCATGCTTTCAAATTGCTAGGTTGGCAAGAGCTGGGGCGAGTGCAGGAGCTCACTCCATCACGCGGGGCTAGGGATTCGAACCTCCGAACTTGCGATCTTCCGATCGACAAGCCTGGCGTCTTACCCGCTGAGCCACCGTGCCCCTCAGTGTATACACTCAATGTATGAGTGGCTGTTAATCATAGCAGCTTACACCTGCCTACCACCTTTGCTGCTCAGCCCTAGGCAAAGAAGGGACCATCAGAAAATTGGCACCCTCCATTAAGAAATCCTCCTTGTATTAATATTCCAAAACAAGAAATAGGAAGCCAGTTCTAAAAAAGGATAGGGGCTTGTTCACTTTTAGTAGTTACCTAGAAGGGAAATTTAACAAGTGTAGTCACTATTCATATGAACTGTTATTTCATGAAAATCTCTTTTGATACAATGACTAAAGACGTGGGAGCTCCCTTTTCCCTTTGCATGTGGCCATCCTAATATGCAACGTTCCCTGATTTCAGTAAGAATGTTTGAATTCGCCCTGCTTACTGCCATGCATGATAGAGTGTCAATCAGAGAGATGACCTTGATGGAAATAGGCAAAAACTGTTATATAAGCAAAGAGGGCTGAAACATTCCTTAAGTCCTGGGAAACCAGCCAGTATTTAGAAAAGTCTTGGGCAGCCTTTTCCCTGATTCACTGGGATATGAGAGGGAGGGGAGGTAAAGCACATGTGTCTATAAAATAGTTAAAGTCAAGGGACCTATGGACACCTGCTACCCATGAAAACCACGTTGCCTAATCCCAAAACTGGAGAATGACCATGGCCATTTTAAGAGATGAGCAGTCTGAGCTATAAAGATACCAGTTCTTTCTATTTACACACAAACTCCTTGACTTCTTACACTCAGCAGCACAGGAATCGGGTCTGACTGCTATTGGAAATTGCATCATTTGGCAAATATTAAATTAATAATAAGTGTTGTGTAATTCTTTTTTGCATTGTCATAAACAATGAACATCTCAGGGAACTGATGGGATATCAGTCTGACAGCATTAGTGCTTTGAGAATCTCGGGCAATGGCAGAAGGCCTGTAGAGGGCATAGGGGATGGCTTTGAAAGACAGAAGGAAGAGCCGCTACCAAGGTAATGGCCAGATAAGAGGGGTTTCAGCCTGGGCCAAGAAAATAACTTGAGAAAATGTCTCAGACAAGCCCTTCTCTAGTGCACAAGAAGATAAGGTGAGGGAAGGGAAAGCACATTCAGACTTGTAAGATTCTGTTACTATAGCAGTTACAATAAAAGTTGTCCTGATCTACAGGGCACTGGTTTATTAGTCTGGTCTACCTTGTTGGGCTGACAAGACCCCATTCCATAGTCTGTTCCATAAAGCTATCAGAAAATCCAGTCTTAAGAATTAGCTTAGGGATAAATATGGCTGTAACTTATGGATCTCCTAGCAAGAGACGTTGTATCAGGTTCTTGAAGCTGCAAATTTGGCAATAAGTCCCAAAGAAAGTAATGGGATTTAGTAGAAGGGATGGAAACCCTTGGACCTCCAGATGTTGCTAAATGAAAATCCACATACATTGGCCGATGTCAGCCTTCCCAGGTAGACCAGACAGGAAACATGACCAGATGAGCTAATTCTACTTTATTGTCAGGCTACATTAACAGAATATTTCAAGTCTGGAAATAGAAATCTCCTGCTGTTTCCTTTACAGCCTGGGAAGCAAGCAAGGGAGGGTCCCTTCTGACCTTTGTCTGCCCATTATGCAGCTGCAGGCTATGCCCTCTCTTATCTGACTGTTCCCTAGGGAGCATCTCTTTGCCCATCTTTCAAGGTCTTTCTCACATACCATTACAGCCATGCTGCCTAGGGCTGCTAGGAGATGCCCAGCTGATTATCAATATCTGGAAGTCTCAGGGACTGATAGTATGGGTAAGGCAAAAGAATTTTGCTTTTATTATTACTATTATTGTCTGTAAGCCACCCAGAGTTGTTACAGTATATGCGAGATGGGCGGTGGAGAAATATGGCAAATAAATAAGTAATTCTGGGGAAAAAACAACTACTATGCTTATATCTCACACTTTGAGTGAGATGGGTAGTGGCTAAATTTGAAATATAAGTAAATAAATAAATAAATGAAGTGTACCTGCAGGTGTAATATTGCTATTTCAAGCCAAAAGGAAAATTGCCCCATGATTAGGTTAATACTGACAACTGAAATATTCCCAGAGATTAACTCTGTTTTGTGAAATCATTTTTCTCCCTCCAAAGAGCAAGATAAAGTGTGGGAGGAAATCTTTAACTACTTAGCTCGCTTTATAGGCATTTGGCTTTTATTGAGACAGAACACTCTGCATTGCCAATACTATGAGCAGATTTGAAGGGTTAAGGGGAGCGGACATTTTTAAAGGCCTATTTGGAGATGTTGGAATGAACCCCTTAGCATTGTCATTAAGCTACAGCTCATCTCCCTGTCCTTTGGCATATTTTCATGAATGTATATATTACTATGGGGAAGAAAGATGCAATGCACTGCTATGTACCACATGCCATGAATGAGAGATGATTATGAATAACTAATGTGTATGGGCATAAGTTTCTTTTACAAGCCACAGGGACATCAAATTATGGGATTATGTAATTTCATTCATGAAGTCTTGATGCATCAGGTCATTTGTGTGCAGATGAGGTCAATTGTCCCACTCATAGAAGCCAATAGACACCCAAATTGTCATATAACTTGAGAAATGGGTGATCAAACCAATCTTTTTTTCCCTAGATTTTAACAGTTCAATTTTGT
This sequence comes from Charina bottae, assembly GCA_023362775.1. NCBI lineage: Eukaryota > Metazoa > Chordata > Lepidosauria > Squamata > Charinaidae > Charina > Charina bottae. Next base: position 16,846,343 of record JALMGJ010000014.1, on the reverse strand, counting down.
ACATTTTAACTCTTATACTGTGAGGACGATGTATGTTTTACTTGCATACGTATGCATTTTTTCTCCTCTGTGAAAACTAGCATTTGTATTGTATTGCTTTTCTCTTTTTAAAAATTTGAATCCACCCAGAGAACATCTGCTCTTGGGAAGGCTAAAAATATACAGATTAAGTAGAGGTGCCAGTGAATGAATTGTATCAGGAGTATTAATGTTTTCCCGTATCATTTTCCTTACATTTTAAACTACCCAATAACTGGAGTTCTCTGGGCAGTTTACAAATTAAAAACCGAAAATATAGGAAAATAAAAGAAGGACAGAAAAACAGATCTGAGGAATAAAAGCAGAGTGAAGAAACCCCAAAGGAGGGTCCGCAGGAGAGATGAGAACAAGGAAAAATCTAAAACTTGGATCCAAAACTTTGGTTGACTTGCAAACATGTCCAGAGGCTTAGTCAAAAAGTAGTTGGAAATCATATCCAAAGCGGTCCTGATTCTTTTCTGGAAGGGAGTTTGTGGTTTTGAAGGTTTGCAATGGAGGTTGTAAGTCTCTGCAAGGCTTAAGGGCACCCAAATTCAGTTGTATTAACATGCAGGCCAGTGAGAGCTCCGCTGTAACCAATTAGTCCCCTCCTTGGGGCTTTCACTTTGAGAGATGCCTTGAAGGAACCCTTCCATATATCATTGTTGGAGTGACGTGCGCTAAGCCAGCTGGAAGACCTGCCCTCTAGTAGTACAGAGACCTCCTCATGTGAGGGCAAGAATAAAGCTGAAGGACTCGTTACTTGCTTCTCACAGTCAAAAGGAGAACAGCTGAGGTTGGCAGTGACTCGCTTGAAAGCAGAAAGAGATTCCCTGTCATGCGGTCAAATCCAAGCTCCAAAATGGTCCAAGCGCTCTTGGTTACTATATGCTTAGCAGTTTTTCCATATCAAGGTAAGATGTTTTCTTCGGTTTCATTTCTCAGATTCTTTGTGTTAAAAGGCTGTTGCACCTGAGAGGTTTCTATGGTTTTTCTTTTGATGATTAACAAGGACTTGCCCAACGTCAGTTTCTATAGACTCATCAAAACAATGCTCTCAAAGATCTCCTTTGTGCTAAAATTACATAGATAGTTTTTTGCACTTGCTTATATTTTGTCAAGCTGGAAACAGAGCCTGAGAAAGAAAAGTTCTGAGTGTGTTCAGGTTGGAGAGAAAGTTTTCCAATAATGTGAGTAAAAAAGTTGATAAGACTGAAGAGGTGAGAGAGTTTGTTGGAAGAAAACTTCAGGGAGCAAAATGTGAACAGAAAGATAAAGTGCTTTCAGTTTTAATTTTCTTCTAACTGGTCAATTAGACATCATGTAATTAAGCTTGCATAATATTCAGCCAAACAAAAGCCAGCGTTATTGTTGTTATAGAGAATCTTCAAACTATTCTCAAGCTAAAGTGATGCTACTTACTTTTCTCAATGCAAGATTTTCAGATTTCTGCCAGTTGGCAGCACAGAAATGCAGATTTTTTTTTCAGTTAGTAGCACATAGATGAATATTTTTTAAAATCCATGGTAATTATGATCTTAAACAAATTCCCTTTCACATGAGACTTCTGAGTAAATTTGCTCAGCTTGGTATGGAAAGTTGTCTTCATGCAACACGCTTAACTAGGTTGTTGGAAGTCCTAGCAGGTGTACTACTCATAGGGTAAGTTCAATTACAACCTTGGTGTTTTGGTTTTGGAGTTTAGTATATCTGTAAAGCCAGTCTAGTTGGTAAGTTTAGTGTATTGTGCTGGGTTAAGAGTGTTGCGTGAATCACTTTCAAGTCAGGATTCAGACTGGGGTACAGTACCGAGATGTATTTTGGTCACAATTGTTTTTGACCTGTGGTGAGCCTGGGATGTGGGTGGTGCATTCATCCTGGCTCCCTTGATCTCTCGGCAGCCTTTGATGCCATCGACCATGGTATCCTTCTGACCTGCTGAGGGAGTTGAGTGGGAGGCACCATTCTGGGAGTTGGAGTGTTTCCATCTTTGGTTCTAGATGAGGTGGCACTACTCCATTCAGACTTGATGAGCAATCTGGGGGTTCTCCTGGATTCATAGCTCCTGCTCAAAGAGCAGGTGGCAGCTGTGGCCAGGGGAACTTTGCACAACTGCATTTGTGTACCAGTTATGCCCATTCCTGGACTGGGAGGCCCTGCTTCTGGTCACTCATGTCTTAGTCACCTCCTGATTGGACTACTGCAATATGCTCTACATGGGGCTGCCCTGAAAGACTATCCAAAAGCTTCCGTTGGTCCAGAATGCAGCGGTGCATGTAGTTATGGGTGCAACTTGTTATGCCCATGTAACACCGCTACTCCGTGAGCTGCACTGGCTTCCAATAGTTTTCCAGATGTGATTCAAGGTGCTGGTTACCTCCTTTAAAACCCTACATGGCATAGAACCAGGTTACTTGAGGGACCACCTTCCCCCAGGAATTTCTGCCTGCCCCACACGCTCCCACAGGGAGGGCACGCTCCAGGTTCCTTTTTTAAAATGTTTTCACCTTAGGGGGACCTAGGAAGTGTGCCTTCTCTGCAGTTGCCCCTGTTCTCTGGAAAGATCTCCCCACCCTGATGTACGACACGCCCCAACTCTGCTCACCTTTAGGAAAGCCGTTAAGACCTGAGTTTTCCCCCAGGCGTCAGGGGGAAACGACAGTTCAGTGGAGTCCCTTTGGGTTGTTTTGTTGTGGTGTTTGGTCACCATTTCATATTTTGTATTTCATGTTCGTATTGATGTAGTCTATATTTTAACATTAGGCGGTTCTTTTTTGGTTTTTGGTTTGTTTTTTGTTGTTCTACGGTGCCCGAAGTCACATTGTTGCATTGGGTGGCCTTATAAATCCAGTAATAAATAAATTAAAAAGAGAAAATATAGCCAGTGGGCTCTTATACACACAAGCAATTGCATCTCAAATCTTAAATATGTGCCTATACACTGGTTAGCCTATCAAGATAAAATTGGGGAGGTTAAGATTCGAATCCCCACTGATTCATGAAGTTTACGGAGGGCTTTGCACCCATTACTATCTCTCAACCCAATCTGCTTTGCAGGGGTGTTGTGAAGATAGAATTGGAGTATAGGGGAGAATCTATAGGGGGAAAATGGTGGATCCAAATTCCATACGTCCCCATTCTTCTTGGTAACATGTAGTGCAGCCTTTCTAATGCTGGTTGGGGATTCTGGGAGGTGAGGGCCAACCCATCTGAAGACTGATTTAGTATAAGTAAGCATATGATGAGATGCAATTGCATTAAACATTCCTATCCAGTTGTATGTTGTAGACTAAAAATCAATCCAGGCCATCACAACTCGCATTTTTTAATAGGCTATGTAACCAAATTCAGAGGGAGAATGAATCACGGGAAAGAGGCATATCTGCAGACTTTGAATAATCTCTGTCTTCAAGATCCAGGGTAGCAGCAAAATTTCAAAGACTGGGGAGTGGGTGGAACATTTCCTTTGCCAATCTCTTTATATAAAAACCGATTGAAGCAGCCAATGCTCTTCTTGCCTCACAGATGAAACCCTGTGTTAGCCGTTGGGTTGTTCTGTTCCCCAGGTTTCTGGCGAATAATTTACTTTCGGGTTGCCTTACCCAAAATAGATTCTGGACACCCACGCAGAACCTATTTTGTATCCACTTACTCATACAAAATCAGCTGTAGCCAGGGCAGAGAGAATTTGCTACCAGAGGACAAGAGTGATCATTCCAAAACACCTGATTCCTTATAAGGCAATACTTGAACAAATGTAGATGTTTCACTTCCAGCAGATTGATGGCAGGACAGCGCTGACAGATCTGACCAGAAACCTGCTCCCATACAAATAAATGGAGCACATATATCCTGATCTTCTTCAGTAACTTATCTCTGTGCTCAAATACTCCTTTTCTTTATGATTAGGGAAACATCCTTAGTTGTAGAGAAATATCCTAATCTTTGTTGGCATCCCACTCATCCTCTGATGAGAATTACAGCATGGAGTTTCAGGATGGATGTGTCAGCTCAGCCAAGCCCTCCCCAAGATTCTGGGCCACCGAAGAGGATTGTGGAACTGCTGAATAGGCCCCCAAAGACTCATAGGCAGAAATGCACAATAAGAATTCTCTGTCATGTGCAGGTGATTCATAATTCCCTCTCTGAGCAATTCATCCTTGACTTTACGTTCTTGATCAATAAGCCTATACTCATTCACAGCCCAACCCTCACCAAGCCCTTTGATACTCAGTCTATTTACTTTTAAAGCTGGAGGCAGGGAGATTTCTAGTTTCTGGATGAAGAGCAGTTCGTACAACAGCCTCAGGCCTTTTGAACACCTACATTTTAGTTAAAACAGGAACACTGATGAACGGAGTAAAAGAGAGCTGGTCATGTATTTATTTCTTTAGCGATATTTATAAGCTGCCCCAAAGCATACAGACTCTGGGGAGAATGCAGTAGTTCAAAATGCAAAGCAATTAAAATAATGATATTAGCTCTTTGAGGTAGTCCAGACAAGAAGCACAACCATGAGGATTAACTCCAACTTTATTGTAAGGTTACATGAATCGAATCTGGCAAGACTGAAAGTATTTCTCCCCTCCTTTCCTTTTGCTCTCTGGAAAACTAGGGAGGGTCCCTTCTGAAATGCTTCCCATGTCCTCCCTCCTCCTGTGGGCTGAGATATCTTTTACACGCCAGTTGACCAGTCTGTGGCTCTTCCTCCTGTCTCCCAACATCATTCCCATGTATCATTACAAATAATGATACTCAACTGACTAAGCGGGTTGCCCAAACAGAACTAGTGGTCAGAAGCTCGTTGGAACAGTAACTGATGGTGGACAATATGGTAAAGAAGAAAGTAGATGGAAGGGCAATTGCTGCTTTTTCGTGCTCTAAGCAAGAGAGAAACAGTGACCTTGTTTGCTAGCAGGGGGAGTTGAACCCCTCCCATGTTTCTGGGTGCATCTAGTACAAATGGGGTAGGTACATAATAGTACGAGCAAGATGTAATCTTCTGCCTGGGGCTGCCTTTGGAGAATGTCCACCCGTCTTAGGAGATACATATGCCAGGCCCAGTGCTAGTTGTGCTACCTTAGATTTCAGTTTGTTTCTGAAGTTGTCACTCCCTACCTTAAGAAATTTGGTTCTCTCTCTTTTCTCTCTCTCTCTCTTGCCTTGAAGCAGACTATAAAGGCTGTCTCATTTCTGTAGCTGTTTGGATAGCAGGTTTTTTCTCCCTACCCAGTGGCTATGGGTATTTAAATTTATTGTTTTGTTTCCACTTGCAATTACAAGCATTTTTTTGCTGCAGCTGTTTTGTGTGTGTGTGTGTGCTGGGGGGGTTAATTAGATGTGCAGAACTTTGGAAGCTTTCATGATAGAAAGACTAAAGACTAAGACTAAAAAGTAAATATATAAATCTCAGTACATCACTCAGTACACAAATATGCACAGTTGTTGGGATTTATTTATTTATTTATTTTGCTGACCGTTCAGGCTGCCGAACCGTTTCTTTTGGTTCCACCCAAAGGAATGTCCATAGTTAGACTCCCAGCTATCAAACACCACTCAGCAAATTGCATACTCACAGGAAACCTGGATTTCTGTGCTGTGTTCCATTGGAAAAAGATTCCATGCTTCATTGATAACTGAATAACAGACTGTGTTGTCGATGTGAAAAAGGTAGAATAACGTACCAAAGTAAACCTTTCTTTTCTCCTTATGAAGGGAGCTCTACAGAGGAATTCTGGAGGGCTAACAATTATGAAATAGTGTATCCACGAAAACTCCATGCATTGCACAAAAGAGACATAGGAGAAGCTCAGAAACCTGAGCAAAAGGTACGAAAAATATATTCTTTTCACCAACTTATTTATTGATAAATTTGACCCTGAGTTTTGCTCAGGAGCCACATGAAGCAGAGTTCGAGTTAAAACTCTACTACTTTCTAAGGTTTGCCTTCAGGTTCTTGTGCCAAAGTCCTGAGAAATTCCCAGGGTTCCTATTTTTCATTCTGAAGTTTAGGTAGTCCTGTTTTATAAAGGGAGGTGTTTATAAAGTCCCACATATGTCAGAGTTAATAGAATAGGAAAAGTGATGATGGGAGAGAGGGCATAACTGGGATCCTATCACCTTTGTTTCATTTTAGATTGAATCTGGTACTGTCTAGGATCCTAGTCCAGTCCCTTAGAGACCTTGAGATCTTGAATAATATTTGCATAGATGGATCTATATAGAGAGCTGCAAATAAAGAATGATTTCCTCTTTTTAGATAGACATACAATAAATCTCATATGACTGTGTAAACCTTCAAAGGCATGTTTGTTTGTTTATTTATTTATTTAATTAATTAATTTATCCCTGCCCATCTCCCTGAATAGGGGACTCTGGGCGGTTTACAAAATAGCATGTTTCACTTTGATTAAAGATTTGTCAAAGTGGAGAAGTCTGAGAAAAGTCCATGAAGGAAGGCTTCTGTGCATGATCAGAAGCCACTCATATGAAGATTTACGCTTGATATGGTTTGGGTGAAACCTACACAGCCCTGACATTTCATGGGAGCGAAGATGACTGTGCAGGATTACCAGATCTGGGCTAAGTCTGGATAACCACTGATTGTCAGCAAACAGAGCTTTTGGTATCACTTTGCTGCCATCTAATGGTTATGTGGATTTTTGCAGTGCTAACATTGCAATCTGTGTGCCTGCTTGGACTATTGCTGCTGTTAATAGGTAACTTTGAGGGATTCCTTCTTCTTCTTCTTCTTTTTTTTTGCTCTTGGATCATCTTTCTATAAGACGATGGGCAGCCGAGACAACTGTGAACCATGGGATATGAAATTACCATCCCTTCAGGCATCCCAGAATGCACAACTTTGAAATATAGAAGATGGTGTAGTGATCACAGTTCGAGGTTAGGACTGTGGACCAGATTCAAGTCCATCCTCAGCCATGGAAGCTCACTGGGTGACTTTTCAGTCAGTCACGCTGTCCCAGCCAAGCCTAATTCGCCAAGCTGTTGTGCTAAAAAATTGGAGAAGGAAATCCTGAACTTGTGCAGGAAAGTTTAATTTAATTTAATGAGATCTTACTATTGCTTTCAAGCACCAAATGAAATAATCCAAACCTAAGAAATGAATTGGGTGTGACACAGTTGTTGAATTGTTAAGAATGTACACATTTTATTGGCCTATTTTTTTTTTAAAAAAAGGGTACTCAGCCGTTACTTATCCATACACTCTTTGCATTTCAGACCAATTACGAAGATACCATGCAATATGAAATTAAAGTGAATGGAGAGAAAGTGGTCCTTCACCTAGAAAAAAATAAGTATGTTAACTCAAAAGTTTTCTATGTCCTCAGATACAACGTTCTCACAGTGTCTTATAATCTTTTTCCCTAGAGAAATAGTATAACGTCCTCTTCTTCTGAATACAATTTCAGTCTTCTCAGTGGTGCTCCACTTGAAGTGTAAATCAAGATATTAATAAAGATAATAACAAATAGCCTTGCCACTTGGCTTATATCTGCATAATAACTAACCAGTGGAACAGGTTTTTTCTCTTTCACTTTCTGGTCTAGCCAGGCCTCAGCATTTTTATTAGCAGCTTTGTTTCAATACTGGGAACAGACATGGACTGAAATTGTTTCTCCCATGCAAATAAACTACTAACACAGCTAAAAGAACGTATAATAATAATAATAATAATAATAATAATAATAATAATAATGATGATGATGGAAGGGGCGTGGCGGCTCAGCGGGTAAGACGCCAGGCTTGTTGATCGGAAGATCGCAAGTTCGGAGGTTCGAATCCCTAGCCCTGCGTGCGGAGTGAGTTCCCGCACTCACCCCAGCTCCTAGCAATTCGAAAGCATGCAAATGCAAGTAGATGAATAGGTACCACTTCAGTGGGTAGGTAACAGCGTTCCACGTGCGTCATGTGGCCACATGACCGTGGAAGCATCTTCGGACAACGCTGGCTCTTCGGCTAACAAACGGAGATGAGCACCGGCCCCTAGAGTCGGACATGACTGCACAAATGTGCGGGGGGAACCTTTACCTTTAATAATAATAATAAAGCCTTATTATTAAGTATGAGCTATAAAGAACTGCTCTAAGTGTGTGTGTGTGTGTGTGTGTGTGTGTGTGTGTGTGTGTGTACCACTTTATCTTATACCATTGGAGAGATTTCATGTTCAATCAGATGACATGTGGTTTAGAAATTCTAGTGCTCCCCTTTTCTATTGTTCAAATATGAAGGCTGTGTAGAACTTCAAGGGTGGCACCTGGATGACCTTGTTTGGGCTTGGAAGCGAAGCAAGTCTAGAACTGGTTAGTCCTGAGATGGGAGACCAGCAGGGAATACCAGGGCTATGCCTAGAGTGGAAAAATGGAAGGCAATGCCAAGAGAACTGCATATATGTGTCTGCATAGTCACCAGGAGTAGAAAGTGACTCTTAGCGTTGGTTTAGAACTTCAAGAGGGGTGCTTCCAAACGAAGGTTCAAGGCATCCATTCCCTCGATGTTGCTTCGTGAAGCAATATGGACGCCTTTACTCTTAAGGTAAAGGGGGCTACATCGTTCTCCTTTGCAGACCTTCCAGCTTCATCGGGTTGTTGCAGAGGCCAGAGGAGTTAAAGAAGAGACCATTCAAGATACTTCTGGGCTTTGATGAAGACAATTGCATGGCTTCTTTGGTGCAAAGCACTTTGCTGAGGCGAAGCCAGGCTGCCCTGCACTCCTATTAAATTGGTACCAGGATGAGATTGAAATAGCTGCTCCTCTCCTTTGATATCGAAAAATATCCTTAAAATGTCATTATACGGTAGTTGTAGACTTATTATGTAATTATGTCTGTTCCTATTTAATTCCTGGCTTAGACAATGTCTTCTTCGTATTCTTTCCAGAGGACTTTTTTCCAGAGATTACAGTGAGACCCATTATTCCCCTGATGGCAGAGAAATTACAACAAGCCCTCAGACTGAGGTAATACCCAGAGCATCTTACTTTTATGAAATAAACTGGGAAGAATATTTGTGCAGAATATTCCAAATATGCATGTACCAGACCAGGCTACTCAAACAAGAAGGTCTGCAGATTTACGAAGTGTCTTATATTGAACATGTTCTGCATAAGGATGCGTGGATTGTTAAAACCCTGTCTATTTTACTGGTTGAATTAGTAGGGCAGTATTTTTTTATTTTTTTATTTATGTATACTTATATTTATACCCCGCCTATCCCCTCCCTAACGGAGGACTCTAGGCGGCTTACATACATCGTATACATTTTTATACATTTCATACAATTTAAATCATGCGCTAAGGGAAGGGGTAAACGAACCGACTCTTCCCTGGCTACTGGACATGTCCCACAATGCCTTGTGTCGGAGCCGGCTGCTGACGTCCTGTAGATGTTGCTGCTTCGGGATCCATCGTCGCCACCGCCATTCAAGAAGTTTTCTGTTCGGTGGCCGACCCCCGAGAGGACGCCAGCAAATTCTCCCACTTAAGGTGGTACCCAATTTATCTACTTGCTAAGCTTTCGAACTGTTGGATCGACAGGAGCTGGGACGAGCAACGAGAGCTCACCTCGTTGCGTGGGTGTTTGAACTGCTGACCTTGCGATCAGCAGTCTACAGCTCAGCGGTTTAACCCGCTGAGCCACCGCGTCTTAGTATTCCAATCAACCAGTTTTTTCCTACTGATTAAAAACAAGCATTTTGGGTGGTGAGCCCCACAAATAGATTTATTACAAGAATGAGAGATGAGATGCTAGGATTCAAAATTCAACACCACTTGGAGTCTTCCTGGTTAAATGGGCATTTTTAGCATAGTGTTAGTGTTGCATAATTATGTCTCTGGTGTATGTTTCTGAAAGCTTGCATTGCGTGGGCTCAAGGAAACAATCATCTAATTGTTATCATAAGTAAATGTGGAACTTTTCCTACATTATGATAACATTTCAGAACACAGGGCAATCAGCAGGTCTGAAAGTTTGTTCTGCAAACCCTGTGGTGCGGCACTAGAGTTGACCTCCGGGAAGACAGGTTTGGTGGGGAAAAGTGTCTGCCACTTGAAGAGAACATTTTATATTCCTTTGTTGATCTGCCCTTTCCCAGAAGTTCTTAGCTTTTGCCATCAATGGTGCTCCCCCTGCGGTGATATTCTGTTCTTCCGAATAGTCAAGAGTTATTATCTGTAAAACACATTTGTCTGAAATTCAATGTCTTTTGGCATTTGTGTACTGCGTGTGATATTTCTCTCTGTTATAGACATTCACTTCCTTCCATAGATGCAGAACAGTTCAAACTCAGTTCTATTTGAGGACAAGCATTTGCACGCCATATCTCACTTACAATCAGCTCTGGTTTTGGTACAGCTTAATTTCAATTTCTGTGGGAGGACATTTAACCTTTTTCAGGACTGGGTGGCTGTGTGCTTGCTCAGAGGTCCCAGGTTTGGAACCTTATCACTGGGCATAGGTTTTGCTCTCTGCACCCCGAGGCAAACCTTACAGATGCCTCCCCAAGTAACGTTACTAACATTACCCTGGTGTAGAGTATCTTCAGTTCTGTTTTTGGGCTTTCTGAAAGCATTTGTTGGCCATAGCTAAGAGAAAATTGCTGGTGTTGAGCTGATCTTTCCCTGATCCAGAAGAATGTTTTTATAGCATCTCCCAGCAAAGTGAAAAGAAAAATATTTTAACATCCTCCCCCACTCCCGCCCTGCTAACAAAAGCCTGATCAAGGAAGATAAGCATAGAATTCTGACCAACACAATCTATGAATCAGGCAATACAGCCATGCTGGAAAATCCAAGTGGTAACTTATTTTAGTCTTTCTGTCAATTGAGCAAGAAGTCTTCAGAGTCTGCTTTTTATTTTTACCCACTGTCCAAAACACTAGGCCAGCAAATGATTCCACCAGCATATACACACACTAAAAAAATCAAAACTGCTGTTGAGTCAAAAAATAGGAAAGGGCAGCTGGGAGAAGTTCTTTGGCTATTGTTAAAGGGAAAATGACTGAACAGGGAAAGTGAGACCTTTGATGGCAAATTTGGAAGATTTGAAAGTGCCACGCTGGTGCACTAAGGACCATAGGACTGAAGCCTTAATTTTATTTCCCTTTAGTCTTCCTTCCTTCCTTCCTTCCTTCCTTCCTTCCTTCCTTTCTTCCTTCCTTCCTTCCTTCCTTCCTTCCTTCCTTCCTTCCTTCCTTCCTTCTCTTTCTTTCTTTCTTTCTTTCTTTCTTTCTTTCTTTCTTTCTTTCTTTCTTTCTTTCTTCTCCAAATAATTTACACAGCCACTTACATGCCAGCACCTCCTCTTTAGTAAATGTAAAGGTATCTTGAAAATTAGAGCTCAACTATTTTTTCTCCAGAATACCTTTCTACGGGAACATTTTTGAGATTTTTGGTATGGCCTCAGCCCAGAAAAACATTTCCCCATCCAGGAACGATGGCGTCAGAGTTCATGAAATCTGGAGGATCACATATCCCCTAGTTCTGCAGTAGTAGTAGTACAAAATGAGAGTATACATCTTCGATGGAAACAATCTGACAGTGAGATCAAAAAGGAGTAGTTGCCTTGATCCATGAACATACAGCACCAGTAAGAATGGAAGTTGCAGTGTGGTTACATTCAGGCAGGGCTGTCCAGAGAGTATGGTTAAAAAAATGAATGTGGCAACCACAATGGTACAGTCAAAGTCTGACTATTTTTTCTTGCATCGTAATGGTACCACCAACTTGGCTTTCTTGACAATACCCAATGGATACCCCTGGGTTCAGATTATGTGGCACACAGTTCTCCCATGTAAGCTCCATTGAAAAGTTCAATAATTTGTGAGCTCAATGGTGCAGTGCCACTCGCTTTTATGGAGACTGGTGTTTATCCTGTTTGGAACAATCAATACTAGAGAGGTTTTCTCTCCTCCTGAATCACAACATTCTGGACTGGTTCCTGTCCTCCTCACTACTTCATTTACGTTGTGGAATACATTGGAACTGTACTGCTGCTCACCAAATCACACTCCAAACTAGCTTTACCCAGTGTGGTCCTCTTGCCTCCAAACAGGATCACTGCTATTATGATGGTCACATCCAGGATGATACCGACTCGACTGCAAGCATCAGTGCATGCAACGGTTTGAAGTAAGATAGTGTCTTATCTTTTATTTATTTCATTAAGAATGAAAATATTGCTTTTTTTATTGCTCTTGAAGTTCCAGTTCCAGTCTTACACTTCCATAGCTAGAAACTTTCTCTAATTTTTTGAAAAACCACCCTAGGAATGATAGAGTATTGGATTCCATGCCAAACTCTCTCCATACAGGTATTGTGCAGATATTTCATCATTGTATTGAGACTATGCAATATCTTGTGTTCTTCTGATCATAGCTGTACCTTTGAGAAGCAGGAGAAAATGATAGGAATGCTGGGGAAGGAAAATAAGGTATCCGTGAGTTTTAAAGAGGGATTCAAAAAGACAGGAGATGTTGGCTTGGTTGGTTAAAACTGGTTATCCACCGCTGATCCCCCTATTCAAAAAGAGTCTACAATTGTTTTACAGAGGGTATTTCAAGAGTCATGGTGAGAAGTACCTTATTGAACCCTTGAAGCTCTCAGACAGTGAAGCCCATGCAGTCTTCAAGTATGAGAGTCTAGAAAAAGAGGATGAGACCCCCAAAATCTGTGGGGTAACCAACACAACTTGGGAATCAGATGGCCCCATCAAAAAGACCTCTCGGATGAGCACAAGTGCTAAAGTAAGTCTGATATTAGAACACCAAGTATCCAACATGGTTTGAGAACAAGGGTTCATTTACTTGTTTCTAAATTGTAAAGTAAAAGAGAAATCTTCTAGGAGTGCTTAGAAAGAATTCATAGGAGAGGAACCCTCACTTCTAAAATTCTGTTCAGGCCATGCTGTCCAAGGCAGAAGAGGTGAAGCAGATGAACAATAAACACATGCCCCAGGTTTATAGCATTTTCTATAGCCATGCAAAACTTGGTTTGGAGATTTGGTTCAAAATGGATTCAACTGAATCTCCAAATCATCTCAACTTTCTGAATCGGTTTAGAAAGTTTAATCAAATGATCAAATCTCCATAAAACTCCTCCTCTTTTGTGCAGGCATAGGAGACTTGGGACAGGGGGAGAAACAGTTTTGAAATATTGAATCAAAGTGCTTTCAGGTTTCAAATAGAGCATTACAATATCTTGACTCAATTTTCCAATTTGATTTGGATCATCAAATTGGATTGAAGCAATGATTTGAATCAAAACTGACAAATTGAACCTGGTCACAGATGATCCTCATACTCCTAATGTTTTCCTCCTTTATTGGAGACAGAAAAAGTTGAAGACAAAACAGTGCATCCAGAATCCCAGACATGGTTCCTTCCTTCCTCTTGGTGGCCAAGGTTGAGCAGCAGAAATTTTGACAGACTCAAAAATAGGTCAAATGAGTGATTTCTTTACTTGCTTGTTCTTATCCCTGTTAGATTCTATGCAGAGCTAGATATCCGTAAACAAATTTATTTCTAAATATTGGCATCATATAAGAGCCAGTTTGGTGTAGTGGTCAAGGCATCAGGCTAGAAACCGGGAGACCATGAGTTCTAGTCCTGCCTTAGGCACAAAGCTGGCTGGGTGACCTTAGGCCAGTCCCTCTCTCTCAGCCCTAAGAAGGAGGCAATGGCGAACCACTTCTGAAAAAGACTTGTCTAGGCAGTCTCCAAGAATCAGATATGATTGAACGGATTAAAAAAAATAGACATCATAAAATTTTCAAAATGGGTGCAGTTGGAAACAAGTGCCATACAATATTATACACAAAGAAGTGATTCATGTCATGACAAACTTTTTTTGGACTTTTGTTTTTGCCTGACAATTCATTTCATAATGTACTTCTTTCTGAGAAATTTCTCAGCACATTCCCTAAGTGCTAAAGTTTTAACAAGCTCTCTCCTTATAAATGCCTTCTTCAAAGAGCCAGAATTTCTGAAAGTTCATGTATTTTGACCAGGGAGTAAAACAAGCCATTTTCTGATTATCTGATGACCCAACATTCCTGTTGGCTGAGGGGGGGGGGGGTAACATGGCTAAAAGGAAGTACAAAAGGAAGTAAGGAACTTCATTCACAGATGAATTCCACACCCTGTTAGTCAGATACACTGCAGTCATGGTAGCCTCGCCCCAGAAACGGGCTGGCACCTGGCCATCTAACATCAGGCTATTTCTAATGGTATTAACAACACCAATCTTCCTTTCTGCTATTCCATTCTCAGCAGGAACACCAACATTGGCAAGTCTATGGGAGATTCCTTTCCTACAAAGCCAATTCTGGAACTCATGACTTAGGAACTCTCCTCCACAATCCGATTGAAACTGACCTACTTGATAGCCATAGTTTCTCTCCACCATTGCAACAAACTCCTTAAAGCGAGCAAAAGCCTCCGCTTTAGATTTGAGCAAATAACAAAACGTATAGCGAGTATGGTCATCCACCAAAAGGAACATGAAACGCACCCCCCCCCTTCACTAGGAGCATTGGGGCCGGCTAAGTCTCCATGAACCAACTGAAAAGGCCTAGTTGACACTCTGTCACTTTTCCTAGCAACAGGAGCAGCCTTGATTTTGGATTGTTTGCACACAGTACAATCAAGAAAGTCATCACACTTTTTGGATCCTAACTCAGGATACACCTTGGCCATTTGGGACAAACTTCCCCACCCGGGATGTCCCAGAACTCTGTGATAATAGTGAATGCATTTGTTATGTGGGGGAACATTGGAAATACAATTTCCTGACACAATCCCCTGCTTAGGAAGCATTTCATATAATTGATTCACTAACCTCCCCCAGCACATTCAATCCCATCTTTTTCAATGGAACATCCAGTACCCTTGAACACAACAATATAACCAGACTTCACTAGGGCTGGAACGCTAAGGAGGGAAAAGTCAAGTGTAGGAACACACAACACATTTTGTACACTTATCCCCAAACAAGGAATGTATACTTCACCCTGAAAGGACACATCAGCCATAGATCCATCAGCCAGAGCAACCTGTTGGATTTTAGGCTTGCTTTTTGATAACAACAACTGTTCATTGTTCACAATGATTTGGCTACAGGCTGAGTCCAAAAGCCAAGTGTCTGAAGACCGTCTGCTCACAGCCGTGAAAGCAGACACCTGGGTACGTTGTCTAGGCGCTTGCTTCCCCTTCTTTCACACGAACCTCTTTCCACTGGCTCCACCGGCTGGGTGAGGTGGCTGGGGACAGTCTCTCATGAAGTGTTGGGTCGAGTTGCACCGAAAACATCTCCTCACAGCACACGCAGCCTCTGTTCCAGCTGGAAAACGCTGTGAAGAAGTTTCAGGAACAGCAACAGACGGCTTACCTTGCATCTTCTCCAGATCACGAGCTTGCTGGATTTCTTGCAGCCGATTTGTAAGATAATCCACAGTTAGGTCTTGGGGCCTCAACGTCTGAGTTGCCTCAATGAGCATGTCAAAGCTCTTGTCCAGGCTTGACAGGATAACACAAGCTCTCTGGGTATCAGGGATCACAACATCCCGCTCCTCAAGTTCAAGAAACAAAGTCTTGAGTTTATGGAGGTGGGTCATCACGTTTCCACCGGGCTGCAGCTTCAGGTTGTAAAGATGACGTGATAGACCAACAATGGCAGCAGAGGTTTGCTTGGAATAAAGGGCTTTGAGAGCTTCCCAACATGCATGTGCAGTGTCCAGATTGCTGATATGCAGTAGCTGTGATGATTCCAATCCCAGAATCAAGTTGCCATATGCACGATCCAAACACAACTGCACTTCTTCAGAAATAACACCAGTTGGAGGTGGGTCTCTCACATACTTCCACAAACCTTCTTTTAGGAAGAAAGACTTGATCTTCACATACCAGGTCCGATAGTTTGTGCCATTTAAACGCTCAAAGGGCAGACTGGTTAGCCCTGCAGCAGCAGCTATGCTGACCACTCAAAAAAAAACAAACACGTTTACTCCAAAATGCAGCCTTAAAAACAAACCCCTTTGTTACAGCCAGATCCAGCGCAGCAAACAGCGATCCATCCAGCCTGGGCCCATAACCTGTTAGATGATGGTGGCCTATGGGGTTTCAGGCTTGAAGTAATCCAAACAACATGTTGTAAGGCTAACAATATATTTATTGATAGCATAAGGCAATAATGGATGTATGGTGCATTATTGCAAAAAGGAAAAACCAAAGCATAAGCAGAGTTCCATCACCAGAGTGGAAAGAAAACATCATGGTCTGTGCAAAGACCAGGCATAGTTACAGTTCAGATACAAGGGACATGTAGATAGCAGTCTACATAAAGAAAGCATAGGAAGAACATAAGTGAGAATGAATACCCATGGTTCATAGCTGAAATATACCCATGGTACACAATTCTGATTGGTTAATATGGGCTAGGCAACCAGTTCAGCTTCACAGTTGTACTTACTATAAACCATCATGGGGTGGCGGTGTTGCACATTGGCTTTCCCTCGAGATTCAGTTCTCCTGGGAAAAATACTGATAAGGTCTTGTTTTGGCTAGATAGAAAAGCACCTGTTATTTACGAGCTACTGTGGAGAGGCTTGGAATTTTCCACTTTCTGGCCAGATTCATAGTGAAGAAAATGCCATGCGTTTGATTCTGCATAGCATAACTTAACCAAATAACTTTTACAAAACAATCTTCTGTTTACTGTTCTGTTTAGAAGCAGAAATACTTGAAGGCCAAAAAGTACGTTGAATTTTACGTAGCTGTCGACCACAGAATGGTAAGTATCCTGGATATCATTCCATTTCCTTTCTGCATTGAACACAAAATTCTGTTTCTGTCTTTTTTAAATGTGGGCATTGTTAAAGACATTACCAAAGATAACATTCTAACTGGATTTTATCTTAAAATGTGCTTTATAATGTAGTTTCATAATAATGTTATTTGACCCAACGTTTACAATGTTAAGAAACGTATGAAATTTAACCATTCTCTGATGTTCACATTAGTTCTTCCTGGGCTCTATCTAAATTTTAATAATAGTTTATCCAGAAATGCCAAGTTCAAGATGAAGATGAAGTTAGTTAACATGGAGAACAGTATATGAAATTTTGAAATAGAAAAAAGAGCAAAGGAGAATCATCATCACACACCTCTTCTACCTGGGCCATCAAGCATTCCAAAATCCAGAGAAAATTCAAGTGAATTTTGATGAATATTTTGATGAATATATGCATTTGAAATTGATTTCCTCCATATGTGTTTGTGTTCATGGATGAATTTCAACTGAATTTCAGTTAATAAATTGATTCAAGAAGTCAACATTACATACTGTAATATTCCAATCATATTCCAATCCAAATTAAACAAATTTCTCCCCCACCACAAGCTCTAATATATGCTAGTGTTTGGATAACAGACAAGTAAGATCCAGATTTGACTTAGCCAGTATCATTTGCAGCAATGCAGCATTTGTAGAAAAATAACTCCTGGGGCTTCTCTGAATATGTGCACATTTTTTTCCAGGAAAATAAAACGATGTTCATGATCTCAAAAGGAGCCCATGAATTAAGATATCTCCCAGATACCAGTCTGAGCTTCCCCTTTTAGTACTATTGCAAAAGGGAACATCTTATGCAAATTCTTTTCAGGGAAATTGGTCTCAGGCTGATGTCATTTAAATTCAGTTTCTTCCTCCTCAGCAGTTTGACTATCAATCAATCAATCAATCAATCAATCAATCAATCTTTCTTTCGGTCATAGACCAGCATAAAACTAATAACATAACAATTATGTTAAATTAATCTATGCTAAAATAGAAATAGAAATAAAAAACATATTGATAGAATAAAATAAGGTAAAAATAAAATTATTAAAATAAAATTACAGGGTGGGGATATTAAAAAGCAGAAGGATCCCATAAAATTACAATTGATTTTGCAAGGAATAAATGCTATAAATTTCTAGGATGGCTAACTATGAAAGGACATAAGTAGTACTAGAATTTATAGAGCACTATGAGAATGTAAAGCTGTGCTAGCTTATATTAAGATAGATAAACTTTATTCCAGTCAAATACATAAAGCAAACAGAGTTATCCCCTAGTACAGAGCTTTCCAAACTTTTCATGTTGGTGACACACTTTTTAGACATGCATCATTTCGCGACACACTTTTACAGCAGGGCATCATTTCACGACACACTCTTACAGCAGGGCACAAGGCAGGCACTAGGACCTGCATGGAATCACAGCAGGTTTGGAGGCAGCGAGGCACAAGGCAGGCACTAGGACCTGCGCGGAATCACAGCAGGTTTGGAGGCAGCCAGGCACAAGGCAGGCACTAGGACCTGCACGGAATCACAGCAGGTTTGGAGGCAGCAAGGCACAAGGCAGGCACTAGGACCTGCTCGGAATCCTGGCAGGGCTCGGAGGCAGCAGCAGCCGCGACACACCCAGACACTGCAGCCGACACACTAACGTGTCCCGACACACAGTTTGGAAAGCTCTGCCCTAGTATCAGTGATTGATAATAACCATTTGTAAGTGAAGCTTACATAAAATGTAGCAGAATTTTGCTACAATCAAGGAGATACCTTTGTCTTTGTTGTTTAATAGAAAACGCAAGTAAAAATTATCAGAATGACCCAGGAATTTAAGCAAAAGCGGGGTAATCAGCTGGTGGTGAATGTCCCTGTAAAACTGGCAGTATAAGACCATGTGGGCCATGGTCTCTACATAGGCTGACCATATTTCTTTGAGACAAAAATGGGACATTGGGATGGCAAAACGGGACGGGGTCTTATGTAATATTCCATATTCATGAAAAAGACAAGGGTCCCCGCCCCTGGTCCGCACGATTGGCTGCCGCCTGCAAACCCCACCCCCGGTCCACGTGATTGGCTCCCACCTGCAAACCCCACCCCCAGTACTTACGATTGGCTCCCACCTGCAAACCCCACCCCCCGGTCCATGGAAATGGTCCCTAATCCATTATGGAATTACTGAGGCTGGTATTATTAATCTCTTGCAAATGACAACCACAATTTCAAACAGGGATCTTCAAACCATTTTTGCAACATAACAGGGCATTTTTCTTGAGAAAGAAAATAAGAAGTAAGCCCATCAAACATGCTTAAAATTCTGTCAATTGATGGACCCAAGGACAAAAATCTTGTATTTCCATGCTCTAACAATTTAGTGTAATTGTTTCCTGCAAAGTCACAAAAGTTTTTCAGTTCTTCAACTCTGTGTATATATGGAACTATTTGTAATACCTTCACTGCAAAACATTCAATATCAATTGGTAAACAGTTGACAGCACACTTGATGGCACATAATCAGGTGATTGGATTCCAGTAATAACCAATTCAGTAAACCCAACTACTGTAGTAAGATAGCATCTTTTATAAATCAGTTGGATTCAATGGAAGCAAAAGAAAAAATATTTGTGTTTCATGCTCAGATTGTAGTATAGATTGGCTTAGCATGATACTAATTCATGGTTCATCTCTTAATGTGTGGTGTGAATCTGACCAACAGTGTCTTATTCAATAAATCATGTCTTAGTATTAATAACTAGGTTGCTAGCTTCTAAAATTATATCCTGCTTAAACACAGTTTACTGGATAAATAATAACTGGATATATCATATTATGGATTAGCACAATGTGTGAATCACACTGTATTTCTCATGAAGGCTCCTCATCCTACAAGATATTAAGACTATGCAGCACTTTAATTCAAAGGGAAAAAGGTGTTTCAAAGCACAGAGGATCTGCCTGCAGCTCCTCAAAGCAAATGTACCTTTTCCTGGGTTTGCACTGCAGCTGCAGAGGATAGTCCCACGATCTTGGGGAAAGAAGGCAATGCCTTAAAATCTTCAGGCTGGTGCTACCTTTCTTTTCTTTTAACGCTAATCCAGGTTCTTCGCCCCACCAATCCTAGGTTCACTTCTCAACTCTCTTCAAACTAAATAAGCCAGGTTACCAAAAGAAAAATAGTAATAAAAAATTACAAACAATTTTGGACCAAATAAAAGAAAAAGAAAAAGAAATACAAAACAATAATAAAAAGGAAGATATTTTAAACCAGATTAAATTATTACAATTAGAAGTAAAAATTTTGATGACAAAAGAGATTGATAGAAAATTAAAATATACTAGACAGAGAAATTTTGAACATGCGAACAAACCAGGTAGATGGTTGGCATATAAATTAAGAAAAGAAAGAGAAAAACGAATAATTTTAAAAATTAGAGAATATGATATGGATTTAATTCAAAATGAAAAAATTAAAAATGCCTTCCATACTTACTATACAAAATTATACAAAAAACAAAAAACACCATTGGACAAAATCGAACAATATGTTCAGGAATGTGACTTAGAAAAATTAACAAATGAACAAAAAGATATTACAAATAATTTGATCACATCACAAGAAATAACAGAAGCAATTACAAGACTGAAAATAGGTAAAACCCCAGGACCCGATGGACTATCTGTGGGATATTATAAATATTTTAAAGAACAATTAACAGAACCACTTAAAAAATTATTTAATTCAATTCTCGAGGGTAATGAGATACCAAAATCATGGACAGAAGCTAAAATTACTTTAATTCCCAAAGAAAACCAAGACTTAACAAAATGTCAAAATTACAGACCAATTTCTTTATTAAATAATGATTATAAATTATTCACTAGCATTTTGGCTGAAAGATTAAAAAAAATTCTACAAAATTTGATAAATCGTGATCAGAATGGATTTTTACCAAATAGACAAATTAATGAGAATTTACGTACAATAATAAATCTGATAGAATATGCAAATGTACATAATGAAAAATCTATAATGCTACTATTTCTAGACGCAGAAAAAGCATTTGACAACGTAAATTGGGATTTCATAATTAAAACACTAGAACATAGAAATTTTGGGGATAAATTTATAAAAGCAATTCAGGCAATTTACAAATTACAGAAAGCCAAAATTATAGTGAATGAAGAAGAAATGCAAGAAATTAATATAGAAAAAGGTACACGTCAAGGTTGTCCATTATCTCCGTTAATATTTATATTAGTACTGGAGGGTTTATTGCAAAAAATTAGAAAAGACGATAATATTGAAGGCATCAAAATTAAAAAAGAAACTTACAAATTAAAAGCCTTTGCAGATGATTTGGTAATAATTTTACAAAACCCACTAGATTCAATAGAAAACTTAAACAAAAAGTTGCAAGAATTTGGAGAGGTAGCAGGTTTTAAAATAAATAACCAAAAAACTAAAATGATAAATCTGAATATGACAAAAGAAGAGCGAGAAAAATTGGAACAAAAATCAGGATTCCAAAATGTTAAACAAATTAAGTCTATGAAGGTTCTCAGTCATCCAGGTGGAATTGTCTGTAGCTTGAATCATGTCAACTGGATTTCTATTTTCTTAGTAGAAACGTTTCGCTCCTTATCCAAGGAGCTTCTTCAGTCTGAGCAAAGTTGGTAAGGGAATCCTAAATATGTTCCTAGGTAGCTGTGTGACCTTACACCTGGGGCTAGGTCATGGTTATATTGAGATGTAATTTTTAAGTCCTTTTATCATCTAAAGGAGGGTCGTTAAAAACACCATGCTGCTGTTGAGCTTCTGAAATGGTCTTAATCTTCCTAGGCACAGAAGACAAAACGGGGAGGAAGATGGGGGAGAGTTTGTGCCTGAGGCCCCCACCTCTATTCAAGGAAGGATTTTCCAAGTTGGCATAAATGGATTCATAAATGGTCAAGGAATCCATTTATGCCAACTTGGAAAATCCTTCCTTGAATAGAGGTGGGGGCCTCAGGCACAAACTCTCCCCCATCTTCCTCCCCGTTTTGTCTTCTGTGCCTAGGAAGATTAAGACCATTTCAGAAGCTCAACAGCAGCATGGTGTTTTTAACGACCCTCCTTTAGATGATAAAAGGACTTAAAAATTACATCTCAATATAACCATGACCTAGCCCCAGGTGTAAGGTCACACAGCTACCTAGGAACATATTTAGGATTCCCTTACCAACTTTGCTCAGACTGAAGAAGCTCCTTGGATAAGGAGCGAAACGTTTCTACTAAGAAAATAGAAATCCAGTTGACATTAAACAAATTAAATATTTAGGAATACAGATAACTGCTAAAAATATAGACTTATTTAAAAATAATTATGTTAAAATATGGAAAGAAATCAAGAATGATCTGGAAAAATGGGAACCTCTACAATTGTCGCTGTTGGGTAGAATAGCGACAATAAAGATGAATATATTACCTAGAATTTTGTATCTGTTCCAGACGATCCCTATAACAATAACAGACCAGACCTTTATAAAATGGCAAAGAGATATAACAAAATTCATATGGCAAGGGAAAAAACCCAGAATAAAATTAAAATATTTACAAGATAATAAAGAAAGAGGAGGATTGGGATTACCAAATTTAAAATTATATTATGATACTTGTGGTATGGTCTGGCTAAAAGAATGGATAATATTGGAAAATACAAATATACTAAATTTAGAAGGACATGACAATAGATTCGGTTGGCACGGTTATATGTGGTACAATAAAAGTAAAGTTAACAAAGCATTCAATAATCATATAATTAGGAAATCATTATTAAGAATATGGAGCAGATACAAAAATTCTTTATTACCTTCACTTCCACTGTGGACATCATCTCAGGAGGCATATGCCAGAAAAGAAAGTTCAAATGATAAAAAATGGTTAAGGTACAAAGATTTGTTTAAATTTAGTGGAAATAATTATGAATTTAAAACAAGAGAAGAATTAGAAAAAGAGGGTTACAAATGTCAATGGTTCATATATTTCCAATTAAAAGAACAATTCAAATTAGATCAAAAAACGTTCAAATTTCTGAAATCAACAGAAAACTGGGATAATATATTATGGAAAGAGAATGACCATTTGATTTCAAAATTATATAAAAAATTATTAGAATTAAAAACTAATGATATAATAACTAAAATTATATGATAAAATGGGAAGAGAATTTGGGCAAAGAGATCAGTTACGAAGATTGGCAAACCATTTGGACTAAAAACACTAAATTTACTTTAAGTAATAACTTAAAAGAAAACAATTATAAGATGATTTTCAGATGGTATATGACTCCTGAGAAATTATATAAAATGAAATGTTTAGGATCAAATATATGTTGGAAGTGTAAAATAAAAGTGGGATCTTATTATCATTTATGGTGGTCTTGTAAAAAAACAAAAAAAAATTGGGAAAAAATCCACAATTGTATTTGTAAAATCATTGGAATTAATATGGAAAAGAAACCAGAATTTTACTTATTGGGACTTATGGATACAAAGTGGACTAAAGACTGTAAAAATTTACTATTACATCTGATCGCTGCAGCAAGGATAACCCTAGCGAAACATTGGAAAGAAGAACAGACTCCATCAATAGAAGAATGGATTTTTAAAACAATGGAATTAGCACAAATGGACAGATTAACTAACTTGGTAAAAGGTAAAGAAATCAGAAATTATGAATCAACATGGAACCCCTTTTTAAATTTCATACAAAAGAACTATAATATAAAACAAATTTTGTAAGATAAAAAAGATTAAAGATAAAAGAGAAGGATGAAAATGAAATCAATAAAAGAGATAAAATACTAATATAAAGACAAAATATCAAAAAGGAAGGAAAGATACAAAGGAAATAGTTTTGTTAAATATATATTATAAAAGTTTTTTCGTAAAAGAAACAGGAAGTCATTCTGTTCTATATGTAACTATGTATGTTGTCTTTGTTTTGTGTTATGTGTTTTATGTAATTATGTTGTGTATATGTTGTAAATCTTTGTAAATGTAGCTATTGATGTGATGTGTAAATATTTTAAATAATAAAACTTTATATAAAAAATTAAAAAAATAAATAAATAAACATCCCCCTTGAAGCTTCCCAGTTCCCCATCGGCTGCTCGCATTCATCCCCCCTGCCGATTCAATCCACCCTCCTTTCTCTTTCCTTCTCCTGCCTTTGGGATTCATTAATTTACCAGCTCCACTCGAAGGAAATTTGGCTGACTCACTTTTAAAGAATTACCTTGGGCATCTAATTTTCTCTCGCCTCTCCCTTCCTTCCAAGTCATACCTACAATCTCCGTAGTAGTCAGGTTCTTTCTCCTTAGTATTCCGGCACACATTTCCACAGTTGATGGGCATTTTAAAACAACCATCCCCGCAGCCGGAGAGGATATCTGTTGGAGCGGAGAGCGCGCAGGAGGGATGCTGCCACTCAGCTTCAGGACGGGGAAGCTGGCATTAGCTTTGGGATCACGTTTGCACCTGCGCCCCCTTCTCTCTCTTCAGCCTCACGCCTCAGTCTCGCGGTTCTCCTTCCAGTAGGCTGACCATATTTTCTTGAGGGAAAAAACGTCGCTGGACAAAGTGGGCGCATGGGGGGGTACATGCGCACACACTCGTGCGCTTAACCAGAACTTTCAAAAACGGGAAAAAATTGAGAATTTTACTATAACAACGGGACGCTCCAGAAATGGTGAAATAACGGGACAGTCCCGTTCAAAATGGGACGTATGGTCAGCCTATCTCTACAGCACTCGTGTCACAGGGGCAAAGACGGGTTTGACTATAGTGATATTCTCTTCCCATATGAAGTGTAAGGTGTAATATAAGGTGTAAGGTCACACAGCAACATATTTAAGGATTCCCTTACTAACTTTGCTCAGACTGAAGAAGCTCCTTGGATAAGGAGCGAAATGTTTCCACTGAGAAAATAGAAATCCAGTTGAGAAGTTGATGTCAGAATGACAGTTGACATGATTCAAGCTACAGACAATTCCACCTGGATGACTGATAACCTTCATAGACATATCTTCCCATATAAAGTTATTTACTGCAAAAATAGAAGCTTCTTATTCTGCTGTAAAACAACTTGCCGTGTGAAAATGAAAAATAAAATTTTGTTAATTCAGTGATTTTTCATCAAAACACAGAGTCTGCAAATTTGTAAATTTGTAAATACTCCTTTACATGTTATTCATTTAGTGTAATGGTGCTCTTTCCGTCCAATGTTGCTCAGTGCTTGGATAAAAAATGATTTCTTCTTTGTCCGAATCAGCAACTTCACTGATATTTTGGTCTCTTCCTTTCCCCAATATGTTCTTTCTCTCTCTCTTTCAACCCCTTCACCCCCAAATTATGGTCTCTTCTTAACATTTTTGTCTTTTCTGTAGTTCAAGAAGTACAGCCACAACATGACTCGTGTAAAGACAAGAGTATTTGAAATGGTCAACTTTATGAATGTGGTAAGAGGACATGGCAAAGATTATTTCACTTTCTCGATTTAAAAAACAACCACCACCACCCAGTTTTTCCCTGGCTGTGTTCACACAACAAACCTAACCAGGTAAAGAGACCTAAGAGATGCACTTCCACAAGCATGCTAACTTCTGTGGCTTTGAGTGCAGTGAACCTAGGTCATCTGGTAAGCTTGTGATCCAGCATGTAAGGCAATCCCAGAAAATGGGCTAATTCAGTAACCAGGTTAATAAGCATGCTATGTGAATATAGCCACTGTGTTGGAAGGACGTAAGGCCAAAACTGTTGCATGAATTCAATCAGTGATCCTTCTCTGTAGCTGGATTCCTTCAGGGCTGTGGTTAATGTTTTGAACTTGGAGATTAGAAAGAAATGGACACAAGAATCCTAATCCCAACTGAACTGATTAGTGAACATGATCCCTGAAAAGAAAGCAGGAGAGAGGAATCCCGTTTGAGTTGGATTGTGGCACTTAGGAGGAAGTTGAATCCACTCATCTGGTACTTCTTCCCTCCCATTACCCGTGTTTACCATCTTCACAACTGATAACCAGTTAAAATGGGGGAGGCAACAGGAGCATCCATGGGTCAAATCTCCCTCTAGTCTTCCTGCTCTCCTCTCTCTTGAATAAAGAGAATAATCACCTGGTTCTTCTTTATCAATTTAGTTCTCCTGCTTGATAAAATATTCCCAAATATATTCCATTTCACCTGCATGTGGAGATCAATGTCAGTTGCCTTTTAGTCTTGAAATGTATCTCAAGGTTTAGTTGTCTTTGATTTGCTGATTGATGCCTTGTCCACCCGACAGATTTTCAAACCTTTGAATATTCACGTAGCATTGATTGGCCTAGAAATTTGGTCTGACGGAGATAAGATAGTGGTTGATTCATCAGCCGGCGTCACTTTGGATCGCTTTTCAACTTGGAGGAAGTCAGTTCTGCTCCAGCGCAAAAGGAATGATAATGCTCAATTGGTCACGTATGTCTCACTGCAGGGAAAGGGAATGAGGGTGGCTGGGAGTGGGGGAATTAAATTAACCTAATGGGCTGGATTTGTACAACATGCTAACCCCCCTCCCCAACCTAACCAAGATTAACACCAGCTAAACTTGTGTGTACTGCAAATGTATCCTGGATGTTTTTAACAGACCTGGTTAAATGGCTTGTGTGAGTACAGCCTAAACTGAATTCTAACTTCCAGAAAACTGGCAGGAACTGAGGACGGGGGTAGCGGCTTTGCAAAAGCCATGGGGGGTTGCATATGCCCCCCAGGATACAGATTGGGCTCCCATCTTCTACAGATTTTATCACCCCCCCTTTATCACCTTTTTTCTTATAGGGGTATTGGTTTCACAAGATCAATGGTAGGATTGGCTTACGTGGGAACCATGTGCTATCATGGCCATTCCCTGGCAGTGGTTCAGGTTGGTGAAAAGAATACCTGTTACCTCTTTGTAGGCAATGGAAACTTACATACAGGCATGACTTTATTACAAATAAAGACTTTTCTTATTTTTGATCCACATCAGTTTCATATGTATTTATTCACAAATTTGACATCTCCAGGTTCTGCCTCAGGTGATGGAATTTCTGGACAATGCATTGTAGACATGTTGTAGAACAAGCTTTTTGTATGCATTGAGCTATATTTCTAAAGAGAAACAGGATATTATAACTTTTCCAGATCAGGAGGAGTCAAATGAAAACTGTGATCTAATCTGCAAATCAGCTGCAGCAGGTCAAATCATGTTATGATACTTCCAAACAAGGCTTCTGAACAAAATTCTTAGCAACCCTCATTACAAACATTCACCATCTTTCTTTCACTCCAAGAAAGTTAGGATCTAGATTGTGCATATGGATGAATTAATATACATTGAGGAAATGAGAGAATTCTAAATCCGCTTTTTAAAAAAGGCTCCAGTACTTTGAGATCCTGTAAGAAAACCATAGTAGTTAAGAAGATGTTGGTATACATTTAATGAGAAACATTATCTTGGCTATGTTCACTTAGAAGGAAGCCGCATGGAGGTTAAAAAGTTGTGCTCCTTAATAAGCAGCTTTAGGATCATGGTAGTACAGGGTAACCCTAACCCTGTGTGCTCAAGAAAGTCTCATTTTTATTCAGAAGGACCAACATTCTCTTAAGTCTGTTTAGGACGGCACCCTTCATCACAGAAGGCTGGAAATGGGTGTGTATGAATACTCTGAGAATGCTAGCTCATCGCAAAAGCCACTGAGTAGTTTTCGGACTGAATTCACTTGTAAATAAATGCAGGCAAACAGATGGATGGATAAGTCTTGTTCTTTTCTTATGCTGTAGCTGCAGGGCTTTTAAATTTTTCTTCTGGATGCAAGTGTTTGTGTATGTTCTGGAATCATGGTGCACACATGCATTCAAAAGAGGTGGAGGAATGCTGGGATGGTATAATCCTTTGGTTTCGGCTTCAGATAAACAATACACTTTCTTAGTACTTCTCCATGTTAAAAACCAATCAACAATAACAAATCTTGTTGCATATAGAAAACTAGCAGACTCTGGAGAAAGACTCTTACCCCTTCCAATCCCTTTGAGGCTAGTTTTCTACTCTGATCTCATTTTTTAACACAGAAAAATAATAGGAAGACACTTTTGTAATAGAACAGCATTCCAGTGAGATAATTGTGGAGGAAACCTCCATCTCTTCTCTACTGAAAGGAACAACCAAACTTTGTTGCTTTGAAGAAACAAAGATGCCACTGCTTTTTGCAGTAAACCAATCCCACCCCTGAAAATTATTAATCTCTTTTTTTTTTACTCTTTGATTTTTCATTAGAAAGTGCTTGAGCAAAAGTTTCAGCTCAGTGCTAGTAATAACTGAATTCACTTTTGGTTTCTTGGCTGACTAACACTAGAGAAAGTGTTCTCTTTTTTTCAGGATTACACCACCAGCCCACTTATTGTGGGGGCTGCAATGGCCCATGAGATGGGTCATAATTTTGGCATTAGTCATGACAAATGGTCCTGTACCTGCAAGTCTGGCCGATGCCTTATGTCTAGAACAGTAAGGTAAGGGTTCCAAAGGTTTTTGGGAAAACTCTTAATAACTTTCAAATAAAGTTATTTTTAAATGGTTGCAATTCATTGTTAATTCAAGTATGCTGAGAGCTTGCAAAAATGAAATGATCCGGGAGTTAGAGAACAGTGGTGTTTGGACAAATGAGTGTCACTTCACTGTGTATAATTAAAATGTGTCTTTTTTAAAAGGTAGAACTACTGTGGAGTTCTTGGTGCTCTCTGAGCCTTGTTGTTTTCTTGCAGATGTTTCATTGCCAGGCTAGGCAACATCTTCAGTGTGAGAAGAGAGTTTGACTTGCTCTCTGTTTATATACCATGGTATATAAACAGAGAGCAAGTCCCACTCTCTTTTCGCACTGAAGATGTTGCCTAGCCTGGCAATGAAATGTCTGCAAGAAAACAACAAGGCTCAGAGAGCACCAAGAACTCCACAGTTCAACCCTGAGCTACAAATATTCTCTTCTATTGGTAGAACTACTCTCAACAATTGAATAGCCATCATTCAATATCTTCCTCGAAAACACAGTATTTTAAAGAAATAGCATGGGAAGTACAGCACAAGAAACCAAATATTAATAACTGAGATGGATAAAACAGGAAGCCAAGTTAGACATTCAAGGCTTTCCTAAAGTGGGAAGCAGGATGGGAAAAAAATAATTCTGAGCCATCCAAAAGCAGGAGGAGAAAAGTGAAGTAGCATCTTTTGGGTGCACTTGCCTTCAGCTGAAAATTGCAAATCTTTGACAGAGGGGTTTTCCCCCTTCGCCCCTTTTCAAGCTAGGAGATATTTTCTCTCTCTCCCATGTATTGCAGGAAAAATTAATAATCAAGTATGATAAATCTAAAGTTTTAGTTTTTTCCAATTAAAGACCAAGGCACAAGTGGACAATTGACTCCCATGAATTAGAGCAATTTAAATGTTTTAAATACCTGGGCATAGTATTTCAGATTTCTAGGAAATTAACAGCCCAGGTAAATTATGCCACTTATACTGCCCAAAAGAGCTCACAAGCAATAATAAAATTCCATAGGCAACAGGGGGCAAATTACATCCCAGCAGCAATTAAACTGTTTATGGCTAAATCAGTTGCCCAACTATTATATGGGATACAGCTTGGCCCATACACGAACCTAAGGGCTTATGGAACCATTCAGTCCCATTTCCTTAGGACTTTGTTCGGTACCCCAAAATGCACCCCTAATGCAGTCTTGAGGCTTGAAGCGAACGTGCCAATTATTTGTATTTGTAAACTGCCCAGAGTCCCCTTTGGGGGAGATGGTGCGGTGATAGAAGTTGAAAAACAAACAAACAAACAATCAAATAAATAAATAAATAAATAAATAAATAAAGGCTCAGGCCTGGACCAGAATTCTAATCTCATGACTCAGAATCATGTTCGACCCTACAGGCCTGATGCCTCTGCTGTTGTCAGAAGCTACCAACCTCACTGGCACCTCACCTGTATAGAACTTTGCAGTCCTGACCTCTCTCCTGAGTATTTAGGCCAATTAACCCTGGAGAAGGCAAAATCAATAGTAAAAGGAAGAATTAGGGACATTGATCGACAAAATGATATCACCAGGGCTCCTGAATTCTATTGCCAAATGTTAGATAGCTGCAAACCCTCCACTATGGGGTATCTATACAATTTAACCTTAAGCAAATATAGATGGGCCTTTTCCAGAGTCCGCTTTGATACCCTTCCTTCAACACTGCTGGTGGGAAGATTTCATGGGACTCCTTATTCACAGAGACTTTGCCTTTGTGGATCCAGGGAGGTAGAAACTCCTGCCCATGTCCTCATACGGTGACCTTTTTATGATGCCCCAAGACATGCTCTGATCTCTCCAATCATCTCTAAATTTGAGGGTCATACTGATAGATTTTATGTATATTTATTTTTAAGGGATGCTGACTATACTCACAGACCAGGTGGCCAAATATTTTTATCAAGTTATACAATTGCACAAAACTTTTAATTAGATACGTTGTTTTACTGTTTTATTATTTTCCCTTTTTTCCTGATAATGAATTGTCAGACTAAACCATTTCCCTTCTTCTGTTGTAAAGTCTGGTCAAAGACCATAATAAAGAGATTTGATTTGATTTGATTTGATTTGATTTGATTTGATTTGATTTGATTTGATTTGATTTGATTTGATTTGACAGAGACTTAACAACCTTTTCTCTAATATCTTCTCCAAGTTGTTCTGGAATTGCTCTAAATCTTAACCAAAATTCTTTTTCTCTCATGTCGAGTTATGCCAAGTTATCCAAATCTTTCACTATCTCTCTATCTATAACTTCTGTCTTACTTTCCAAAACTTCCACTTTGTCAGTAATTTGTTTTAAGTCTGCAGCCAGTTGCCCTACATATTCCTTCAGATCTTTTTTTTAATCCCTGCAAATCCTTCTTCCATTTCCTTTTTAACCATTGCTGTCATCTTTTTACCAAATTCTTCAAACATTTTCTGCCATAAATATAGTGAAATACCCTTATCTATAAGATGTTCTAATGAACCCCTGCATCCTTCTCCTAATTTAGCAGCTTTTCTTGTAGTTGCCATGGTGAGAAAGTGAAAGTATATCAATTACTATGATGAAAATAAAAGGCAGGGTTCTTTTTTTTTCTGGTTTGCTTTTCCCTATCTTTAGCACTTTAGTCCCAAATAGCTCTCCATAGTTACAGTCTCACAGTTTAGCTCATATTACTCTTATCTTCTTGTTTTGCAAAATCCACCAATTATCTATTGTCCTAAATAATAAACTATCAGCATTCCCATGAAGGTCTGTTAGTCTAATTAATTTTGCTATTTTCAAAAGCATTTCATCAGAAAAAAAATCCTCTGTATTTTAAATCCACTGTCCCATTTATCCATTTAAAACTTTCTTGGATCAGAATCTTGTTAACCTTTTTGCTTTTAACTTAAAATACTTTAAGATAGCATTTCCCCCCCTCTTCTTAATTTCAAAAAGAAGGAACTCACAAGAATCTTTGATCTTCACTGCCATTCAGAATATCTCTCTTAGGTTGTAAAGTAATTAAGTCATAAAGTAATTAAGAAAGTGAGGCTTTTGCCAGACAGATGTCCATTAGGGCTGCAGAGAGGTTAAGGGCACTTTGTAAACAAAAGCCACTCAACTCCCAACCAACCAGAAGAAAATCAATTCCTGTGGTCTCCTCGCAAGGAGCAGCTCTTCCAGAGCACAAATGGGTGATCCCAAAGAACTCTCCTTATCTCTGGAGAGATTTTTGTCAGCCGGAAACTGGCTCCTGGCCAGTGATTCCACCAAAGTGCTGTCCCCACTAATGGAGCTGCTCACAGCTGTCCCCACAGTCTAACCTGTCATCAATCCTCATCCAGAAGCCACCAGACTCCCTCTTCCACATGGAGGCTGAGTGAAAATGAAAATGAAAGGCAGCCCACCCTGCACAAGAAGTCGCTTAAGCAACTATCAGCACATGGAGCTCTCAGTGCAAATTCATTTTGTTAAAGAAGAAAAGAAAAGAAAGCTAGTGGGATTAAAACTGAGGGATCATAATCTGGGAGTAAGATCAAGGAGAACAAAGAGATCTCTTAGCTATTTTCTTAGCCTCAGAGAAAAACCACAGTATTTGTTCATTAGCCACCCCTTTTCCATCTTATAAGTTTTTGCAATGAATTCTGTTCCTTGTTCAAATATGGATGATGTCATGGTCTGCATATCGGTTCATCTTTACAGCTATCAAGTTCAACAGCATTTCAGCTCTTGTAGTCTCCGGGATTATGAAAAGTATCTCATGGACCGAACCCCACTATGCATTATCAACAGGCCTTTGAGCAAAGAAATTGTTGCAACCCCAGTCTGTGGGAATGACTTTCTGGAGGAGGGAGAAGAATGTGACTGTGGCTCTCCAAAGGTATGTTTTTATGAACAAGGGTGGTTCCAAGAAATTGCTCAAAAGTGGGAATCCTTGCAAAATCATCTGGCTTTCTAAGTGACATGACCACCCAACAGGTTGGTTTGCGATGACATACGTTTGTGTCCTTTATGTACATGCATTTATGCAGTGGATTCCTGGGTTTGAGGGACCAATCATAGAGGAATGGAGAAATGATATCTCACTACTCTTTTGGGAAGGCAAAGCATTTTTAAAAATGGGTGATTTACCACTCCAGGAAACATCCTTCCCCATTGAAAACCCCTACTTTGTTGACATGACCACATCATCTATCCCACTATTGTCTTGAGCTGCTCCCTCCCAGAATTTGTAATCCTCAATCTCTGCTCTAAGGAATGGATATTACTCTCTAATAGTGATTTTACCCACTAACAGTAATTTAGAAAAGTGTTCTCCTTATATTGTTGAATGGTGTCAATTCACCTATAATGGTCTGTGATAATGTCCTTGAGAGACAGGAGGAGGGGGAACAGCAGACTAGGCAATGGTCAGATAAGAGGCAGCTTAGCCCACAGAAGCAATGGGTATGTCGCAAACATCTCAGAAGGGACACCCCCCTCCCCAGTTTCTTGGACCATAAAGGCAAGGGGGGAGAGATGTAATTTCAGACTTGCAAGTTCCTCTTACTGTTACCTTACAATAAAGGTAGTGTTAGTACCTGTGGCTGGTGCTTCTCTTCTGGACTACCTCAAAGGGCTGACATCATGAGGAGAAAATCCTTCATGAATAAGCAAAGAATGCAGGCCATAGGTTATGTGGGATTCCTGATTAGGAGGTGCGGATGTTTTTATCCGTTTTATTCTTTTTAGCAAAGGAAATATACAAATAAGTATGTGTCACGTAGGTATGCCATCATCCACCTGCAATAAACAAAAGGTGAGGCTGCCTTCAGGATGCCATCAGTCACATTCATTTGCTAGCATAACCCATAAGATGAAACACATTGCACAAATGTCCTTTTCCTTGTGAGTTTCTCTCTTCAGAACAGACCAATTAAAAGAGAGCAGGCAGAAAAGCCTATAAAGTCATGTGATAATTCTTGGTTTTCAGGAATGTAAAAATGAGTGCTGCGATGCTGCAACTTGTAAACTGAAACCTGGTGCAAAGTGTGCATATGGGCAATGTTGTGAGAATTGCCAGGTAAGGCTTGTTTATTTTTAGCACTAGGAGAGTTTACCCTTCTCCTTAATACCCATATGAAAATGTAATATCTCTTGGGTGCTTACCGTGATCAAAAATATTTTAATTTTATTCCCATCCCTTCTTCCAGTTTATTTAACCCTTATGAACATGTCCATATGGAGGACTTTTTAGCAAAATGTCAGCATTGCATTGTCTCAGTCTAAAATACATTCCTTTGGCATGTTGATTCACTTCCGTGAAGATAATATATATCCTTCTGTGACTGAGTTTGGATGGAAACCCAGTTTAAATAAGGGTGGGAAATGCTTGAGACTGAAGGGGAGGGGTGCAAGTTGCCCATTCCTTCTAGATGGGATCCCAATTGAATCCATACTAAACCTTTTGAGCGGAGTGGCCCAAAACAGGTTGTCATTTCCATCTTCCCATCACAAGTCAAAACGCAGAGCAACAGGAAGCAAAAAGTTTTTTTCAGCACATGAGACAGAAAATTCTATGGATGCTTCTCCCCATGCAAGGAAATTAAAATATATTATGCAGAAGTTCAGCAATTAGCTTTTTGCTGCTTTTTTATGACAGCCAACATGACTTTCACTGAGAGCTGCCTCCACTTCTTGGTCAGGCCAGCCCTGCTATTGAGGTCATCAACGTCCAGCAGAAGACAATATTGTAATTATATGTCGTGGCCAGGCGAAGAACAATGCTGAGCTTCAGAAATATGCTCCAGTTCTTTATTCTCTACCTTACACAGAATCTTACCAAATAAGCCACCTGAAGATTTCACTGGGAAAAAAACCCAAGCACAGTAGGGCGGGTCTTGGACGGCTGCCCAAGGTCTTCCGTGCTATGAAAGCGCTTCTCACCCTGGGAAGCGCCCCGTCCTTCTGCTCCAGCGATGTCCATGACACTACCTTCCCCCTCAGAGAGACATTCCATCACATTATGTAATATTATGGCGTATTATAGCAAATATATATTTTGCAACATCTAGAGCTTCTGTTTCAGGAATTGAGCCTTTCATGCCTATCAAGTAAGATAGACTGGGACTTCTAGGCACTACATGCAATGTCTTAAGATATGCAGCCAGTCTGTAGCATGGCAGGGATGCCTTGCTTGGTAATCCTCATGACAGATGAAGAGGAGGGTTTGAAATGTGTTGAAAATCATGGTTGTGCCTCTTTGATCTGCACTGCTAAAGAGTGATACAGTAGCTGGGAGGATTTTTCATTTTCTCCAACAGCTTAGGAAAGCAGGAGCAGTATGCCGGGCAGCAAAGCATGACTGTGACCTGCCTGATTCGTGCACTGGCCAATCTCCTCAATGTCCCATGGATCGCTTCCGCATGAATGGACACCCATGCCAAAACAACAAGGGTTACTGCTACATGGGGAAGTGCCCCACCTTGGCAAACCAATGTACTGTTCTCTGGGGGTCAGGTAAGTCAATCTTAGGATTTCAGAATAATGGTGTTGAAAAAGACTAAGGCAGTCATTGCTACAGATCAAAGATATTTTCTCCTTTCTATCCATAGTAAATCATCATTCCATTTCTGCTCTATTTGTGTTTTGTTGACATGGAATAATTGTCATTTTTCAAGGTTAAGTTCTTCCTTTTGAGTCTTTAAACCCCACTCCTCCAGGTCTTTTGGTTTAAAGCTCCAATCATCCCTAGTGAACATGGCCAATGATCAGGGAGGTTGATGGCAGTTGTAGACTGGAAATCTGGAAAGACTGACGTAGGGGGGAAGGATGCTTTAGTGGATTGTGGATGCCTTCCCACATTGGACAAAGATCTGAGTTAATATAGTAGAGACTGCTATTTTGCATATTAAAGCAACAGCTCAAAATTATTCTCCAACAGGCTTTGTTTTAAATCATCTGGTATTGCAAAATAAGCCAGTATTACTGGAGAAGAAACAGTGTATAAAAATTAACATCAAGAAGCTGTCATATGCTTAGAGTTTTGTCCATCTAAACTTGTTGTTCTAAGATTTATCTACGGTCACTGATAGACCCATCACCTTCCACTTTTCTCAATCAGAGATGATGGAGACTGAATATGGGACTGTCTGATAAGAGTATTTACACCCTGGAATTGAAAATTTCTTTCAATATTGGCATAATAATTAAAGAAGTAGGTGTTGGGGGGCATGATTGCTGTCTCTGATCTGTCATGACTTTAATGTCAGACTATCACAATTTTTTCAGCATGGTTTTATGTTGAAAAAGGAAGTTGATAATGAGTTCCTCGTTTTCATGTAAAGTAGATATTTTGCTGGGAAACAAGAAACAGGGAGGTATATCTTGGTCATATATGTGTGGTGTAGTGAGGCTTTGCATATTTGTTGTTGTAGTTGTTCAGTCGTGTAGTCGTGTCCGACTCTTCGTGACCTCATGGACCATAGCACGCCAGGCCTTCCTGTCCTCCACTGTCTCCTGGAGTTTACTCAAATTCATGTTCGTTACATCGGTGATGATATCTAACCATCTCATCCCCTTCTCCTTTTGCCTTCAGTCTTTCCCAGCACCAGGGTCTTTTCCAGTGAGTCCTCTCTTTGCATTAGGTGGCCAAAGTATTTGAGCTTCAGCTTCAGCATCTGTCCTTCCAATGAGCAGTCAGGGTTGATTTCCTTTAGGATTGACTGATTTGACCTCCTTGCAGTCCAATGGACTCTTAAGAGTCTTCTCCAGCACCACAGTTCAAAAGCATCAATTCTTCAGCGCTCAGCCTTCCTTATGGTCCAACTCTCACAGCCATACATTACTACTGGAAAAACCATAGCTTTAACTATACGGACCTTTGTCGGCAAGGTGATGTCTCTGCTTTTGAATATGCTGTCTAGGTTTGCCATAGCTTTCCTCCCAAGGAGCAAGCGTCTTTTAATTTCATGGCTGCAGTCACCGTCTGTGGTGATCTTGGAGCCCAAGAAAATAAAATCTGTCACTGCTTCCATTTCTTCCCCTTCTATTTGCCAGGAAGTGATGGGACCAGATGCCATGATCTGTGTTTTTTTAATGTTGAGTTTCAAGCCAGCTTTTGCACTCTCCTCTTTCACCCTCATCAAGAGGCTCTTTAGTTCCTCTTCACTTTCTGCCATTAGGGTGGTATCATCTGCATATCTGAGGTTGTTGATATTTCTCCCGGCAATCTTAACTCCGGCTTGTGATTCATCCAGCCCGGCATTTCTCATGATGTACTCTGCATATAAGTTAAATAAGCAGGGTGATAATATACAGCCTTGTTGTACTCCTTTCCCAATTTTGAACCAGTTGGTTGTTCCATGTCCGGTTATAACTGTTGCTTCTTGACCCGCATACAGGTTTCTCAGGAGACAGGTACGGTGGTCTGGTACTCCCATCTCTTTAAGACTTTGCCACAGTTTGTTGTGATCCACACAATCAAAGGCTTTAGCGTAGTCAATGAAGCAGAAGTAGATGTTTTTCTGGAACTCTCTTGCTTTTTCCATGATCCAGCGAATCCAGCTTTGCATATAGAAAGTCCCAAATGCAGTTCTTGGGCCACTAATTAAAAGGGTCATGTGGCATGTTGTGGTGATTGGGAATCAGAATTGCAAATCAATAAATTATTCCACTTGCATGATCAATCCAGTTCTGGGAATTGAACACACATCCGGAGGGCATCCAGGTTGGAGAATGATGACACAGAGGAATGAATCTGGGAATTGGATTCTAATTACCCTACAGCGATTGATTTACCAAGTGGTCTTGTGCAAGTTGCATAATATTGGCTTCACCTTTGTGTCCATAAAAATGGAATAAGCAAGTTTACTGTAACACTGTATGGGATATTGAATGCCTTATGCATAATGGAGATTAGATGAGTAACTGGTTACAAATACCAATTATAATAAGTAAATATTAATTTAAAATATCTGTAACACCTCTGAGATATCTTAAGCCATTCTTTATCCTGCTGGCATGTTACACACTCAGGTATTTGTCTTGGTTCCCCTCTCCCTATTACAGGTGGAAAAGTGGCTGCAGATTCATGTTTTGCAATCAACAGAAAGGGGGTTTATCATGGCCACTGCAGAAAGGCAAATGGTACCTACATCCCATGTGGACCAAAGTAAGCAATCCAAATTATTTACTGCTGTGATGATGGTATCATATAAGGGTAATATAAGAAACATTTCCAGGTCAACATCTGTAGGAACATGACTCGGTCACCTTGCTAAAAGAACGGAAATGTGAGCCAATTTCTGAATGGCTAATTGTGTGTTTTCAATCTTGGGTTGCAAGATGGAGTAAAAGTGGGATATAAATGGAATGCCATTAGAATAGAGGTGCTGTTAGAAGATTGGGTGAGAAACTATAATTAACCTTTCTCTCTGGGCTTACACCACATTATCTTTTAGTGATGTGTGTAAATCCAGACTCTGCCTCTAGCTCTTACACACACAGAGACCCCTGTGCCATTTTTCCTACTAAAACAAGGGTAGTCCTTATTTTATACATCCCTATTTAAATCATTAGGGGCGTGGTGGCTCAGCGGGTAAGACGCCAGGCTTGTCGATCACAAGTTCGGAGGTTCGAATCCCTAGCCCTACGTGCGGAGTGAGCTCCCACACTAGCTCCAGCTCTTGCCAACCTAGCAATTCGAAAGCATGCAAATGCAAGTAGATGAATAGGTACCACTTCAGTGGGTAGGTAACAGCATTCCACATGTGTCATGCGGCCACATGACCGTGGAAGCGTCTTCGGACAACGCTGGCTCTGCGGCTAACAAACGGAGATGAGCACCGGCCCCTAGAGTCGGACACGATTGCACAAATGTGCGGGGGGAACCTTTACCTTTATTTAAATCATTATTTATTTATTTATTCAATTTATAATTCCTTTTTTCTCCTATTTTTCTTAAATTAAAATGGAGTAATTGCCATTTTTCAGGGCAATTTCCCTCTCTAATGTTTAATGTAGCTGCCCCTGACCTTCAGATTTCAACTCACATCATCCCCTGTCATCCACTGGTCAGAGATGAGGGGAATTGTAGGCTAGAAATCTGGAAAAACCAAGGTGGGGAAATCTGCTTTTAGGAGCTATCCAGGTGGGAAATGGATACATTCCCTGCTCTACAGATAAGAATCCTGACCCAAACTATCCTCACCCTCAAAAGCCGGGAAATCATGTGAGCTGGTTGGGGATACAGGAACTGTGTTTCTCTATTTTTTCAAATCTTGAAACACCTTGAGATTTTTCAATTATCTGTTAAGGACAACCCAGTTCATTATGAGGCTGAGCAAACGTCTGGTTGTCCACCTCTAATTTAAAAAAAGATGCAAAGGTTAATCCAAGAACAACTGATGTTTGCAAATGAGCAAAGAAACAGACCTCTCATTAATCCATTTGTTTTAATTAGAAGGAATTGACTGTTTCCATTTCAGGGATCTAAAATGTGGCAAGTTATACTGCACAGGTGGTTCAAGGATGCCTTCAGTTGGAAATCTGGTGAAATTTGTTTCATGCAAAGGCAGCTTTCCAAGGAATAACCAAGAAAATGTTGGAATGGTTGGTCATGGAACAAAATGTGGAGAAGGAATGGTTAGTAAAGGTTACCTCTAATTTGTGTGTTGTAATGTCTGATTCCCAGGGTTGATCAGTAAAACAGTTTTGCAGTGGATCTTGCTGAAAGCTGGTTTAGATTTTCCACACTTAAGTGAATCTATGTAGAAGAAAAAGAATCCATCTAACCTTCTTTTTGTTTGAATGTCCAGGGCTGTTTCCTTCTTCTAAGAACAAAATGCCTGGCATTCTCATAGCATTGCGCTTCTCCCTCACAGCACTTTCTTGACAGACCGTCAAGAGACAGTCCTTTCTCTTAACTTGTAGGTATTTCCACGGGGAGGATGGAAGAGAGATGAGAAAATCAGGGCAGAGCTGGTTGTATCCGAAAGGTCACCAGTTCAAAGAAGACACTTAGAACTGCCAAAGCAGTCCCAAAGCTTATCTTAAAGCATCAGGAATCACTTCCTCCTGTCTTTTTATGCAGTTTAGAACCTCAAAGTAGTTTATTGAATATCCTGGTCTTGTTCTAGGGCAGGGGTCGGCAAACTTTTTTATGCCAGGAGCCATTTTGACATTTATAACATCACTCGAGGGCCAGGGGGCGGGGTTTGCGGGTGGGAGCCAATCGCATGGAAGGGCGCGGGGTTTGCA
The DNA here is from genome assembly GCA_023362775.1 of Charina bottae. NCBI lineage: Eukaryota > Metazoa > Chordata > Lepidosauria > Squamata > Charinaidae > Charina > Charina bottae. The sequence continues at coordinate 16,806,650 of JALMGJ010000014.1, read as the reverse complement.
GGCGGGAGCCAATCGTGTGAAAGGGGGCGGGGGAGGTTTGGAAGAAGGAGAAAGGAAAGAGAGGCTTGACTGCTCCAGTCGCCATGCACACCATGCCTGCTGCCGACGTAGGGATTTGGAAAGCGGAGGGAGGGAATTGGGAAGCGCGCATGCTGGTTCGTGTGGAAGAGAGCTAGAGGGGGAGAGAGGGCGGCGGGGAAGTTGTCCGCGCGCTGTACCTGGGGGAAGCGGCCCGAGCTCGGGGCTGATTCCTGGGTACCTTCCTGCAGGAATGTAGGATTGATATAGGAGCCGGGGGATCAAGCTTTGTGCATGGGGACTCGCTTCCCCCAAGGAGCTTCTCACTGGGGTAAGAATAGGACGGACGCGGGAGGGTTTGTGCATATAAGCGGTGGGGCTGCCCCCACCACACCTGCCTGTGCGCGCCCGCACGTGATATTTTATGGAAGAGCCACACTCAAGGGGCCAAAGAGCCGCATGTGGCTCGCGAGCTGTGGTTTGCCGACCCCTGTTCTAGGGAATGACAGAGTTCAGTTGCATGAGAAAGTGCTGTCTCACTTCATTGATAACCACAGAATTTGACTTTCAGGTCTGCAGCAACGGGCAGTGTGTTGAGATAGAGACAGCCTACAGAACTACCAACTGTTCAAAGAAATGCAAAGGACACTCTGTAAGGATTATATACTCTGATTAAGGAATGCTACGTGCTCTTTAGCGGGCTTTACTACTGTTCTGCTTTGAGATAGGGCTCTAGAAAGCTTCCTCTGTTAAGCACATATACCTGGCCCTACCACTTTTTCCTTGACAGTATTCTCTGCTCCTCTTTCTTCTTCTAGTCCTTTCCAGCCTAAAGATGAAAACACACCATGAAACATTATTATTATTATTATTATTATTATTATTATTATTATTATATACACAACAATGTGAAATCACAGCTGCTAATTCTTTCTCTGGTGTTGGCCATTATCATTTCACAACTAACATCTAAATAGGAACTTTGGAGGTAAAATTCATCATGAAAATTGATTAAAGAATAGTGACCTGGCCGTTAGATAGCCTTTGGGACTGCATCCTGAACAACAGCTTTGGTAGAAACCCTTGATATCTTTTTCTATGTGGGATGCTTTGGTGGGTTTCCATCTTTTTATCTGTCTAATTTGGTTCAGTTTTTAAAAATAGTACTATGATTTATGGGTCAGTACTGTCTGGCTGCTTTGGACTTCATAAACATGCAGTGCATTTTCCTTGTATCTGTTCTGAAGACTAATACTTGGACTGTGCTATCCTAGGTATGTGACCATGAACTGCAGTGCCAGTGTGAAGAAGGAGGGTTGCCACCTCACTGTGATATTCCCACAGCAAATAGATGTGAGTTAATTCAGGGGGGCACTGCATTCTCGTCTTTTTTTTTACAGAATCTGCTGCACAACTATAGATCATTTTTATCCCTGGGATGAGTGGAATGTCCTAGTAGCATTTGCCATCCCATCTGCAAATGCTGATTCTGGACATTTTGGAGGTCTTTATTTTCTCAGTGGATTTTATAGCCAATGTACCACTGTATAAAACAAAGAGAGAAAAATTTACATCCCTGTATGTCTATGAAGCTTCTCAGTCATCCAGGTGGAATTGTCTGTAGCTTGAATCATGTCAACTGGATTTCTATTTTCTCAGTGGAAACGTTTTATCCAAGGAGCTTCTTCAGTCTGAGCAAAGTTGGTAAGGGAATCCTAAATATGTTTCTAGGTAGCTGTGTGACCTTACACCTGGGACTAGGTCATGGTTATATTGAGATGTTATTTTAAGTCCTTTTATCATCTAAAGGAGGTTCCTTAAGATCACCATGCTGCTGTTGAGCTTGTGAAATGGTCTTAATCTTCCTAGGCACAGAAGACAAAGCAGGGAGGAAGATGGGAGAAAGATTGTGCCTGAGGCCCCCACCTCTATTCAAGGAAGGATTTTCCAAGTTGGCATAAATGGATTCCTTGACCCCTCTCTCAAACCACCTATCTTCTCTGTCTAAAATGTGAACATTAATGTCCTCAAATGAGTGTCCTTTTTCCTTTAGATGAAGATAAACTGCTGACTCTGGTCCTGTGGTGTTACTTCTCCTGTGTTGGGCCATCCTTCTGTACAAAAGTTGTTTGGAGAAACATCTTCATTTTCCTTCACACAGCAACATATTTAGGATTCCCTTACCAACTTTGCTCAGACTGAAGAAGCTCCTTGGATAAGGAGCGAAACGTTTCAACTGAGAAAATAGAAATCCAGTTGACATGATTCAAGCTACAGATTACATCCCTGTACTTTACAGAATTCTTTAAATAAATCTGGTGGAGAATATTGAAGTCCCATTTTTGTTCAACTCAAAGGATTACATGTAAACTGACTCAATGGGCTTCTTGATGAGAAATTAAAGAATGGAAGCCATAATTTTTTCCCTGGTATATATTATATACCTTGTGGAAAAGTAAAACAAATACAAAATAAAAACAGATGGATGCTCTTAAGACTATAGACATGAAATGTGTGCATGCTTAAAAACCTAATTAGACTCAATTCTTCAGTGCAGAAAAGTGCCATTGATGGAAATGGTGACATATGATCTTCAAGGCATGGATCATTGGCAAGAATGGTACAAAAGGAATCGTGCCATCTAAGCTAACATTTTCAAGGTCAAACAATCTAGTATAGAGAAACTGCATTAATGGTATGAAGAGGTTATCTGGATGTGGATGCTTCATTTCAGGTTGTAGCAGGGACTGTATTGGCTCTGCTGAATCCAACTCCTCCCACTGAATTTTCCAAAAGCATGGTCATCAACTCGATCAGTCTGAAGCTATCATAATCAATAAACACACAGTATAGATTTTTTTTCAGAAAAAAACCAAAACAACAAATGCAAACTTATTTTGGGTGGGGGAAAATGCTCTTCTTTACCTGTTTATTGCTTCCTTCTTTCTTCCACTTCAGGTTTTTTTTCTCCATGTTTAGGATTGATGGCTTGAATGCATTTATAATGCTTTGCTTTCAGTCATTTGATTCCAATATCTTTTTGCTTTTGTTTTCAGGCACTGAAACCCCCATGAAATCTCAGGGTATGAAACAAAGAAAGAATCAGAAATAATATTGATTCTCTGATTTCAAAAAACCTTTTCCATTTTCTTGGCTCCTTTGTCTGCAAAGGAAAACCGAATGGCTGATTTCTTTCTACAAATCTAATGCTTTCTCTGCAGCGGGGAATGACATGTTAACTTTGGGGGCATCATCACCTGCAGTCAAGATGGAAACTGATAGGTGTGTCTTCAGCTCTCTTCCATTATATCCCTGGATTTCAAATTGGGAGATCCTGGTAGAGTTGGGATGACTCTGTGAATTGTGAACTGATGCAAAAGATGCATAAAAGCAGTGATGCCTCCATATGAGAATTAAACACCCATCACTGCCAACTTGTAATGGTATGTGGGAATAACCTTGGGAGATGGGAGGAAGAGATGCTGCCTAGGGAACAATCAGATAAGTTGGAGAGGGGGGGTGGAGTCCACAGCTGCATAATGGGCAGAGAAAGAAACTCAGAAAGGATCCTCTGTAAAAAGAGATGGCAGGAGATTTGTACTTTCAGATGCTGTTAATGTAGCCTTACAATAAAGTAGAATTAGCTCATCTAGTCATTGTTTCCTTTCTTGTCTACCTGGGAAGGCTGACACAACAGTGGACAAGATCCAAAGTTAAAGAAAGCCTTTTGATACTTAATGCAAGTGGGGACAGAAACTGTCCTGCCTACTGAATTATTCACTTTATTCTCATGGAGTAGAAAATGACTGAGCCTTGCGTGATGCCACAAACCATACAGATTCTTTGACGTAAGTGAAGGCTGATCTCTTTGAGCCTCCTCTCTACCAGGGGCAAACACAGAAGCAGAGATGAGACTCGGGATGTCTAGTGCCTCATTGTTTTTTGCTCAGGGACTTTTCAGTGTACAATTTTATTAGGTTTGCCAACTTTTTTCACCAGACTCTGCTCCTATCCCCTAAGGCTACGTGTGACCTTTGGCTTAATTTCAGAAGCCATGGGCAAGTGAGCCTTTCAGGGATCTAGTAGAGATGTTAACCCTTCCTTTCAGGGTGTTGCTTGGGAGAAAATAATAGAATTAAGAAAAGAAAAAAAACAAGAGAGAAAAAGAAATGGGGTGCCTGGTGCTTTTTGCCTCTAGCCAGCCCTGACCAGTTTAATTAGTACATTTGCAGGGGGCATCAAGATAGTGGCTGTGACCATGTGATTGAAGCTCCTCCCCTTTTTTACATCCGTGCATTAAAAGCCACAGGGCATTTATTGCATGGCTGCAGCTTTCATCTTGACTTTTTTGACTGCCCTGTAGATACCCCTGAGTATAACCCTAAAGGACCAGCTGTAATCTGCACCTAGGCTTTCATACTGTCAAAAGCTTCTTTTACTGATTCTTGCAGATCAGCCTTCTAGTAAAGGGAAAGGGTAATGAAACATCTACAGGAAAACAACCAACCCATCCAAGCACCAGTCCAGCCTGATTTACCTTAGCTTTCTGAAATTTGCCAAAGTCAACTAGATGCTACCACCTCCTGGGATTCAGCTAACACATGGGTCCTGTAATGGAGGCTAAGACCCTTATGGAGTGAAGTCCATTTAACCATTTGCCACCTGCTGCAGTCTAGACATGGGATGGAGGGGGCTGATGGGGAGCCTGCTGGAGAGTGCCAGGCCTTGTTAACCATTGAGGAGGAAGTATTCTCTGTACCACAGGCAGATGCTGAATAATGCTTTCTGGACCATAGACCCTCTCCACATGATGGCCATTTATTACACCCCTTGGAGCCTACTAATCTTCCTCCCCAAAATTCAAATCTGGATACTGCTACTGGAAGTTCTGAAATCATCCAACTGGAAGCTACCCCCCAAACCCATGTGGTGTTTGACTCTACCCACAGAAGGGGGGATCTCTATCCCCCCTGGAATGTTGCAGGCTGGAAAGCAGAGATCTCAGATGCTTCGTTTATGGAATATATTTCTTCCTTTGATATTCTTACGTTTCAAGAAACATGGGCTATGGAGGATCTGTCAATACCTGGATATATTCCCTATGGTTTGAATGCAGTACCTAGTACACAACAGGGCAGACCATCAGGTGGCTTGAGTTCTATGGTTTTGGTCAAACGTAACGTTCCGATACTTATGCTTGCTCAAATGTGGCTCTAGCCCTCCTGCTCAGATTTAAGTCCTACTCTGTCTTACTTGTTAATCTATACTTTTCCCCAGCTCATGGGCATAAGGAAATAAATAATTTGTGGGATAAATTTGATACTTACATACATTTGTTATTATATCAATACCCAGACTCTCTAATTATAATAGCTGGTGACTTTAACACACGTATTGGCCAATCTGATAGCCTTTTGGAAAATTATTTTAAATGGCCAATGCTCCCTAAAACTGACATGGGCTAATTACTGACCAGACTATCTAAAGACCAACACTGTAACATTGCAGGATTTTGTTTGGCCCAACTAGTGGACAGTTTAAATCTAGTTATACTTAATGGCACTGTCAGGGGTGATATAAAAGGGGAGTTTACATTCTGGCGCCCTAATGGGGCCAGTCTGGTTGATTATATCATGATTTCCCAGAACTTTGTTCATCTTATAGCTTACGTCTATATTGGAACTCGCTTTGGTAGTGATCACTTTCCACTAATTTGTCTTTTTGATTCTAAAACAAATCTTGAATCATTAGAAGTAGCCCACTGCCCTATTGACAATACAACAAAGAGGCGAGTACAGATCAAATGGTCTCAAGGTCTGGCTAAAGTTTTGTCTGGACTCTTGACCTCAGAGCCCCTACTTCAACTGCACCCCATGCTGAGCTGATTCATATGAACAAGTAGGTTCATGGTATCAGTCAATTATTGTTAATCTGCAAGTTCCCCTGACAAGATTTTCAACAGCCAGTGTTTATTGACCTAAAAGGTCCAAACTTTGGTATGATGCTATTATTGCTTTTCTGACATACATACATACATACATACATACATACATACATACATACACATGCAACAGTTCTACTATTAGATATTTTATGTATCTGGCCTTAGGGCTGAAATAAACTGGTTGATTGACATGGAATGGAGGACCCTGGAACTGTAATTTGTGTTGCAATAGAAGCTTCCATGACTACAAATGACAGCTCTTTGCAGATATGAGATGCATAAGTGCACAGGCGTGGGGTTAGGGGTTGGAAGTAAGAGTCCACCAAAGACTGAAAATTAGAGATTTTAACCCTTCTGTCCATGCTGTGGTTCCAATGCAGATCATTCTGTCCACTCCCATTTTTCACTGGGCAGAGAAGTTGAGTCAGAGCAGGGATCAAGAAGCCCAAGACTAATTCAGGGTTAATAAAGGGTAAAGCTTTTTTCAATCAAGCTCGTGATCGCTTCATTAACACTTCTGTGGAATTTTCATGGCAGGGATATGGAAAAGGTTTACTATTGCCTTCTTCTGGAATATTTTTTCAACTTTTTGAGCCTAGCACATCGCCTTGGGTTTCCCTCAAGTCTTCTATCCAAGTGGTGCCATCTGCTGAAATATGTACAGACATGTGCACCAATTCATCACAAAAGTTAAAACGTTGACCCCCCCCCCCCAATTAGCCTAAGTACAATGCTCTGTTCTGCTCTAAGAGGGAGGGGCTTGGAGAAGAGCAATCTCTGGAATGAATAATATGTATAAAGATGCTCTGGAGTAAAGCTCAACTCCTGATGTCCTCATGGACACATCCTTGTAGTTTCTTTGCAGCAATATGGAAGTAGGTTACTATTGCCGCCTTCTGAGCTGCTTTTCAACCTCCTACCCTACTCCTGATGGATTCTCACCCAAGTACTATTCAAATCAGCCCTGCTCAGCTTTCAAACTGAGTTAAGACTGGCCAAGTGCTGACTCCTACTGAGGACTCTGGATTCTAAAATGTGCAGATTCCCTGATTGCAGTATCCTACCTTTTTTGTGCTGTTTAAATAGGCTGACTCTAGGTTTGCACCCTACCTAAAAACTCGGGGCATTAAAAGAAGTAAATAACATCAGTTTTAAATGTTTAGATTTTTAAAAAGTAGGTTATTTTTTAAATTTTATCTTTATATGTGGAGCAAGGCTGACATCTACTGTGCATGAATCTCAACTGCATCCTAAGCACATGTTATTTATTTGTTTTACATGCATCTGTAACAATGTGGTGTTATTCTTCAGCTCACATTTGGCCAGAAGATTTTGTGAGCAACACAGCTAAATAAAGCCCACCAGATATGTGGATTTTGCCAATGTAAAGTCAGTAAACTGCGTTTCCGGTGCCAGATCTTCTTTTGCAGACGTTGTTCTCATGACATGCAGGATAAGAACAGTGATCAAAGAGCATGGGAAGGGATACCATTTCTAGTTTTTATTAGATAGCACTAACTTTGGTTTTGAAAACTCTAAGTGAGACAAGCTGATATTAAGGACAGATGTGAGTTTCCAGGTACAGGACATGATTTGGCATTGTCCTTTGAATCAGAAACCAATTTTACCCCTCATCTTTTGGGCCAGAAAAGAGACGGCAAACTTTCCAAGGGGTGACCATTTACTACCAGCTGCACATGACATCACTGGAAGGGTGCTGATGTCACAGAAAAGGACGTGGCTGATTGTTTTAGCCAGTATTCGGTTTTTTAAGAGTGGGGATGGGATGAAGAAGCCTCTGGGAGGCACGCTACTCCCATTCCCACCTCTGCCTACTTCCAAAACCCAATGAGAAAATTGCAAAATTTCAACATTGCAGTTTTAGATTTCACAGCCATACATTACCGCTTGGGAAAATCATTGTTTTCACTCTTCTGGTATTTATTGTCATAAAAATAACCTTAGACTTTAAAATGCTAACTTTCTCACTGACTTCCTCCCTAAGACTAATTTCCTCTTAACTTCTCCAGCACATTTCCATCTTTATTTATTCTTAAGCCCAGGAATATGAAACTACCATCTTCACTTCTGCACCATCACCTGAAAGTTCATGAAGAATGCTGGTTGACAATAACTTAAATATTAAATACTTAGATATTACAATAAACAGGTTTTTTTCAGTTTCCATTTTTATCTTTTATTGCCATTCTGTTCCTTCAGCTGGACTTACGCCCTGAATGTAATCATGTAAAGCATGTAATCATCTGGTTTAATGTGGCCTGTTTTAATCTACCCAAATTTGCTTACTTCTAAAACAACCAATTTAGTATGTTCCACTTTAATCATTTTCACGTTTTCCTTGGTTCATGTGCCATACATTCCGTGTTTCAATTGCATTTGTCCTTGTAAAATGAGGCATATCTCTTTCAATACCATCTGTGGCCACACTTCTTGAGGCTTTGGTATGGTCACATCATCAAATCCAGGTCTACTTGTGAATATTTGTAGCTTCTCCTTAGTAGCTAGAAAAGTCTTCCAACCTGGGGGATCTCATCATCTGGCACCCAAACTTCTCCAGATGTTGGAGCCACAACCACATGTTTTTCTTAGCAGTATATCAGAGGTGGTTATCCATTGGCTTCTTTCAAATTTGATTTTGGAGGTCCTCCTTCCAGAAGGCTTGGCTTCCCTCATGCCCAAAGAGACCCAGCCCCCTTCATCCCAGTTGTGGATCACTCTTAGCTTCATCACTTCCACATCAACCTTACCAGTAAATGTGACCCTACCCAGAACCTCTGCTCCCACTGTCATCAATCTCAGGGTCATTGAAGTTACTGAGCACTCCCACCACACCAAGATGCTCGTCTTCTGGGGAAGTCTCCAGTTCTGTGGGGCTTGAACTTCCAGACTCTCCAGGCAGGCTGAAGAAATACTAAGAACTAAAGGACATCGGTTTTCAGAAGATACACGAGTGCATATGTCAAGGGTAACAAACCTGATGCAAAGCATTCACAGAAGCTTCTTACAACTGTTCTAATTGGGTATTGGCAGTACCGGAAGACATTGTTGTGCATGTGAAACTTATATACTTTTTTAGTTACTGGAATTTGCTGGACAAAGAATATCCTGCAAGTGCAGAGTGTTTCAGCAAGGCAAATGGTATCACTCCTGTACCTCACTGAGTCAAATTGCCTCTCCTCTGTGTTATAATCTGTTTTATTGAGACAAACTATGGCTACCTTGAATATCTTGTTCTCCGCTTCTCCTTCTCCCTCTCCCTCCCTCCCTCTCTCTCTCTCTCTCTCTCTCTCTCTCTCTCTCTCTCTCTCTCTCTCTCTCTCTCTTTTGGTATCATCAAAGCATGACCAGAAGGGGGAGCAAGAGGACAACCAGAATTTAGCCCACAAGGAATGAAAAAGATGCATTACTAATAACCTTACACTACTATAATAGATTGCCTTCCTCATGTCAAACTTCACTTACCCTTAACTAATTATGAATCTCTGTACATTTCTCCTTGCAGACAAATACATTAACTCTGACAGTTTTAACCTAGCAGTACAAAAGCCTCAGACAGTCTGGCACCAAAGCCAATCAATAAGTAAAGTTCATTTTTTCTAATAATCCCTTGCCTGTGGGAATCGTATGTTCAGGAAAGCTAAGCCTTAGAAAGTTTTTTAAATGTAATCTCACATTATTCATAGGCTTAAACTGGGCTCCAGACTAGCTGTCTCATTGCAAAGTTTGCAGGATCAAGTCGAGAAATTAAGAAAGATGGGTGGATGACCTACAACAGAAAATCTAAATAGCAGTCCTCCAGGCTGGGTCAGAGAGTTAGCTAAATAATATAATTTGCTGCTTTCAAACTGCATACAAAAGCTGCCATCTGAACTAGCTACCTCATCTCTAGGAGCAAAGGTTCCCGGATTTTCAGTAGTTCTGTCGGAGCATGAATTCCCATAAGTGCATAACAAGCCTCCACCATACCAACAAAGTAATATAGCTTTTACCTCTTTATAGTATGAATCAAATACAGATTGAATAAGGACAAGTGCAAACTAACATACCTGTAGAGGAAAAATTCAGTCTGCAGGAGTCAACATTTCTCAGAAGACTTATTTTTTCAGGAAAGGCTTCTGTGATTTTTTCCCCCCTCTTCCCCACATCCCTAGAAAAAGAATGCCACATTGCAGGATGTTTTCTTTAAATATTTTCCATCGTTTTCCTCCCCAACCTTTCCTTTGACGCCTAGGAACAATCTTATGTCCAAGATGGTGTAGAAGATGCAAAAGGATTACCAGAGTGACAATGCAGTTGCAGGGTAATAAAGCACACACCTAAAAATAAAGACAAAAAAAGGAAAACCCAAAGAAGTTATCCTCGAGCTAATGAGGACTCCAGCCAAACTGATGGACATCTACCCCTTCTTTCTTTATTTATTTAAAGAACGTGTCTGGCCACTCCACTCACAATTTGTGAGTCTGGATGGTGTATATTGATTTTAAAGAATCAAAAGCAAAGAAATCACAAGCAAATACAAAATGGACTAATATAGCTATTCACAATATACACGCAGCTGTGGTTGGGTATAACAAAGACTCACTCTCACAACAGAACAGCTCGTCTAACTTCTTGGTCCAATGCATGGGAGCAGAGACAGGTCTTTGTGGCTCTACAAAAGGCTGTAGGGTTGGGGCCATTTGAACCTTCAGGAGTGGAGGGCTCATTCCACAGGGGAGCTGCAGCAACAGAGAGGCACACCTTCTCAATCATGACACTGTTTTAAAGAGAGGAACTGAAGCATGCCCATTTGAGATAGGCAGCACTACCCAGGGACAGCCAGTCCTGTAAATAAGCACTGTTAAACTGCTGTTCCTACGTGGAAACTTTTTTTTTAATACTCAGCTGGAAACTGACTTTCTGTGATTTAAGGCCATTATTCTGTGTCCTGTGTTCTGAGATGATAGAGAACAAGCCTTGCCCTTCTTCTCTGTGGCATCCTTTCAGGTATGTTAAGAGTGCCATCATATCCCTCTTGGTCTTCTATTCTCCAAGTTAAATATTTGCAGTTCTGTCCACAGATCTTGGCTTCTATTTCCCCAAACATCCTCCTTGTTCTCCTCCGTATCTTTTCCAGATTGCCTAAATCCTTCTTAAATGTGTGTTGCCCAGAAATGGACACAATACTTGAAGTGGGATCTGACCAATGTGGAAAAAGCAGAACTATTATGTTTTGGGATTTGGAAACTGTGCTTCTAGTTTTGATGCGGCCTAAAGTTGCATTTGCCGTTTTTGCAACCATTTCTCATTGCAACCAGTTACTATGCCAAAATATTTTTCAAAAGTGCTGCTACCAAGCCAAGTATACTCCTTGACTTGTAATAGTATATTACAATAGTATAACAGTACACTAATAGTATAGGGGTATTGTTAGTGTATCATCCATCCTGCTACCTAAGAATTCCTCTTCCTCAGCTAATTGAAGTCATTGTGGGCACAGTGTTGTATTGTGTCAATACCTTCGTCCAGGGGGATTTCAAAGCCCAATCAGTGTCCTTTTCCCTGTCATGACTTTTGTGATGTCCATAGCCTGGCCCAGTTGACGTTTGGCCACAAGCATTCACAGGGCATTTATCAGATTTGGTTATCAGCCGTTGGAACATGGAGGAGCCATGAACAAAATACTACGTGTTCAGCTGTGGACTGGCAACTGATATCAACATCTGCAGGTTTGGAGAACCAGTTAAAAATGGTCTGACCCAAGTGCTTGATGGATCTGGATGGTTTTTTGAAGGGAAAATTTCCACATTGTTCATTGGCTCCACTGATGATATAGTCAATGTGTGGAACACAGAGATGGTCTAGATAGTTCACACTATTGCTTCAAAGCACCATCTTCCCTCTTGTGGAGTCAGATTGGTCCCTTAGTTTACTATGGTGCTGAGAGTGATGAAGTTGATGAGATGTCAGCTGGGGTGCAAGAGGAGGAATCTTCTGGATGGGACAGATTATGTATAGAGTTAGGGCCATCTGAAGGCCCAGCTGAACGTTTACTCTGCTTCAGATTCCCTAGACCTATTTCAGTCAGGCATTTTGCTATGGAAACTGCTTTGGTTGCCTTGATGGATTATTGCACCAAGAACTGGATGGAGGAAGTACAGCCCTGCTAATTCTCCTGCATTTCTCAGTGTTTTCTTTTCTTTTCCTTTGTTTTAATACATTGGCCTTGTTATCCTCCTGGATTACTCAACAGGATTCAGCCTTGAAGGTACTGCTTGAAAGAGTTCAGGTCCTTGCTCCTGGGCTAGATCCGGAAGGTGGTCAAGACCTAGGCTGCAGGTCCAGATTCCCTATCCATACCCTTAGCTGTAATCCTTCTTAGAGGAAAAAAATGGATTATAGATATAGCAGAATACATGCAATGTAATTAAGCACCTATTATTAGAAGAAGAGGAAGACTCATATGAGCATTATATTGATTTATCACTTTTTCTTGCCTTAATTCCAGGTAATACAAAGCTTAGGTTTGGGGACGTGGTGGCTCAGCAGGTTAAAACAGCTGAGCTGTAGGCTGCCGATCAGTAGGTCGGCAGTTCGAACCCCGTGCGACGAGGTGAGCTCTCATCTCTAAGTCCTAGCTCCTGTCAACCCAGCAGTTCGAAAGCTTTGCAAGTAGATAAATGGGTACCACCTTAAAGTGGGCTAATTTGCTGGCATCCTGTCGGGAAGTCGGCTCCACTGGAGGAGAGGAGAGGAGGATCGGAGGAAGATCAAATGCCGGTGGTGACGACGGACCCGGATGTGACAGCTAGAGGACGTCAGCAGCCGGCTCAAGGCATCCTGGGAATTGTAGTCCAGAGCCTAATAGAGTCGGTTCCCTTACCCCTCTCCCTTCACGCGCGGTGCATTTGTATATTTGAAATTTGGTGTATAATTGAACTGTATATATATGATTGTAAGCCGCCTAGAGTCCTCCACTAGGGAGGGGATAGGCGGGGTATAAATATCACTTAAATAAATAAAAAATAAATAGAAATTAGGTTTATTTCTTCCCCTTCTTTTTTAATGAAATTTAAGTTGGGTCTAAGTCGCCTGGTGAGTTTTACAGCCCAAGTCAAAATCTTATTCCATTACTCCACGGATTTATAACTAGTGATTATCAGACAAGATTCCAAGGTGAACTGGTAAAACTTTGTCGATTCTTTGATGGCAGTACAGTTTTAATTTGAATCCTTTTCCCCTTGAGATGCTTTGTAAATGCTTGAGTATACTGACAGAGATTGACACCTTCCAGAATATTTATCCATCTCAGCCCCCAGCTGTACATTATTAATATGCAGAGGACATGCATGGGCAATTGCTCGCTGATTGACAGGTTCCCCCAGGTTGCTCCATGTGATGCCTCTATTGCCTCCCAGGAACTGCTTTTGCAATCAAAGGCAGGAACGTGAGGAACAGCAATGGGACCACTCACTCGCTTTTAGACCAATCTTCAGAACAAAGGCTGGCCTATCGACACATTCTAACTGACACGAGAGCCATAAAAGAATTCCCTGCATATGTATGACCTCAGTGATCTAAGAGCCTAATGGGAGGAAAGCATAGGTTGGGACATTTATATTTCTATTTATAATAGCTATTGGAGAAAAAAGACATGTATGTTTCCATTGGATTTCTGTCTCTCTGTTTCTCTCTCCTGCTCTGAAGAACCAGAATAATTCTTTAATCTACCACTTGTCCATCAGGAAATGTGACAGGTACAATGGCATCCTATTGCAGCCCTGAAATTATTTATTTATTTGTCCAACTTCTATCACCGCCCATCTCCCCCCACAAAGGGGACTCCTTATGCATTGATCCAGAGAAAAACCCTCTCAACAAGCTTCAGAGTCAAAATAGATCAATCTGAACTCTACCCTTTGATGTTCTTCAGTCTGGCATTTCTGGAGTTCCCTGGATCTCCTCGAAACAAGGTTTTTCTCAGAGATCAGAGGGCTATTGCAAGCATGCCATGATAAATTATATAGTTGCTTGGCTGGGAACAGGAGTGGACAACTTGTATCACAGGGCTATATATGGCCTCTGGACCTCCCTTTTATGCAGTCCTAGAACACCACTTATTTTGCTGCTGAATATATCAGCAGCAGAGTTTCCTGCCAGCTTAATGGGGAAATGCATGAGTCCTGGAGTAGAAGTCTTAAAATAGGCTTAATATCTATCTCTTCTATATTATATATCTAAATCTATATTTAAAGTGAAAAAGCCATCACCCATATGTTCACAGAGTTTACTAGCTTTTTATTATTACTCAACCCTACATAATTCTCCTTCCCAAATGTTCAGTGCAGCTATAGGCCACCAAAATTATGTCCACCATTGGCATGAAGAAAGAACTTTAAAATAGGAATGGAAGCTTACGACAGAAAAATAAATCCTTCCTGATTTTTTTTTCCTCTGAAACATGGGATCTGCAAGACTCCATCATGGCACAGATGACACTAGTGAAAGCTTGGAACCGTGCATACAATGGAAGGTTCTTCATTACGAATTGAAAGAGTAGAGGCCAATGGCGGTTTTGTTTTAGTTTGTTTGGCTGGCTTCCTTCTGAGCTACATTTCTACCCATCCAATTGTTTCTACCTGTCCAATTCAGTCTGGTAGGTTGGGCACGCTACAGGTCCCCATCAGCCAGGGAATGTCGGTTGGTGGGGACTAGAAGGCGTGCCTTCTCTGCCATAGCGCCTGCCCTCTGGAATATTCTCCCTTCAGAGATCAGAGTCCCTGACTGTTGGCCTTCCATAAGGCCATGAAAACCTGGTTATGTGCCTGGGCCTAGGGCCCCGAGTGTGTTAAGGGCCCCGTTTCTTGGCTATATTAACATCCATACATTGTTTACTTGGTGACCATATATATTTATTTTGTACTTTTAATTGTTTTTAATTATTTTAACTGATTTATTATTTTATGAATGTAAGCTGCCCAGAGTCACTTGTTGAGATGGGCGGCTATAGAAATTCAATAAATGAAATGAAATAAATGAAAATTTCAGCCCTTTAGCTATAAAAGTCCCTCGGGCAGGGAAAGGAATGAAAATACTGTTTTATTCCTGTTTGGAACCATCTGAAATGGATCCCATCATCTCTTCTTAGATATGTGGATATCTGTCTCATTGCTGCTGTGAGGCAATTTGAATGAACATGCATGGGAAGGAAGGATCCCACCCAAAAAGCCTAATTTGCAAGCTGCAATTCTACGATTGAGGTTACCTACCAGGAATTGTGATGCTGATGCTAGGGAAAGTGGAAGGCAAAAGGAAGAGAGGCTGACCAAGGGCAAGATGGATGGACGATATTCTGGAGGTGACGAACTCAACCTTGGGAGAGCCGGGGATGGTGACGGCCGACAGGAAGCTCTGGCGTGGGCTGGTCCATGAAGTCACGAAGAGTCGGAAGCGACTGAACGAATAAACAACAACAACCAGGAATTAAGAAAGCGCTGTACATGTATGTGTGCAACACAGCTAATTTAAAATAAAAAAACCAAAAGCTTCCATTTGTATGGTACTTATGGTAGGCTTCGAACAGCCTCCTCTCTCCATTCAGAGAGCAAGCACCAGCGCAAAGCTTAATCACATCTGAAAAGGTAAGCTTTCCATGCAGCCTATGCCGTGTGTGCATGGAGCACAATGAAACCATCTGTCTTGTACTGATTGAGCTAATTGTCTGAAAAATGAATTTTCCATGCTTGTCCAAGCCAGCTGGGAGTAATGGAATAAAATAAAGTGCAGTAAAAGAAATGGGCAGCCTAACTCTCTGTTGGACTGAAAACTTCCATATTGCATAGGGCTGAATTTTCTATCCCTTGTAATATACCAAGAGCACATCCAAGCTCTTTTCCCAAGTCTGCAGCGAATGGCTGCTGCCCCTTTGCCAGCTATGATTAGATAATTGATAGAGAACTGGTAGGCCAGTTCTACCGTGAGGAAGAACAAGGAAATTGCTTCAAATTGCTCCAAACACTGGAGGGCAATGGCAACAGCTTCTCAGCAATTCCCCTCATAAATTCCCTGGCGTTGGGCGTTACACACACCCAATCCTCAAACTCCAGAACTAGCACTAACCCTCAAGTGTGGTGGAAAACATAAGTCATTGATAGCACTGAACTTAAATTCAGTTGTCAGCCCAGAGGATATTTATATGTGGAATACAAAGAATAAGGGGATTTCCAAGAGGGCAAGGAAGGTAAGCGAATCATAATATCATCAAGCAAATGATATAGTATGTAATTCACATCATTTGCACAACTACATTATGATACCCACAATATTGTTTTGATACCATTGTGGCTTCTACCAGTTGCCTATGGCACAGGAGGCAATACCTTGTACTTCTCAGGAGCAAAGTATCTGAGGTCACGTCTGATCTTTGCTAAACTGGGAAAATTGGTGTAGTGTTGCGATGAAGTTTAAGGTAAGACTGAAATCAGGGAGATGAGTATTAAAATGCTCCACTTGACTGTGGAGCCCACTTGACCATTTCAACCAGTCACATTGTCTCTGGACTAAGTAACCTCTTAGTTCTTGATGGGATTAAGTGAAGGGCGATGTTTATATTTGTTGCCTTGAGCTTTCAGTAGAAGGATGGGATATACATTCAAATAGTAATCATCATCATCATCATCATCATCATCATCTTAGTTGGGTTGAATCTGGTGAGGCAAAGCCCTTGATTCTCATGCCAGGGAAAGCTATTTTGTGAACAAGGGATGGTTGGCAGAACTTCACCGCAAGAAAAGAGCAGCTAAAAATATGTCAACTTGAAAAGGCAGAAGGAAGAGATCCAGGATCTGAACTAGAAGTTCACACACACATTAGGGCAGGTTTATTTGTGCTGTTTTGCACAGAACCTCTTTGTGCATATGACTTCCTAATAAAATTACATCAGCCCCCGCAGTCAGAGCAGAAACAGGTATCCACTCTATACACAGCCACTCAATAATCACAATTTTTATCTATTGGCAGAGGGTTCATTCAATGGACCCTGATAGGCTACCCAAAATATGTTTAGCTGAACAGATAACTATGGCTCAGCCCACTTCTTGGGTAAGCTGACTTACCAAAGTTATCTTACAGCATGGGTTTTCCACCCAATATTTACCCTTAACTGCCTCCCAGGCAAAGAAAATTTTTAAACAGAGAGTCTTAGATATCAGTGCCAAAACAGACATGGAATTATTGGCAAAAAATAGATCTTTAAATTGGTTGGCTAAGAAGATACCAATGATACCAAAGAAGGTCAATCAATCAATCAACCAATAGAAATCAGCTATGGTAGGATCTAGGAATCAATCCATATTTATATCAATCAGTCTCTTTCTCCCTTTGCATGATAATGGACTTCTTGTCATTAGTTTCTCAACCTGGGCCATTTTAATAATGGTCTCAAGCTCTTTGCTTCCAGCCTTGCCATCTTCCAGGGCCACAACTGGGGGGGGGGGGGCAAGCGCTTGGGGGGGGCACCAAAAGTCCTTTGTGTTAGGCCTGCGGTGTGAATCGGGATTTAATCTCACGCTCACGCAGGTTCCTTGTGGGTGGAGCCCACCACTCAAGCAGGCAGGAATGGCTTTCATGCGCCCGGCTCCTCTGACAAACTAGCGATCACCAGAATGGGAGGGCGGGGGCTCGCTTGCTCTTCTCTCTCTCGTGCTTGGGAAAATGTTATGCAGGTTTGTACACACGCCGTAGTGCGAGTAGGGGGGCGTGGCAGAACTTCTCATTTTGGGGGGGCGCAGAATCCAGGGGGGGGGGCACGGAATCCATGTTTGCCCCGGGTGATAAAGACCCTAGTTCATCTTCAGCCTATTACAAAGCCTTGAGAGGCATTTTTCCTTTGTTTTTAATTGCTATCTTGCATATGTCCATATCTAGAAGACTGGTAAGCATATAATTACTGTAACTCGTTTCTATCCAATATTTCTTCTATGGTGGCTATCAAGTCATTGCTTATGATTGGGCTGGGGGACTGGTGCGGCTCTCAGAATATTGCTGAACTAAAATTCCAACATCTCTCAGGAGTGGCAGGAATTCCTAGGAGGACATCAAATTTCTCATTCCTGATTTTTCAACTTGCTTTCGAACAACTAGCCGGACAATGCTTGAGCACAATCTCTTGTACTCTTAGACTGCAATGGAGAAAATGCCAGGCTACAGATGCTGCAATATTGACATATATGCCCACTTTGAAGCCTGAAAGAAGTCTTCTCCTTCTCAGCTAGCATCCTTATTGGGCTGAAAACCTCAGGCCTTATTCACACCACTGAATGCAACAAGAGCTCATTATAAAATAATTGAAATAATCATGTGCTTTCCATTCACTGCCTCTAGAGAGCACTGTTCAAATTTCAGCCAGATATATCTACTGAAGTTGCTCCCATACAATGGATCCATAAAAGAGGGAAGGGAAGGGAAGGGAAGGGAAGGGAAGGGAAGGGAGAGAAAAGATGAATCATATAGAATACAATGAAATTTCCTCCAAATAAACAAGGTTCACCAAAGTGGTGAATAGAACATTTCCTACTGCAAATGTCAGTGGGTGTAGGCATCACCTTTCAGTTGCTAGGGCTGATCTTACTATGAAGCAGGGTGAGATGACTGCCTCAGGTTGCAGATGCTGTGGGGAAGCAGGCTGTCAATAGCAGCCACAGATACTGGAGACTGAAGCTGTGTGTACCATATGGTCAGCCTTCCATCCCTGAGCTGCGGTAAAGGATGTAGTTGCACCACCTCTGTGAAAGAAGAATCAAGATCCAGTCTGGACTGTCTGGGCTCATGAAATGGAGCAATGTCATTTTGTCCCTTATCTCGGGCAGTGAAAAGCCACACTGGGTAAAATTCAGAACAATTGAGTCATGTCAATGGGATTGATAGGAGTCATCTTCTCTGAGTTACACCCAGCGTTAATGGGACTAATTAATGGATGCCAAATTCTTTGGAAATCTTAAAGACTTACTTTCAAATTAAACATTTAATGTATCTAGATGTTGGAATTTAACTATCCTTCCCAGCTACTATTAAACCTATTTGCATTCTATGCTACCGTTCTGACCAGGTATTAAATAATATGATTTTACTGTCTATGCAGTTTCCTTTTTTTGCTGAGCAGACTTAAAAGGAGGCATCCCAGCTAATGCCATTCAATTCACTGGATAAGGTCTTGAAATGGGAAAAACCAATATGAATAGATTTTCCCTATGGAAATCAATTATTTTTTAGGAACGGAAAAAGCAGCAGAAACTTAACATTTCATTGCCAAGTAACAACCAACTTAAAGCTTGCTTGTGCAAAATCCTGTTTATGCATATGGACAGGAGGAGCCAATCCAAGGACTGTTGCCAAAAATAAAGCTGCAGAGAGAATCCCAGATGCATCTTGTTGAGAAAAGGGGAATGCTGGGTATCCAAGCTAACATTATGCAGAAACCAAGGAGAACTTTCTGAAGTTAGGCTGCTAGATTCCAGAAAAGCTAGAAATGAGAGTCTAAGACACCCAAGTGCTTTTTAAGGGTGTAGGTTTTTTTCATATGTTTCCATGCAGAAAGTACCCTGAAACACAAAAATCACGTTTATTGGGGAAAACACACCATGATCTAACCTTGCATATATGCATGTGTACACATCCACAAGCATATTAATTAAGGGACCTAAAGTATCAAAAATTACCTAGTGAAAATATTTGGGGAATACAGTAAATAGTTCACTGAAAATATCATTTACCTAACCGCTGTGCCTTCAGTGGGATTTTTGCAAAGAGTTACTTATACTGTATAGTAAAGGTAAAGGTTCCCCCCCGCACATTTGTGCAGTCGTGTCCGACTCTAGGGGCTGGTGCTCATCTCCGTTTGTTAGCCAAAGAGCCAGCGCTGTCCGAAGACGCTTCCACGGTCATGTGGCCACATGACGCGCACGGAACGCTGTTACCTACCCACCGAAGTGGTACCTATTCATCTACTTGCATTTGCATGCTTTCGAATTGCTAGGTTGGCAAGAGCTGGGGCGAGAGCGGGAGCTCACTCCGCACGCAGGACTAGGGATTCAAACCTCCGAACTTGCGATCTACAAGCCTGACATCTTACCTGCTGAGCCACCATGCCCCATACAACTTATACTGTATATGTGCTAGTATATCCTGGTAGATGCTGTATGTTGGACCAGAGCTTCTATAGGCAACCTTCCCCCACCCCACCCCGCTTTGGATATGGCCCACAGAGACCTCCAGAAGTCATCAAATTGTCATACTTAATGTGACAGAAGGGGGAAATTATTCAGTACATGATTGTAGAAAAATCATACTAATTATATTTAATTTTAGATAAGCTGAAGTATACACAAAATGGAATCCAAATTAGGTTTTCTCCTGGCCCCACCTATTACTCTTTGAAGCATGGCTACCAGAACCTTATTCAAAAGCCATGGGCAGGCTTTAATGTAGAAAGTCATATGTCTCAGGTTTATCTGCTTGGATTCAGGTACAGTGAGGTTACTTGGTGACGTAGATTTTGAAAGATGCACAAACTTTAAGTTCTTGATTGCTGAATGTCTTATGAATATGGAGGTGCTCAAGGTGGGAACACTTAGCCATGGTGATGATGTTGGGTTTCCTCTTTCTTTCACACGTTTAGGCATTCTAAAAAGGGACTTGCTTGAGTTGAATTGTGCCCCAATAAGGTTTTGCACTTCTGGACCTGGAAGAAATCTCCTGAATCACCGGAGGGGGGGAAAAATAAGAAATCAAAATATTTGAAAATATATGTGACTGGTAATATTAACGTGTGTGCATTTTATATGAAATATTTTATTTTAATCAGTCACCTACCAATTATAGCAAACATTGTGAATGAAGACTTGATATCCAAAATGGCTATGCAACTACCTGTATATAGAAACCAAACCAGCTGAGATGCATAGAATCCAGCAGTGTATTTCTATACTTTGGCAGGGTGGGAGAGTAAATTTGGTGGGTGTAGTAGGGAAATGATATACAATTACACCATTGCCCATTAACCTTTTGACCATTAACTTATTGACTCATTCAAGGCCCTTACTACCAGCACTCATGATTCCCCTAACAAGTGTGATTTAGTTTAATCATATAAAGCCTAGTAGATGATTCATGCATAGTATGCTTAATAAAATTTCTTTTTAAATGATTACCTTTTTTTCAATTATCCTATATTTATTTTTTGCCCCTCAGGGAAGTGGGGAAAATGACAAATATTGGCAACCAGAAGAATATATATGTTTGGGTCTTTATGCCTCCCACTTAATTGCCAATCAGCTAGAGAACAAAAACAATACATTTATGGACTGTGTTTTAATATGTGGAAGTGCAGGGACCATTAAATCAGACCAAGTGGTATATGATACATAAGAAACATTAGAATTCTTTTTAAATGTTCTAACAGTATTAGCATTGCTTGTACTCATATTTCTTATAAGTAGCAGAACTATTTCTGTTGTTGTTGTTGTTGTTGTTGTTGCTGCTGCTGCTGCTGCTGCTGCTGTTGCTGTTGCTGTTGCTGTTGCTGTTGCTGTTGTTATTGTTATTGTTATTGTTATTGTTATTGTTATTGTTATTGTTATTGATGTGCATGCTAATGAGCCATAAAAAGCAAGAATCTCTGTGCTGAACTGAAGCCCAAAAAGTTGGATTTAGACTTTCTTCTTTGTAAGTTTTGCACATAAGAAGGGAGACTAGAATTTGGTGCCCCCTAGTGAATCTCTTATCTTTTTTAGCTGGAGGGTGACTGTCACTGTCCCCCTCCACAAGAACTTAGAAACCCGACCTTTCAGGGTTCTAAAATCCTAGAAAGACCCTCTATTATTATAAGAGACAATTTTTCTGTAGACCCTCACCCTCCTTAAGAAGATGACGATCAGAAGTGCGATGCAAAATGAGAAGCAACTTGCCCATCTCTTCATACATGTCTTCCATGCAAGTTGATATGCAATAGATCATTCTTCTGTGGGGGTTTTCTCTTTCAAATTCATTTGGCTCAACAAGTAAAGCTCTTCTGCTTAGCCCTTGTGCAAATATTTATTAATATAATGCCAAGATGTGCCTTGCAATTTCTTCAGAGTTTTCTTCTCCTGCTTTTCTGTTATGCTCAGCGTGCTTGAGACTTTCTTTGCAGTGTCTCTGGGTTCTTGTGCTGTCTTTATTACTGGAGTTTGCAGTGGAGACTACTGCAGGCATGGCTGTTTGCTAGTGCACATTTTTCCATTCCATGAAGCTTCCATGACTGCCTCTACTTCCCCAACCTAGAAAAGCCTTCTAGGAGAAGTTTCCTCCCAAGTTTTCCCTTGGGATTTAGTTGAAACATGGGAAAGCAAGGAAGCTCCAGAGTAATGGAGAAAGGCTGCTACCATGAAAGACAGGACATATTCTTGTTTACCAGCTCAACCACATTGCCTCCAGGAGAATCTCAGCAAAATTCTCTTCTTTCCTGAAATAATTTTGAAGAACACATTCTAGTCCATCGAAGTGGTAGAAAGGAATCCAGAATTTTTCTGCATGGTACTGACTTACTTACTTCTTTCTCTTTGCCTTCATTATTGGTCCACTAATTGCCTGTCTCCATTTTCTTGTAGATGTTTCATTATAGCAAATCCCCCACTCACTTGTACTGATGATGTTACCCAGTTGGGTAATAAAACATCTGCATGCAAACAACCAAGCTCAGAGAGCACCAAGGACTCCACAGTTCAACCCTGAACTACAGATATTCTCTTCTATTGGAAACATTGATCTATTTGCAACTTCTCAATTTCTCAAATGAATAAAGTGAAATTGCACCGAGCAACAGAGAAGAAGCCGTGGCTCATAGTGACCTACAAATAGCCCCCACCACCTAATTTGGGCTTTGCTATCTCCACTGGAAAGGTCATGTAGGGATGGTCTTTGCTGAGATATTAGAAAATGTGGCTGTTCAGAGTAGGTCATATTGGACTAAGACGGAGCAATAAACTGAGTTCTTGGGGTGGGAGAATTATGCAGCATTCATTAATTTTTGAAACTCCTACTTCAGGATTTACACTTTCATAAAATTTGTGATGCAATTTTCCAATGGGAAAATATGCATCTGTATATTGCACTAAGAACCCCTGCTTGCCAAAAATGCTGCCTTGATCAGGCAACGCCACAAGGTTGATTTGTGCTGCCAACATTGGCAGCCAGATCTATTGGGAACAATGATTCTATTTTATTTATTTATTTATTTATCCAAATTTATTTATCCAAATTTAGAGGCCACCCCACTCCTTAATGACTCTGGGTGGCTTACAAATAAAAAAGAAAAACAACACATGGACATAACAAGCATAACAAAACAGGTCATCAACAAGTACAGCCAGCACTGTCTCCATATGCACCTTGGTCTGAAACCTGACTGAAATGGGTCCAAATAATCTGCTTTCTCCAGAGTCTTTTGAAGCTCAGCTTCAAAACAACACAGTCTGGATTTGGAGCTCCAACAGGATTGGTTGGTCCTATCTAAAAATGTCTTTCTGAACAGTCTCTTATCCAGTCCAATCAGCAAGATATCTTAATCAAATAGGTAAAGGTTCCCCCCGCATATTTGTGCAGCCATGTTGCATTGTACTGATCCTATTATGCTGTTTTATACCAGAAATGGTTTCATTTTATCTACACCTATTGCTGTCTGAGCAATATGACTCTGTCTCAATGAATGTACTGTAGCTAAATACTGTTTCGTTGTTTGTAGTATTTGTCATAACATAAGCAGCTTTTAGATGTCATTTTGGCCAAACAAGCTAATTACTTATTTTAGTTTTATTCTGTTTCATCTTTAATTAGTCAGCCATACATAGGTTTCACAGTTTTGTATACTACTGTTAATTTTCACGTCTCCCTAATGGGAATTGTATGTTTTAATTTTGAAGTTATTTTGAACTGGTCCATTTCTGTAATAAAATAAACTGAACTGAACTGACTTTCCATTCTAGTCCTGAAGAGGTCAGAAAATAACTGAAGCAATTTATAGGATCTGGCACCTGAGAGAATAGCTTACTAAAAGTGATGGCTGGTGATTCCAATAAATTAGCATTAGTTTGATGCTGCAAACACAGTACAGATAGTCTGTCCAGACTAAGGCACCCGACCTGGCTTGGCAGCATCCATGACTCAAGGTAGAATAGTCCAATTTCACACTGTATATGTAGGCTGACCATACGTCCCGTTTTGAATGGGACAGTCCCGTTTTTTTTAGCATTTTTCAACTGTCCCGTCGTTTTAATAAAAATCTAAATTTTGTCCCCCTTTTTAAACCCAGCAGGAATGGCACGGAAGGAGGATCCGAGCCGGAGCTGCTGATTGGAGGCAGCCCGGAAGAGGAAGCCCTCCCGCCTATCAGCGCGCGGCAAAGAATAGAACAGAACAGAACAGAACAGAACAGAACAGAACAGAACAGAACAGAACAGAACAGAACAGAATACTTTATTGGCCAAGTATGACTAAACATACAAGGAATTTGTCTTCGGTGCAAGAGCTCTCAATAATAAATTATACAATCAAGAAAAGAAAAATTAAGAAAAAATAATACTAGAGCTATTTAACTAACACATACTCATATTTAAGGGAGAATTAAGGGACAATAATACTGCATCTGTTGTCTAGCATATGTTCACATATAACAGAGCATTACCGGTCACATCTTAGCAGTCATGTGTTATCATACAGCATCAATCATTTCCTCATGCTACATTAAGAAAAGTTCAACAGAGTGGAGAGGTGGAGAGGAGGGCGATTGGCCAGGTGGGAGCCAATTGCACGGACCAGGGGGCGGGGTTTGCAGGCAGGAGCCAATCGCGTGGACCAGGGGGGCGGGGACCCCTGTCTTTTTCATGAATATGGAATATTACATAAGACCCCGTCCCGTTTTGCCATCCCAATGTCCTGTTTTTGTCTCAAGGAAATATGGTCAGCCTATGTATATGGATATCTTCCCTACAGGAACAATCGAATCAAATTATCCATTCAGTCGTATCTGACCCTTGGTGATTCCATAACAGGCACATAAATTGTTCCACCTTGTAACAGTTCCACCTGATGGAAATCCTTCTGCTGCCAAAGTTTAAATATTCTTCCATCAGGCATCAGTTACTTCAGATGTTAATTTCTGTAAAAGTCATGCCATTGTGTTTTGTAGCCTGCAACTTGGCTATGAATGACAGAGCTCCAGATATTCTCAAACAACTCCACTTTCAAGGAATTACCTCTACATCAGGGATGTGGTACCTGTGTCCCTTCAAACATTGCTAAATTACAACTTCCAACATTTTTCACCATTATCATGGTGGCTAAGGTAGCTGGAATTGTAATTCAGCAACACCTGGGGGTGGGGGTTAACATATTCATTAATTCATTTTAGAGTAGATACATACCCACTAGTTCATACAAGTTCAGGTGGCTCTTTACACCTGTCCTTTAGCCCTGTGAAATGGGTTCAGTCAGGTCACATAAGGCCTAAAAATGGGGAACGGATGTGAGTATAAATGGCCACTTCAAATTCTGTCTCCTCAGTTCCTCACCTTCCTGTTTTGGGTGAAAAGTTATGGAGAGGCACATAGATACCCCAGGCTGGTATACAATATTGCTTTCCTCTGGATAAATGTGTACAAACAAAACCTAAACATATTTAGTTATGACTTGGTCCCAGAGCTTTCAATGCATCTTGCCACCCAATGAGTATTCACTGATTAAGATTCCTGCCCAATTTAATTTTTCTAGGAGACACTAATGACAAAAAAATAGTTCTGATATTTTGCTGACTGCATTTCTATTCTGTTGGGTTCCCCAAGAAAGCTGACTCCATTCATATTAACAACTGTCCATGAACATACCATGCTTGTGTCCATACTTGTAAACTTTTTGCCTCCCCTTTGATTAAAATTTGGTATGGCTGTCAGCAGGAGCGCTAACAATGCCAGAAACACTGTCTACTATCCTTCAGGAGACTTTTTGGCCATCCTATAAAGAAGAGATATAAATACCCACAATGCCCATCGACAGCCCAGGCTTGTTTTAAACTGTAGGATGAAAAATGTCAATAAAATAGGATGTTGTCATGGGAAATGAGGGATGTTGAAAAGTTTCGCTCTTTGATCTGTGTCACTTACTCTCAAGAGCAGTACAGAAATACATCTTTGAGACCCATCTAGGATTGTCTGAGAGGCTGATTTGACAAAATTCTTTTTCCAAGAGGCACAAGGGGAGGTCTGGATTTCACTAAGAGGATTCACTGCCAAAGTAATTCATTTGAGGAACACAAAAACCTGAAACAGAACACTTGAACACATTGATGTGCTTAGTACATTTCTAGACAGCTGTCCCTCCAAGGAACTCAGGTTAGAAAATATGGTTTTTCCTTTCTTCTTCCTTATCCTTTTGCCCCAAATTGTCCTCAGGTTATTTTGAGAATTAGTGACTGACCTATGGCAAAAGTTACTTGGAGGCATGGATGATTTTGGGATCTTGCCTTTCTCCTGCATTAATTTAAAAAAAAAGAAGAAAGAAAGAAATCTCCTCCATCACAGTTTATGCACATTTTGTTAAATTCTTGCTGAAAATAAGCCAAACAGAGTTCTCATTATAGGATGAGAAATAAACCATGTTCAGTTTAATGTATCTTAAATCCAAATAAGCATATACATAGAGCTGCCACCTAAACACTTCTCCATGAAGAAGACTTTCAAAAATTAAATTTTGCTGGGTTAATCTGAACTAAACTGTGGCTTTAGATGTGCCAAACCAAGATAAAGGAAAAGAGACAGGGAAGAAAATGAGAAGATGCATATCTTGCTCCAGTGGAACTTCCAAAGTTTCCCCCCCCCCATTATCATTAGGTCAATTATGCACCAATCATTAACATATTTGCTGGGTAATATGTTTAATTAAATAATATGCGAGTTACTGCTGGGTGATGTCGGGCCCAGACCAAGAACTCACTCTGGCATCACCATCCCAGCATTAGAGTATACATTTATATCTACTGCAACCTTACTTAATTGGTTGTGTGGCATTTCCACTGGAATCAAATGATTCAAGTTACTTCTAACATATCCCATTGATTTCAGCACATTTAATCTAAATGTAGTGTTGCTTTTAAAGTCTATTAAGGAGAAGTGGAGGGCAGCAGACCACATTAAATATATTTAAGATAGTACCAAGATAAATTTTCCCTCCCCTAAACCTCCCTTAAATTTTACTGTAAGGATACAGGGCATCTAGCAACCTGTGTGGCAGGTGGTGAACCAGGCCAAACGTTCAATGGGTGCCATTTTTCCTCTAAGGGAAGTTAAGGATGGAAAACATTGTCCTCACTGGTACCTTTTAAGGGAGCTCCTTAACATCAGGAGAAAGGAAGACAATATGTCCTGTCTTCAGAAGGTATTTGCAGGGAGGGTGGAATGGACTTCTCAGAACAAAAATATTGGGAGGGAGGGAAGGATGAAGATAGAGATGATATATGATAGATAGATAGATAGATAGATAGATAGATAGATAGATAGATAGATAGATAGATAGATAATGATAGATAGATGATAGATAGATAGATAGATAGATAGATAGATAGATAGATAGATAGATAGATGATAGATAATAGATGATAGATAGATAGATAGATAGATAGATAGATAGATAGATAGATAGATAGATGATAGATAGATAGATAGATAGATAGATAGATAGATAGATAGATAGATAGACAGCAGTTTTTTTCCTCATCAAACTTCCAGTTTTAGTTCTCCCCCAAAGGAGGATCTAGACAAACATTTAATTCAGTTTTTATATAAAAAGTAGCAAAGGCAGACATCTAATGGAGCAGCTGAACTTTCAGTTCCTCTCTTTTTCTTCCCAGAAACATCCTATGGTCTTTTTTCCTCAATTGAATGCAGATGAAAAAGGTAGTTTATTGGGAGCAGAAATGGTTGCATCCATTGTTTGCTAGTCTCACCCATACCAATTCTGGTATGGTGCATATCTATAAATGCTTGTAGTCCTCTAAATCTGATGTATCATAAAACGTCCCATAAGGTTAGGCCATGTTGGCTGAAAGAGAACTGCCTTAAATCTATATTGTTGGCTATAAAAAAAAAGCATGCCCTGAAACAGCAGTTTTCCTATCAATGCGAGCCAAAACAATTAGCTGAATTTACTATCCCAAAGCTCTTTAAAATAATAAACTACCTCAGTCAGTGATGGGCAGATTTTCAACTTTAACCATGGCAGGATGTAACATGGACTAGCAATAAAATTCAAACAGGAATAGGAAAGCTGAGGCATTTCAGATGTTACTGAATCACTTATTCCATCTTTTCAGCCTATGTTGGCTGTGGCTGGGGTATGTGCCCAAGCTAAACTGGAAAGTGTTATGTGATTTAATACCTGTTCCATTTCCAATAGCCATTTTGGAACCCCACATCTGCATTCTTCAAGCAGAAAGAACACTGTTCGCCTGTGAGATCAGTGAGATCTACACATTTGCATCAACATGTTGAAACTGCCAAAGAATGAGATCCAGATGTTGTCCCCAGGAGCTCAAATGGAAAACTACACTCAGTTGCAGAGATAGAACAGTTCAAGGTTCAGTTACACAGAATAATGGTTGAGTGACAGGGGATTTAAGTATTCTTACTGAAGATTTTCATGCTTTCCCTGAGGGCAGCAAAGAATAAAATAAATCAATGTAAAACAATCCATATATAAACATATATTCAAATGAATCAGGGATGTGGGTTCATGTAATGTGCCCACTCACATTCCCCTTTTTCACTTTCCAAATAACACTTGGAAACTATTTCTTACAAGATGACTTTACAAGTCATCTTGTAATCTCTTTAAAAATCTTTTTTTCATTTTCTGTTTTTTCACTTTTTTCTTTTTTGTAGTTTTTATCTTTGCTTCAAACTTAATAAAATTCTTATTAAAAAAAAGAAACTATTTCTTGTTCACTTTTTTCCCATACAGTATTTATGCAAATTGTCACGTTTGCCTTCCTACCCGCCCCCCACCCCACATATCTTGAAATTTGCTAAATATCTCATTTTTTAAAATCCTCAGATATTTTTAAATGGATAAACAAGGAGTTGTGGAAGATGATTTAGTGATGTCTCTTAAGGGCCAAACTATCGGGGTTATGGCTAGAGAGTTTCTTTTATACATGAGCACAACCAGTTTCTCCTGAACTTACTTCCAAAAGGACATTTGTATTTTTGACCACAACCATGCAAATGAAGCTCATTAATGGTTGTATGCAGTCTGGATCTCTCTGAACTAGTAGCTCTGACTGAAGGTGCATATGTATTCTCACAGATCCTTAGGCCACATATGTGGTATCCCCATTAAGCCAGCTCTATCATGCAGCTTTCATTAATTCTGGAATACATGTGTTTTAAGAAGGAAAAAGGAAAAAATACTTCGTAGTTATTTTTTCCCCATAAAAATATGGGCAAGATCATAGATGCCTGAAATTTCTGAAGGCTTATCACTCCCTTTACCATCCAGTGCAGTGTTTCTCAACCTTGGCAACTTTAAGATGTGTGGACTTCAACTCCCATGCTGTCTGGGGAATTCTGGGAGTTGAAGTTCACACATTTTACAGTTGCCAGAGTTGAGAAACACTGATCTAGTGCCTTCAAGGTACACTGATATCTCCTAGAACTCCCAGCCAGCAGGATTAGAATCCAAACCAGTTGGAAATTCTGGGAGTTGTTATCCAACACATGAGATGGGAGAAGATGGATTAGTGTACTAATCCTCACGGTACCATCCTATGTATGTTTACTCAGAAATCTCCCTTACTGTGTTCAAGAGGGCTCACTCCAAGGTACATGTGCGTTGGATGGAAAGTCCAGTTTTCTTCTGATTAGTTCTTTCTTTCTTTCTTTCTTTCTTTCTTTCTTTCTTTCTTTCTTTCTTTCTTCTTTTTTAAATAAATTTTATTAGAATTTTAGAATACATAGTTAAAAGTTAGAAAAAGAAAAAGAAATACAAATACAAATACAAAAGAAAAGAAAAGAAAAGAAAAGAAAAGAAAAGAAAAGAAAAGAAAAGAAAAGAAAAGAAAAGAAAAAGTGTAGTAAAGTAAAAGAAAAAGAAAAAGAGAAGTATGAAACATAGGTAACTTCCAATCTATCCCTGGTCATGAGAACAAGAAAATCTGTGCTAAGTGCTAGTTTTTCATGCAATAGATAAGAATAATTCTTTGTCTAATATACCCTATTATATTTATAGCCTAATCTTCAAATCCCCATGTAAGCTTCGCCCCTCCTGCATTTCGCAAATAGTCAGGTGGGACTATCTTTCTTTCCAGCACCATCCAACTCTAATCCAAGAATGGATTTTGCCTCATTGCCAGATCATTTTCAACCCTACCCCCACCATGCAAAAAAAAAAGTTCTGCTTTGCGCCACTACTAAAGTCCAAATCACAATGCCTATCACTTACTCTATCATTGATTTACAATACTGACTAGCGATGCATGAAAAATTGGCCATGTTCTTGTCACTGGCCCATGAAATTGCAGCAGTAAGCTAAACTGTACATCTGCAGCTTTTTAAAAGCCCTCTTCTTCCAAACTCACTTTGTGTAAGGGGATCCTACTCCTCAACTTAAACTGTCAGTGAGCACTTAGGCAAAAGAAATGACCTATTCTTCATACACTTATTAAACTTGCTAACCACAGCTTAATGGTAGGGGAGCAACTACTTGATGATTCCTATGATTTTAAGAGGAATTCAGGATAAAGAATTATTTTAAATTTTTTGATGGTTATGTTATTAAGCCTGGAAAAATATTATTGATTCTAACAGAGATGCATAACTCAGGGCCTTGCAGATGTTTTGGAAATACAACTCTAATGTTGATCACCACTGGTTATGCTGGCTGAGGTTGCACTGAGTGGTAGTCAGCAACATCAGGAAAGCCACAATTACACCCACAGATTTCCATTATGGTGAAGGATTGGCAATGATTTGTCTCCACAAAGCTATGGACCTCATTTAAATGTTCCCCCAATCACAGGAGAACTTATTACTCACAATCAGGAACCTCTGGACCTGCCACAAAACTCAACAGATTTTGTCCTAGGTTCAGTCTCTGCCAAATAGGGCAAGAACATTTATTGCCTTAACTCTGGTGACCTGGTGTTAATCAGTGCATAGAATATTGGGCTAGAAAGACTGATGCAAAGTAGGCCATTTTTCTCTGTTTCTAAAGTCATTAGAATTCTGGGACTTCCATTAGTTATAGCTAATTTAAGTTCCATTAATTCCAGTACGTTCAGCATGACTTAGTTGGATCCATCCCAATGGCAATTCAGAATTTGGCAGATAAAAGCTTCTTTGAACAATGTTGTAACTGTCATTGAAAATACATTATTATTATTATGGTTGGTTGCACAGTCAGCCAGATGTTTAGACTGGATTTGGCATTTTCATCCACCTATCAAGTCCTTCCCAAGGACCTGGGATAGGCAGATGTTGTTGTTTGATAGTGCTAAAGGTAACACCGCAGGATGTAAGCAGTTCCAAGTAAAGTTACCCTTTGCAATTGACTGTTGGTGATTTTGTCAATGCCGATGGTGTTCAAGTGGTGCTCCAGATGTTTTGGGATTGCACCAAAGGCTGGTGGTGCAATAGTAATCAACTATTACTATTGGTACTATCTTTGCTTTCTTTTGCCACACTCATTCTACTTCTATTTGCAGGTCTTTGTCCTTTGTGATTTTCTCCAGTTCTTTCTCTTCCATTTTGCTGTCTCCAGGTATTGCAATGTCGATATCCAGACTCTTCTGTCTGTTTTATCAACAATTATTAAGTTTGGGGTGTTAAGTGGCAGGTGCTTGTCTGTTTGAATTTTAAAGTCCCAGAGCACTTTAGCTTCTTCATTTTTTATTACTTTGTCTATTTTGTGGTCCCACCAGTTCTTGCTTGCAGGCAAATGGTATTTCTTGCAGATATTTCTATTATTATTATTATTATTATTATTATTATTATTATTATTATTGACTTCTTTGGAGATTTTATTGAAAGAGAATATCATCCCAGCTTTTTGTTTTGGGTGTTATTTGCTGGCACGTCTAAGTAGGTAAGTTTGCTGAAAAATGGTATTAAAAAATGATATTACTATAGCCTAGCAAATGACAGGATCATACCAGTTACATGAGCCTCTGCTCCTACTACCAACACAGCTGTAGAATTGCAACAGCTGGTAAATGCAACCCCTAGAAAGGATGTAGTACTACAAATGGATGATTGGAATACCAAATATTAAAAAAATAGTGGAACCTGGAATATTTTGATTGGGTAAACACAACACAGCAGGGATTAGGCTAATACAGTTTTGTTTGTTGCCAACACCTTCTCCTAGCAATGTGAATGCAGACCTACACCTGGACATTACATCTATTTCCAATAATAGGAATGGAAGATTGATAAATGCCATCTGGTCAGCTTGACATTTCCAGATTCAGATTGTGGAACAGGCTATGAATGATTGATGCCAAATAAAAAGGTGAAATTTACAAAATAAAAGGGAGCTGATATGCTAGAAAGATTTATCTTGGAGGACGTAATCAGAATAGAAGATCAATATAAGAAACAGATTCAGTGCGCTTAACTTAAGTGAAAGAGAACTTAAGAAGCAATAAAACAAATGTGGTAAAAGTGGAAGCAGAAAAATATATTCCAAAAATGTCATAGAAGAAAAGAACAAACTATTATAATAACCAGAGACAGAGAGAAGATGAAAGCCTTGACAATAAGAGGGATTTATAGTGCCTGAATGCAGACTTTTTTTAACCAGCATGCTTAGTGAATTCTCATTAAGGTAATGGGAAGGAATAGAAGATGGTAGATAGTTTTGTTTTTTTGAGTTCAAGAACAAGGAAATGAACAGTATGCTGGAAAATAAAGAGAAAATTAATCCTGCAGAGAAAGCTGATGGCAGACTTAGATAAGTTTATGAAGGATAAATATATTTCTGTGACAAATTAAAACAGTGGTTTTCCAGTGGTACTGTATGGCTATGAAAGCTTGACATAAGAGTGAAAGAAGGTCCCTTCAGATTACGGATTTGGAGATGGAGATGGTTACTGAGTTATTGTAACCATCTGAGTTATTGTAAGAAGGACTAACCAGTGAATCCTGGAAGAAATTATGACTGCTTTCTCCTTTGAGGGGATGAAGCAAAAAAATCACATATTTTGGGCAGGCAGCATGAGCAGAAAACAGATAAGAAAAAGTGTTTGTACTGGGAAAGGTTGACAGAAGTTGAAAAAGGGAGGACAATGAGGAAGGTGGCTGAGATCAAGGGTATCACTGCAATGTTTCTGGAGGAGCTGGAGATTGCCATCGGAGGTAGGTCAAGGAGAACATTTGTCCGTACAGTACAATCACTAAGGCCCAACTTAGCTAATATTCAGATTTGTTTTACAACCAACAAAAATGCTTGAAACATCTAGTGCTTCAGTTAATGAATAAAATTTCTACAAGATTCCTGCCAGTGGGTTACTGTAGACCAGACAAGAAACATGACCAGATGAGCTAATTCTACTTTATTGTAAGTCTACATTAACAGAATCTTGCAAGTCTGAAAGTTTAAATTTCCTGCCATCTCTTTTACAGCCTGCTCAGTTAGGGCAGATCCTTTTTAAGTTTCTTTCTCTTCCCATTATGCAGCTGTGGGCTACATACTTTCTTATCTGATCATTCCCTAGGTAGCAACTCTTCTCACTGTCTCCCAAGGTCATTCCCACATATCATTACATTTACTTATTTGTTAATTAGGAACACTGGTTTCTTTTCACCTTACATTTCATTAAAAAAAATTCAACTTACCTTCCTTTTCTCCTCAGCATCAAAGACACTTCATTTCTTCCTGTATTTAATTTGTCCTGATCCAAGAGATACTTTTGCTACTGTCACTGAAGAATCAGAAATATTAAGTATCTTCTAACATGCATATTAAGCAACATCAATGTTTCCTAAAGCATGTACAAGCAGAAGTAGCGGTGAACATGCTGATAACAGTATCTCTAAGGATGGCTCATATTTATAGAATGTGATTTAAAATTATCTCATAAACTTCAACAAGATGACAAGATTATAAGAGCTCATTGATTCACTTACCACCTTCGTGCTTTGAAGGGTATTAAATCTTTTATAGCATGGTTTATCTTGGCATTAATTTAGAATGCAGTTCATTGTCAACAACTGTGTGGCTAGGAAATGGGTGGAAAAATATGGGGATATTATGGGGTAAGCTGTTACCCTGTTCTACACTGCTTACTGCTGTAGGCTCTATCCTCCAAATTCTGATCCAAGTGAGGATGAAATTTGTCCTTGGGTTTGGTTGAGAGTTTTAGTATAAAATTAGACATGATCTAAACTTTGTAATATGCTTCCTATCATCACCTTTAGTTTACTCATAAATTTAAACTTACTGGACTTTAGAGAGAGCATTCCAGCACAAAAAATTGACCTTGGTTAAAGAATTGAGTCTTCCTGATGGGTGAAAACTATATTTCACTCAATGGTAGTAGTGAAACAAGTAAATATATTTACTGACTTGTTTGGACTATGCTTTATGTTGCCTTCTGACCTCCAGATATATTCAGATAGCAACATTCTAGGTTGCTAAAATAAATGATTATTCCATAGCAAATAACGGGAGTGCGCTAGATATGTTTGCAGTACTAATTCAGATTAAATGCTACAGCACAAAATGCTGGTCCAGTTGTAGAAGAATATTGCCTTAAATTTATTCTAGCTATTTTTCAGATGGCATCAAGATCCTCAGATAACACCATTGTCAAAACTGAGGAAAGTGCCTTACACTGAATCAGACGTTTAGTTTATATTTTCCAGCCTAGAATATTGCTCAAGTCTAAAATACTCTCCTGATTTTAAATTAGCTGGTATTCTTCCAAAGTAGAATTTATACATTGCATATTCTTTGTTTATTACTCTCATAATTTTTAACCTTGTACAGAGCAGTACAGAGGCAATGTTTGTCACAGTTTATTTCCCCTCAATGCATTCATATATTCCTCCTCTCTGTGCCAATAGAGAATTTAATGGATTATTAAAATAGTACCAAAAGTGCCAAGATTTTTTTTTATGCCTGTAGATAACATAGTCCTATCAAGATTCTTTTTGTAAAGAGTTTACCAAATTGCAGGTATTTTGGTAGACCACCAAGACAGCACTCCAAAAAGAATAACTATCATGATGATGCATATCCCAGAATTAATCTTTTTTTCCATACTTTTCAATACACTAAACCAGGGCAATTTAAAAGGTAACAGTTGCATTGCCCAATGTACTTAATTTTAAATTTGGTTAGGGTTTTTGTGTTCTTTTGTGCCTTAGCAAGTGTATGAACTCAGCCCTTTGATTAGTTTATGATTCACTGCATTATGTAATCCCAGAAAATGTGTTCACTTAGTAACTAAATTAAGCTTGCTGGGTAAATGCACTCCTTGATTGCTAACTATTAGCCATGGGATGCTGTTGCATAACATTAAACCACTGGAAAGCCTTGTTGACAAATAGAATTCCACTTAGTGCACCTGTGTTTCCTATTGTTCCCCACAAGAAAAGCCCTGCAAGGTAGGCAGGGCTGGAGGAAAGTGACTGTCCCAAACTCACCCAATGAGCTTCTGAGGCTGAAGATGGAATAGGACCTGGGTCTCCCCACTGCCAGTCCAAAGCTTCAACAATTGCACCACCCCTGGCTTTGTAAGTAGGCAGCATCTTAATAACTGAGGATTATTAGTTGGCATTTTGGATAAAGGAGGAGGGTGTAGTCATCTTTCTTTCCAATAATCAACTGAATATGCTTTTAACCAGACAAGAAGAGAAGCAGACTAGCCTGTCTTGTTTTGTTTTGTTTTGTTTTTTGTTTTGTTTTGTTTTGTTTTGTTTTAAGCCTGGTTTCATTGAAGAGAAAGGTTCATGACTGGCATCTAAAATCTACAAAAACTTTCAGTTTCAAAAGAGGCATCTCTTCAGCAGTTTTTAATGTGAAGTGTAATGGTTAGAATGTTAACTTTTTGACCTCATAAGAAGCTCTGTGATTCAGCATATTTCTAGTGTAACCAGCAGGGGACTTGGAACGGCATAGAAGTTGCCTAACTATTGTCATTACTAGGGTTTGTTGTTTATTCGTTCAGTCGCTTCCGACTCTTCGTGACTTCATGGACCAGCCCAGCCAGAGCTTCCTGTCGGCCGTCGCCACCCCCAGCTCCCCCATGGTCGAGTCCGTCACCTCCAGAATACCATCCATCCATCTTGCCCTTGGTCGGCCCCTCTTCCTTTTGCCTTCCACTTTCCCTAGCATCAGCTTCTTCTCCAGGGTATCCTGTCTTCTCATTATGTGGCCAAAGTACTTCAGTTTTGCCTTTAATATCATTCCCTCAAGTGAGCAGTCTGGCTTGATTTCCTGGAGTATGGACTGGTTTGATCTTCTTGCAGTCCAAGGCACTCTCAGAAGTTTCCTCCAACACCACAGTTCAAAAGCATCTATCTTCCTTCGCTCAGCCTTCCTTATGGTCCAGCTCTCACATACTAGGGTACTGAAGTGGAGATGCTGGTTCAGATTACAAGTATTAAGGTGAAGGGTTCAGTACCATGGAGAGCACTAATGCATTCATTGCATGGACAGTTTACTCCTAGTATTTAACATCAATAACAATCTTTTTTTAGGCTAAGAAAGTGGCATGTTAGGGGAGGGAAGTTGTAAAAACAGAGACCTTCCTTAAAATTAAATTAAATATAATTATTTCCTATGTATTCTTTTTGTCTGTCCCCCTCCTATCTGGCTACTTTGAAGTTGGCTCTGGAAGTTCTACCAAAGGCTTGGGGGCAGACACAGAGTCTGGAGCTGTGGCTTGTGCACCTACTTTTAATAGCCAGGTCAGAAGAGTCTGCCTAGAAACCCTGTCATCTTTAGTTCTGTCACCAATATAGAGCAGCTGGCATCCTTTTCATGTGGATTCTGGCTTCTCCAAGCGTATTGGAGAATGCTCCTTGGGTCTTTTTATTTCAGTCAAGGAATCCAAGCTCCACTTCTTAAAGTCAGAAGGCAGTGGTATCTTTGGGAGATGGCTGCCTGACCTGAATGTGAGTTCCAATATATGCTCCAGCGCAGGACTGCACTTGATTGTGATGCGTCTTTGGCGTTGCTTCAGTCTCTCCAGCCTGGACCATGACATGGACTTCTGCTAATGTGGATCTCTGAAATGTTATGGTGACTTACTGAAACTGTATGCATGTTTAGAAGGCATTCCACTTAGTGCAATGTAAATTAATGAATACCTGCAGTTTGGCATTTGAATCAACTTCCTATGCAGGAAAAGAAAATAATACAATTTATAATTCATCTTAGAGGTTTCATTTATATTTAGAATGGCAGATATTGCTCATGCCCCAAGTCAGATCTGAGCAGGAAGATTTTTTTTTAAATTTTTTTTAAATGTACTCTAAATTTGCAGAGTGTCCTAATAGCACACTCCAGAGATAGGTGACTATCCAATGGAACTACAAGTAGTCACAACTATTTTTGAAGTGACCCTGAAATATACTTTCCCCCACACACACATTGCAAAATAAGTAAATAAATGTTCCAGCTTCATTACTTTGGGACAGAAAACTGTGAAGTGAATGCATGATTGCTTTCTCCTTAATGAGACTGTTCTTGATTATAAGGAATGAAAAGTGCTTTGGCTGCACAGGTTTGTTGTGTGTGTGCCTCTTTGTCAGTCAAAAGCACTTTTAGGGAGAGAGAAAATGCCAAGACCCTTTAATTTATCAAGAGCAACTTTCTCCAATCTATTGCCCTCTAGATGTGTTAATTGAGAATTTTGGGAATTTTACTTTCAAGTTAGAGAACATTGAGCTAGGGATGAAATGGGTAGCCTCTGCCCTCTCCCATCTTTCTTATTTTATCTACCAGTAACCCCAACCAAAGGGGGCGTGGTGGCTCAGCGGGTAAGACGCCAGGCTTGTCGATCAGAAGATTGCAAGTTCGGAGGTTCGAATCCCTAGTCCTGCATGATGGAGTGAGCTCCCGCACTAGCCCCAGCTCTTGCCAACCTAGCAATTCGAAAGCATGCAAATGCAAGTAGATGAATAGGTACCACTTCGGTGGGTAGGTAACAGCGCTCCGCATGCGTCATGCCGGCCACATGACCGCAGAAGCATCTTCGGACAACGCTGGCTCTTCGGCTAACAAACGGAGATGAGCACCGGCCCCTAGAGTTGGACATGACTGCACAAATGTGCGGGGGGAACCTTTACCTTAACCCCAACCAACAAGGTCAATAGTGAGGGATGCTGGGAGTCATGGTTCAACAACATCTGGAATATCATAAATTCTCTACTGCTGAGTTCAGAGCTAATGATAATCCTCCCCCCCCCCTGCTCCCAAAGTGAGGCTGCCTCCATCCTTACTGATCTTTCAGAAGTCCCTCAAAATCTTGTTGTACCATCAGGCCTAGGGACCCCAGGTAACCAGTGAGATATTGAGGTGGCTCCATTGTTATTAACATCTGTTCTTCACCTAGTAGTTCTTTTTTAGCCTTGTTTTTTTTAAGTTTTTAATATTTTTAAGAATAAGAATAATAATAAGTTTTAAAAATGTAAGTCCTGTCTTAACTCTAACCCTATTTAATACTTTTAATAAAGCTGATTAATTTAAGATACACAGGTAGGAGTCTTTGGTGTTAAGGAAAGTATTTCCCAAAGACCATGAATATTTTCATTTCATTTAATATTGTATTAAAATTATATCCTGCAAAGCCTTGTTGACCTATAAATTAGACTTACATTTAAACACTTTTTCATTGTTTCTGAATATTTTTGAGAAATTAGACATAAGCAAAAGAAGTTTAGATACCCAGATAATTCAAATTAGTTCTGAAGGTATGCATTTTAACCACCCAGAGTCCCTCCTTTAGGGGAAGATGGGCAGTGACAGAAATTTGATAAATAAAATAAATAAATAAATTTTTTAAAATTTTGACAAGTCTATTTTTTTATGTTGACAAGTCTTTACTCAAAGTTTTTTTTCTGCTATTTATCATAGTTTTATATCAACATTTCCAATACATTCCAATACGTAATATGCATAGATCAAATTTATGTGTGAATCTATTTTAACACAAGATATATTGACCAACACAATCAGTAATAAGCAAAAATTTAAATTGGCCTTTTTTTGGACATCTCCAGGTCACTTTATGAATCCATTACCAAGAATTAACAATCCAGATTTATGAATTCAGAATTCTTTGTGAATTCACCTTATATCTTTGTGATTCCCTTGGCTCTTTGTCAAGTATTTGTGCACTATTCTAAGGAAGCCAACATTACCAATCCCAGCAAAACTAAACCAACTACCCTTTTGAAACCTGCAGCATTTCATTTGCCTGTGGATAGCATAAGGGGGCCTGCTGAGTTGAATTCCAAATTAGGTATGTATTTTCTTTCTTTTTTTCTTTTAAATCCTGCTATGGTAGGATGAGCGAAGGAAGATAGATTCTTTTGAACTGTGGTGTTGGAGGAAAATTCTGAGATTGCCTTGGACTGCAAGAAGATCAAACCAGTCCATCCTCCAGGAAATAAAGCCAGACTGCTCACTTGAGGGAATGATATTAAAGGCAAAACTGAAGTACTTTGGCCACATAATGAGAAGACAGGATACCCTGGAGAAGAAGCTGATGCTAGGGAAAGTGGAAGGCAAAAGGAAGAGGGGCCGACCAAGGGCAAGATGGATGGATGGTATTCTGGAGATGATGGACTTGACCGTGGGGGAGCTGGGGGTGGTGACGGCCGACAGGAAGCTCTGCGTGGGCTGGTCCATGAAGTCACGAAGAGTCGGAAGTGACTGAACAAATAAACAACAAATGGTAGGATGAATACTAATAAGAACATAGTCACACTGGTGTTCATTCTTCTCCCCTCCCCCTAAATCAGTTCAGTAAAATGATCTGCAACCTCATTGCATTGTCAGGCTGATTCACCTTTGTAGCACTTTCTGGAATGAGCATGTGAGATGTTGTGGCTGCAAAGTCATTCCAGAAGTGTCAGAAAGAACAGCACTCTCTGCAACCTTCACTGTGAAAAGAAAGGAAAAGCCAACTGTTCTGGCCCCATGATACATTTACAGAAATAAGGAACCATCCCCCACATCCCCAAATGGACCAAAAATTATGTCTGGATATTTCATTATAAAATTGATCATAAATCTGTTGGAGACGAAATCTGTCCTGCAAAGTTGATATAAAACAGACTGGATTAACAGCAGTCTACACATTCTTTTCTGGAATGTAGCCTGATGACCCTTCATTTTTCATCTGTCTTCTCTCCTGGCAATTGGGAATACACTGGGGAGAATGAATACAAGAGCAAATCAGAACTGTTACCCAAGAGGTCATTGTAGTTCAGCTGTGGTGGTCACTACAGAAGCCTAAAGGAGATCATCTTTATGAGAAACTACCCCATAAGTTAAAGTTAACACTTTTAGAACATTTGCATTGGCTCTTCACAAGAGTGAGGTAAGAGTCTGAAGAATAATTATTTGCAAGTACCTGTCATCTCCATTTTCCATTATTAATTGCTCTTCTGAATACCAGCCAGGTGTGTGTGCCAAGATTAGAAGGCCAAACATTTAATTTTTAAAAATGACACATTTCTCAAATACATACTCAACCTATGTAACTGGCTGGGACACTAGGTTGTGATGGAAAATGGAGCAAATACAAGAGAACACATTTCAACCCAGAAAATATATCTTCCAATGGATGTGGTTCTACTACACATTAACAGCGGTTGCTAAAATAACCCATCTTCTGGATTGCAGAACACGTTGAGCTACATCCTATATCAGAGTTTTTCAAACTTGGCCACTTTAGGATGTGTGGACTTCAACTCCCAGAATTCCCCAGCCAGCATGTTGAGATGGGCAGCCATACACATTGAATGAATCAATGAATCAATGAATCAATGAATCAATGAATCAATGAATCAATGAATCAATGAATCAATGAATCAATGAATCAATGAATGCTAATACCTTTCATGTTGCTTCCATGCACATAGTACATAGAGATTGACAGACGCCATGCCTGGAAGGAGCACCCAAACCTCTAATTTATATTATTTTATGTCAAGAACTAGAGATGAACATCAGTTCATTGAGACCCTTATTTTTAAAAAGCACTTTTT
The DNA here is from genome assembly GCA_023362775.1 of Charina bottae. NCBI lineage: Eukaryota > Metazoa > Chordata > Lepidosauria > Squamata > Charinaidae > Charina > Charina bottae. The sequence goes on along the minus strand of JALMGJ010000014.1, from coordinate 16,765,388 downwards.
AGGCTTAAATAGTGAAATGAAAAAATCTAATGGTAAATCTCCCAGGTTGGGGGAGATGGGCGGTGATATAAATTTAAATAATAAATAAATAAATCCCACCCTTTATTTTATTTGCAATATCATTTTCTTTGAATGCATTTTTGCACTGGGCATTGATAGGTACTCTGTTTCATATTTTTATTTTACTTTTTCTGTTATATTTTTTCTCGCTTTTTAAGCACCTGTTATGTATTTCTTTTTTTGATAATGTATGTTATCTTTGTGTATTGTTTCTTTTTGTTTTTTTCTTTCTCTGTTATTATTTTAAAAAAGCAATAAAAATAATAATATATTTTTTAAAATCTACAGAAACCTAGCATTCATTTACAAAGCAGTTTCATTTCCTCCAAAGCAAGGAATTCTGCAAGTCCCATATCTATGAATAGCCACCAACCCTCAAACATCATATACTGGAAGATGCTTCTTCATATCCGAACAAGCAGGCTTACAATGACAATTGTAATAACAGCTCACACATCAGTCTAAAGCATGTGTTTTTGCTTCATCATATGTTGTTGAATTAAATATAATTGACTGTATTTGCAGAACCCTAAGCCATAAACATGGTTTACAGGCCACCCTGGCAGAGGTCACAGGAAAAAGTAAGCTTAAACATAAATCTGATGACTTAGTACCAAGAGTGAACACCGTCAGTGTTGTCTATGAAAATGTGTGAGAAAATAGCTGTGCTCATCCAACATGCTAGAAGCTGCATTTAGACAACATAAGCTTGGTTCCTTTTGTGATTTAACCCTGCCTATTTGGTTAGCTTATGGTTCAATGTATTGCTAAACCCCAAAAATGTACTACTGTGGTGTACTGTGTAAACACAGTCTTTGAGTATTACAGAAGATCCATGTAAAAGAGTCAAGCCATTACCTGCTGATAGCCTTCAGTTGGAGAAACTTATCATTACAAGTGATTTAGGTTTTGGTTTTAGATAATGATGGATGCTGGAATCTTGTGAGCTGCATAAAAGGAACCTTCCAGTGCATGACACAAAGTATGTGGCATTGTATCAGTTAATATTATTACACCATTCGAGGACTGTACTAGGTTGGAAACATTCACCTGCTTCTCCCTGTATTTTCAGCCAGCTCCATATAGAAGTCATGGGTGGGAACAGAACAAAAGTGGCTGTAACAAGAGCAAAAATGGGTGTTGCTGCTCAGATTGTTTCATGCACATGCCCACATGTCCTATTTATCCATTTCCTCCCAATGTTAATTGCAGGCATTGGGGCCTGAGTTCTACCAATATGTGTCCGTGCTGACTGGGGAAATCTGGGAGTTGAAGTCCATACACCTTAAAGTTGCCAAGTTTGAAAAACACTGCTCTATACAATGGGGTTCCAATCTTGAAAGACTGCAGGAGGGGCATCAGCAGAAGGCCAGAGCCCAGCTTTTCATTTTTGTGGTTTTTCTGCATTTATTTTTTGACAAAATAAATACATAAAGACATCAAGGCTACTGGAAGCTTAGCACAATATTTCAGAACTTTCCTTTAGTGAAAGGAAGCAATTGGTCATTGAGTTTTAGAGTGCAATATTCAATAGAAGAGAATATATGTAGCTCCGGGTTGAACTGTGGAGTCCTTGGTGCTCTCTGAGCTTGGTTGTTTGCTTGCAGATGTTTCATTACCTGACTATTTTGGTAATGAAGCATCTGATGATGATACCTAGTCAGGTAATGAAACACCTGCAAGCAAACAACCAAGCTCAGAGAGCACCAAGGACTCCAAAGTGCAACATTGGAGGGTAGGGGGTCTTTGAGGGGCATTTTTCAAAGTGCTACTGGGCTGCATAGAACCTATGACTGCAGCTTGTTGACCCCTTTTCTAGTGGGATTACCCTCCCCTCCATTGCAAGGTGCAGATATACTCACATGGTCTGAACAAGGGGGCAAATTCTTAAATCTTCCTGCCTTACCCCTCTCCCCCAACCCAAGTCCTCAGAACAGAACAGATACCAAAATCTGCAATTGAATATTCTTCTTTGTTGGGTTGGGGAGGATGCCTTTAGCTCCACAGTCAGCCAGGGGGAGGAAGATGAAGGAGGAAGAGATACAGATACAAGGAAATCTTCTCATGGCTATACAGTACTCAACCCATGGACTAGAGATGTTCTGTCATATTTGCTATTCTTTTTCAGTAGACTTAAAATTCTTACCAAAAATGCATTCCTCTCTCTCACAGACACATATAGCTACTACATATACCCATCCATTGTGGCATGTCCAAAGATCTCTAGGCTAACTTTTTTTTTTACTTATTAATTTATGCAGAGATGGAGCATTCCATTCTATGAGCTTCCTTCCCTGGCACTGGAAGTGGTACAACCCAGGGACAGGCTTAACTCCATAGGATCTTGGAGAATGGAAGATCCTTTAGGAAAGCTAAATTTTGCAGCTCTGATGGAATTGAGAAAAGGAAAATAGGATTTGCTTCTTGATAGGACCTGGCTCAGCAAGATATCTGCAGCATGTTTCTATGTAGGCATATGCTGCAGACTGATGTCAGATCTGCTCTTTCCCGACTGAGAATCCCAGAAGACTTTCAAAATCATACTGCAGACACTGCAGAAAAGGGGGCGGGGCTTTGGGGCTTTTGAAAAATTGAGGCTGAAAGACTAAGGTATTTAAAGATGCAACCATTCTCTTTTGAACCCTCCCCCTCCCCTTCATCAGTGAGTGGCCTATTTGTAAAGAAATATCTTTAAAGGAGCAACATATGATGCAGAAAAAGCAAAAAACATTTCATTAGAGAGAAAGCATTTAGCCTCCCTTCCCTATTTGCTTAGTGGACCTTAACTTTAAAGGATCCTGTTTAAAAGAAAGAGTTCCAAGAGATCATACGGACAGCAATGTAAATATCTAATTCACATGGTCAGTGCACTGTCATCACTGATAAAATTAATCAGAAAGTCTCATGAATCTCAAATTTCAAAACTAGAACCATGTTTTGAAATCTGCAGGGTTTCTTTTCCTAGTTGAGATTAATATCCAAAGAAGAGAAAAGATTAATATGCAAACTAGAGAAAATTGGAACAGCTGGCCTCCCGGAGTTGTGGGTGCTCCATCGCTGGAGGTTTTCATGAAAGGATTGGACAACCATTTGTCCGACATGGTATGAGGACTCCTGCCTTGGGCAGGGGGTTGGACTAGAAGACCTCCAAGGTCCCTTCCAATCCTATGATTCTATGATTCTATGATTCTGATTTCTTGGAATCTCTCCACACTACCAAAAACCTCTACCTAGTCTCTCTCTTTTAGGGTATCTACAGTATTTTGCATCTTTTGAAGGCATAAAAGGAGGTTAAAAATGGGTTTTGCAGCAGAGCTATAGTGGCATGATCTGGAATTGCTCTCAGAGCTACAAGAAGCCAGCAAGGCTATGGATTGCCCACCCTGGGTGTTGTTGTTGTTGTTGTTGTTGTTGTTGTTATAGCAATTGAGAAGAGAGAAAGAAATGGAAGAGGAGGGGCAACCGCAGAAAGACTGTCTTGGAGGGCAGCAAGTCAGTGATAGGCAAAATCACTGTTCTCAGCATTTATTTGTGACTCAATGTCCCCAATTTAATCCAACATGGAAATTTCAGCCATTGTTGCCAACTCTTTCTGGAAAATATCCAGGAAGTTAAACCCTAACAGCTTAGCCTAGCTTGTACCAAAATTATTCAGCTGATATATTGAAACAGTTTAAATAGTCTATATTCAGAAGGAAAGGCTTCAGTGATGACACATTGCTAGACTGGCAGGCATTAAAATTATTAGTCTTGATTGCAATAAACCAGTTAAGAGGTCAACATTGCTTGGAATCAACAGGAATCAAGCAGGAAGCAAAACTATGGAGAGAAAAGGAAGAGCTTTAGAAGAAAGGGGAGAAAGGGTTAAAGATCCTGAAGGAGGAGAGATGTTCACATGCTCTATCACCGTAACATTTATTCTCAAAGTCTCAGTGATGCAGCACCATAAAATATGCTGTTTTATTTGATCTCACCTCATTCTGATATAGATTCAAAATAGGTATTCTTTCCTTTTGAATTCAAGGCCCAAAGGATTTCATGGCAGGCATTATATCATATATTATTATGGGGCGTGGTGGCTCAGCGGGTAAGACGCCAGGCTTGTCGATCGGAAGATCACAACTTTGGAGGTTCGAGACCCTAGCCCCGCATGACAGAGTAAGCTCCTGCACTTGCCCCAGCTCCTGCCAACCTAGCAATTCGAAAGCATGCAAATGCAAGTAGATAAATAGGTACCACTTCGGTGGGTAGGTAACAGCGTTCCGTGTGCGTCATGCCGGCCACATGACCACGGAAGCATCTTCGGAAAACGCTGGCTCTTCGGCTAACAAAGATGAGCACTGGCCCCTAGAGTCAGACACGACTGCACAGATGTGCAGGGGGAACCTTTACCTTTTTATTATATGATATCTGGATTTCAGAGTATACCATTCACTGGCTGCATAAGCCCCAGCGAGGAGCTGGTAGTAGACAAAAAATGCCACCTAGAATGATGTCCACAATTAGATCTTGCTTTCATTTTGCTTTTGCCAGCATCTATTGTATCTTGGGACATTCTTATATGACATATAAGCAAAAGGAAGCTCATTTTGCAGGTCAAATGTCACAGCCAAGCATAATCCATAGCAAAACAAAAAAGACCCATCGAACATTCTGCAAGAAAAACAGCTGACCTTTGCAATCTATGAATTTTATGTAAAACAAGCAAACAAGAATCCATACCTGAATCCAAAAATTCTTTGGATTTTGGAAAGGAAAACTGGGCCCAAGCTAGTAAAATTGAATTATGAATAGAAAAATGAAGAAATGCAGAAGTATGGGAGTAAATGAGCTAATCATAGCACTTGCAAAAAACAATCCTAAACTACATTTGATCAAAAATTGGACATGGATCAGCAATAAGGTAAAAGTAAAGGTTACCCCAGCACAGTTGTGCAGTCGTGTGCAACTCTAGGGGCCGGTGCTCATCTCCGTTTGTTAGCCGAAGAGCCAGAGTTGTCCGAAGACGCTTCCACGGTCATGTGGCAGGCATGACGTACGCGGAACGCTGTTACCTACCCATCGAAGTGGTACCTATTAATCTACTTGAATTTGCATGCTTTCGAATTGCTAGGTAGGCAAGAGCTGGGGCTAGTGCGGGAGCTCACTCCGTCACACGGGACTAGGGATTCAAACGAAGTTGCGATCTTCCAGTTGACAAGCCTGGCATCTTACCCGCTGAGCCACCATGCCCCTTTGGGTCAGCAATACAGTATGATTAAAAAATAAGGCAACTGTGTGCTGCATTCACAGAATCACTATTATTATGATGTGGAAGCAATTTCACTCAAATTCCACATTAGTCCAAGCTCATTGGGAGTATACTGTGTCCAGTTCTTGGAGTAGGTTTGAGGATAGTTAACAGTAAGAAAAACGAGTCTTATAAGAAATTGTTGAAGAAATTGGATACATTAAGCCTGAAGAGAAGACAGAGATGGGAGTATGCTGTTACACTTTAAGTATCTGTCACACATAAGTCTGCGAAGACTGGTTCCTGTATATTTCAATTCCATTTGGATAAATTTCAGTTACACACTTGGAGAACTTTCTTCATGTTCAGCTCAACCATGGATAGAATTTACTGAAAATCTTTAAGCTAGAGAGAGACCAATAAAATACATTCTATAAAACAAGCAGAGTTATCCCCTAATATCAATAACTGTTGGCAACCATTTGTGGGCGTAGCTTACACATAATGTAGCAGAATTTTGCTACCTTCAAAGAAACAAGTTTATCTTGGTTGTTTAATAGATAATGTAAGTAAAAATTGCCAGAGTGCCCCAGGAATTTAAATAAAAAGGGGGGTAATCAGCTCGTGGTGAATGTCCTTGTAAAACTGACAATATAAAAGAACATGGGCCATGGTTTCTATCACACCCGTGTCACAGGGTCAATATCGGGTTTCATATGGGATTTTCCTATAATTCCCTTCCAAAACAGCTGTGGGGAGGGCATTAAATCGGGCTAGAGATAGGGCTCTCCCAAATTTGGGAACTGTAATGTAATATAAATACAGAGCTGGTTTGGACACTAAGATTTGGTTATTGACAAATATATTATGGGGGAAAACAGCAATTTCTGTTTGGCCTTCTGTGTCTAAGATCTTAGTAAAAGTAAGATCTCAGCCTTAGTATTGATCTAGCTTGGTCTGACTCCAAGGCTGAGATGGCATCACTGGAGAAACAATATAGGCTCAGTCTCTTTTGAATAACTGTTACCCAGGAAGATTTAAAATTATCTGCCAATATTAGATGGGTCAGTCCACTGGGGTTGTGGTGTAATTTTAACCAGTCGGTAAGGATATTTATCCAGAGATTAGATTCAAGTTTACTGACTCCTGCTTCCCGTCGAAGTACAGCATTTGGAACATTTGAAAGTCTTTAAGCAATACCTGGATAGTCATCTATTGAGAATATTCTCATTTGGATTTCTTGTATCAGGCAGAGGATTGGGACTAGATATTCCCAGAAGGGTCTCTCCAAAAATGTCTTTTCCATTAGTCTTACACAGTGTAATTTATTCTTCTTCTAGTAGTCATGCGAGAGAGAAAGAACTATGCATAACACAGATTTTTTAAAAATTTATTTATTTAATTTATATGACCGCCCATCTCCCCCAACGGGGAACTCTGGGAGGTTTAGCTGCTGATTTGGCTTCAGATTGTTCAACAAGCCTTTCCCACAACCAAGAATATCCTCACAATGTTAATGGCTGGAAACTTGTCCTTTCAAAAGCTGAAAACCACATTTCGGTGCTTAGTGCCATATTTGGCATCATTAACATTGCACAAAATCAGTCCTGCTAGAATTCTTACAGTTTATGAAGTAAAACTCAGTTCACTGTAGGCTTTGGAAGAGGGTGAAAAGAAAGAGGTTTTGGGGAATGAATATTACTGGATGACCTGCCTCAGGACACAACATGTCTTGGCTGGCTGTGGCCCAAGAACATCCCACAGGTTGTTTGTTATTACTCAAAACATTGTTTCTTCATTAACTACCAGGGGTCCCCAACCTTTTTGGCACCAGGGACCAGTTCCGTGGAAGACAATTTTTCCATGGACCGGGGGGGTGGGGTTTGCAGGTGGGAGCCTATTTTGCAGATGGGGGGCAGGGTTTGTGAGCGGGGGCCAATTGGGCCTCGCGCTCCTCGGCCCGCCTCTCCGCCCTTCTTTGCCACGTGCTGATAGGTGGAGGTGTTTCCCCTTCAGCGTCCCCACCAATCAGCTGCTCCAGCTCAGGCTCTGTCTTTGCGCCTTCCCAGCTTCTTCCTGCTACTGGCTGCTCTTCCTCCGACTCATGGTGGCAGGGACAGGCTCATTCCTGACACCACCGCTCACCTCCTGCTGTGCAGCCCACTTCCTAACAGGCCGTGGCCCACTAGTTGGCCATGGCCCGCAGGTTGGGGACCCCGACTTATAAGATCCCATAGGATGACTGTTAAATAAAGTAAAAACAGTTAAATCAAGAGGACAACAGACTCCAAATGGTGTTATTCACCATCAAAGCCTTAACTGACTGGGCCAGGCAACAAGGATTGCAAGGAAACAAAATAAATAAATGAACAAGCAGCCTTTTTCTATGATCAGCAAACTTTTCCAGATCCCAATAAAATCCAGCTTAAAATCACTTCACAGCTCAGAATTATCAATTCATTTCTAGTCTGTTCCCTGAGCCAGAGGGAGTCCAATATTTCCTACTCTATTGCTAACAATAGTCCAAACAACCTTACAGAGCATGGTATATCCTTGCTCAGGGATCTGAGATGGATTTAAGAAGTATGAACTTCCATTTGGGTTTGGCAATCTTTCAAACAAACAAAAAATTGCTCTTGAGTTATTCAGACTCTTAACAATGCAGTAGGACCCCCTCGCCAGCCCTGCTCTCAAGGCTGTTGTATGACCTGAAACCCTGCTAAGCAGATTGCTGCCCTTGTCCAGCCAGGTTTTGGTAATATCCACCAAATGTGCCTGTTTGTCCATCACCAAATCATGAACGGATGTGGTCTTATTACAGATAGGCCTGGCCAAGGTCATCTGCCCCAAGGATACTTGCATTCCTTGACACAAGTTGGACTTTTCTCCCCATGCCCCTGTGGCGCTGATGGCAGATCCTAGAGCAACTGCTAGCAGAGCAGAACTTCCATTTCTAGTTTCACAGTCAGGTGGAGCTTCAGAATGCCAGTTTATAAGGCCTGCCTCTTCTGCTTTTGTGGGCAAAAGCCCTGCCTCTTCCACTGTGTTTAGGACTAATGGTCAGCGATGTCTCTGGACCTGCCATTTACCAGGAACATCTTGAGCAGGCACTCTGACAGTCTACCGGGTCTCCAGGATATGATTTGGTCCACTTTGCAGTATTGCCCTCCTGACCACGACTGTCACTCTTCCCCCTCCTGAAAATTTAAAGTGTGGTTCCTGGCTACTGAACATCCCCTGTTTTCAGCTTATATCAGCAAACGTTCATAAATCTTTACTTTTAGCTGTTTAGCTAGGGATGGACAGTCATGTACATATTGGAGACCTTGTACTCAAGCTCTGTTTAAAAATCAATAGAGCTCAAAGAGGTGGAAAATTATCAATAGAGAGATGCAAGCCTATCAAGATGAAATGGGAGTGCTTGGAAGCTCTTGGGAAGATAGGTCAACTACCAATAGATGGTAAAATTATACACAGAAAGTCAATATAGTAAGCAAGTAGTCTCATTATTGACTACATCCAGCAAGCTGCTGCATGGTCTTTCTTCCCATTTGATATAATATAATAAACAGGTAGACCTGACTGCAGTTCCTGGAGTGCCCATGGGTAGTTAAGTCTGAACATCAGCAAATCTCCCTTTCTTTTCTATTCACAGCCACACTGTGCTTCACAATGGGCCTGCAGCAAAGCTTCATTTCATTTATTCCAGCAGGAGGTGGGGAATCCTCCAGTCAAAGCTATAGCAAAACTTTCAGTGGCACCAGACATTATTGCCAATTATGAGGAATGCTGGGAGATTTAGTTCAGCATTATTAGGAGAGACACAGGCTCCCCACCTCTAGCGCAGGAAGTGAGGAACTGAAGAAAAGCAAAACATGTCAAACATCTAAGAGACCACTGAAAAACTACCCTCCTAAGAAGTTTCTTTTCATTAGCACTTCCTGGAATGACCATCTGATCATGTGATATTAGCCCTCATCCACCTCGTTCATTTATTTTAAAAAAATTAAAAGTAAACCCTTCCAAACTCTCTGGATCTTTTTGAGGAAATAACATATTAGCCAGGGCCATACTTGTGTTTTGTGATCATCCCATCATTAATTCCTCTGAGAGTAAAATCTTCATGTCTTCAGGCCCATAGATTACAGCTCTCTTAAAGATTATGCCAGCACCATCAAATCTCTAAATTCAATTTTCCATCTAAAAAGGCTTCCCAGTTTAGCAATGGCTGCAGAATCCTTCCAACCCCCAATAACTCTGATTTAACCGTGTAGCCAACCCATCAATATGGGTTCATCAGCAAAATTTCTTTCTTTCAAATGACCTTCAGGCAAGTCATTTTTATACCTCCTGGCTTGTCCATCCACAAGGCATGACCATTTCTTCAAAGGTTTCCAAATCTTGTGGATTTGAAAGCTTTTAGCACTTCAGTGCTATGGTGTGCATCTCTGTTTAGGTAGACAGTCTCTCTAAGTTTAAAATAAATAGCCCTTATTGGCAGAATGACTCAGGAAGCTGCTGCATTTCTAACAGGACAAGTCTGATTTATCTCATCTGCAGTAATTAAGGCTGTTTTTTCTTAGCCCTTCTGCCATTGTTGGAGAGATTTAAAAGTAGCACAACTGCACTAACATTAAAAAGAGGTGAAAAAAGGGTTGCCTAGCTAGGACATTTGATATTGCACTTCTGTATTCATGCAGCCCCAGGCTACTCAATTAGCTTTTAGCATCAGGAATCAGCCAGGTAGACTTACCAAATCTGTAGCTTGTAGCTGAAGTTGGTTTGCATGCTTGAAGAACAAGCTAGACTAGGTAACACCCAATGCTGCATTTGCTCTATTCTTCTTGCAAAACAGCAGCTGGTCTCCTAGGAAATCTAGATTCTGATCTATCCCTAGTACACTTTCAGAATCTTTTCTTTCCAGGTTATTAAACCTTTAGTTAGGCTGAAGGGATCTACAGTATTTTACTGTAAAATAAGGAAGAAAAGAAAAAGGATCTCCAATAACAAAAAGGTTGCTGGTCCTTTTTGTATATTTTCAAATTTCTTCCCCAAATAGAAGAGTTTCTTTTCAGGATTACAATGAGTCATGTCCTCCTCTGGAATACTTTGAAGTATGCTGATGAAGTTTCACATTTTAACCGAAACTTTCCTCATTCACACTCCAGGAAGTCAAGGTGGCATTTGCAAAATTCAAGTTCTAAAAGTGGACTTTAAACACCTGGGGCTCCCTAGTCCTAGTACAACACCTTAACAACTATATTAGCTAAGCTGAGAAGTGGATCTTCCTCCCACACCACTTGCAAGATCTGCACTTGATCTTAGAACAGCACCTTGAGGATCACCCTCCCAAAGTAGCAGATTGGGTCCTGGGCTGGGGAAAACGAAATTTGATTTTAGATTTAAATGTAACCAGAAGTAAATAAAGTTAATATTATCTTCCAGTCCTGATAGACTGAACTTGCTTGCTTTACTGTTTTTCATTATGGCATCCTTGTCACAAGAAAAATAGGTTCTTTTCTGAATATTTAACTGATCCTTGTAGCGACCCACTAAGGCGGGGATTTACTAGTCTTTGTTTCCAAACCCGCTCATGTGTTAATTGAATGATGTTAGAATGACATGGTCAGCTGGTAAATGGTCCAGGCAGGCCAATGTGGTTGCTTTCAAGCGCTCGAGCATTGGGTTGTCAAAAATTATATTATTATTATTATTATTATTATTATTATTATTATTATTACCTTCTAGTCAGTCTTGATTCCTGGTGACTGCCTTGACAAGTCCCTGCAGTTTTCTTGGCAAGGTTTTTCAGAAGTGGTTTGCCACAGCCTCCTTTCTAGGGCTGAGAGAAAGTGACTGGCCCATGGTCACCCAGCTAGCTTTGTGCCTAACGTGGGACTAGAACTCACAGTCTCCCAGTTGCTGGCCTGGTGCCTTAGGATTGAAATAATGAAGAAATGTGCATGCTTCCCCATTCTTTTTAATTTAAACTTTTTTTTGCCATTTCATGCAGTGGATTGGAATATATTAAGAGCAACCACAAATCCCCTTTCAGCATGGATTTATTTATTTATTTATTTTTATTTATTTATCACATTTGTATCCCGCCCATCTCCCCCACAAGGAGGGACCCTGTGAGATGAGAACATTTTAGATCTTTGGAGCCCATGATGACCCCTGTCCAAAACACGTCATCTCCTTATTGGCGGGAGTCTTTACAACCAGTTAGTGATATGAGGTCCTTCAGATTTCTCGGAACTCCAGCTCCCATAATTAATTTTTATATCAATTTGTTCTCTTCATCCCAAAGATGGGTGAAGTGGTTTTCCAAAGCTATACTGCTTTATTTTAAGAACATGTTATATTTCCATTTTAATCAGGCCTTTGAGCCTTTTAAATATTTTGGCATGTAAATATATTTGAGTACATTAATTACTTGGGGCTGATCTGATCTCCTCAGTGAGGAAAAGTTTGGATATATCAATCAATAATTGATTTAATACTATTTTAGGCATTTTGTACAGTCTCTAGCTGCTTTTAATATTTGATATGTTGCAATTACGCATAGTGGTTTTATGTCTGGACAAAATCGGAGGAGGAATCAAGTGTGTTTGTATCTGAATCTAACCAAACACTTAAAAACAGAGACTGTTTTTTCCTGTAATCACATGGTTACAGAGTTAAAAAACAGGATAGATTTAAGATATTGTAACTTCTACTCTGGAAATGTCAAGGTTGGTTACAGGAACTTTTCCTCTTGTTCTACTCACTTATGGCCCATGACCACAACAGCCAAAAGAGAGCAGAATGGCTTTACCATATTATCCAAACCAAAGTTGTATGCTAGATTTACATTCTCATACTTGCTTGGAGTTCTTCCAGCAGTGAACAGAGATGCAGGAGGACATCAATTATGTATGCTTCTTCTATTATAAATGAAGATTGGGAGGAAAGAAATTGTGAATTTTTTTCCCCTAGTTTTCTCTTCCCTCCCTTCTCTTCCCTCCCTTAATGAGGCTTCAGCCCCGTTCATGGGAATGGTGGTACATACAGGTCATTTAACAGAAAGCACGCAGTTGCCTGCTGGGACCAAACCAGATAATTTTATTAGCTTAGTCCTTCATGAATGATAGATAGGGCATTTCAGGAGTGCATATGTGACTGTCTTAGTTTCAGGGTCTGAACATATTCATAAGTACTCTTGGTTAATATCTCCCCATCAGGACCATTGAGGGCAAAACATCTAAGTTCTGGTGTAAGTTGCCTTCTGTGTAATGGCACAAGGAAATGACAAAAATGTCAGAGGGTGGTGAAAGACAGGTAGTGAGTTCATTATAGCAGAAATGTGAGGTGCTAATCCTATCCCTTTGCACATCAAGATCTAGAATTCCCTGGTTGACCCCATTCTAGGTTTTATCTAGGTCTAGTAGAGTGGGGGTGACCCCTCACATACTACATCAGATGTAGTTTGATTCAACAACAGGGGATTCTATCAGTACAAACCAAGCTAAAGTCTAACCCCCATATATTTAAGGCAGCACTTTAACCAGCAAAGCCTCAAAGAGTCCTCAATAGAGACACATCGAAGCTCTAATTGGAGAAGTGCATTTGTAGCTGAATGAGCAACTTGGAGCATAGATCTCAAGAATTTACACTGGACTGTTTCTAGGGAAGGGACAACCTCATGCATACAACACTGTGTGCGAGGCAGGAAAAGACCTAATGCTAACCGGATATACAAGTTGAAAAGGAAATTATGTGCCTGCTGATGAAATAATATCATCATATAAGGTAGGGTGAGGGTTTTTTTTTAAACATTGGGAGTTGTTTGTAGGATAAAACTCTACTGTTGACTTGATGCACCAATTTTCTTTTGTTTCCCACTGAAAACCAGCAGTGCAATCCTAAGGAGCTGCAAAGGGGGGTTCATGGACCATGGTTTGCCCACCTCTCTCCAGAAGGATAGTGGAGAGAAGCAAATTGCACAGTAATCATATCTATCTTATAGTCAGTGTAGCTTCTCACAAAAAGACACTAACATTAACCTACCAGCTGAAAATGAGCTGTTCCTTTAAGGCAGTGTTTATAGAACAAAATATCCTGTTCTTTTCTGCCAACAGGAAAGCTGCAGAGAGTCATCCTACAGACCTGTGGCATGGCCAAGAACAGAGCCAGCAGAACCCTAATGGAAGGAGAAAGACTGAAAGATCTGGAACTTGTTGGCATATTTTCCATTTGTGTTCTTAATAAAATACCTCTGAGTATGCAAGATAAAAGAAATTGATCCATCAAAGTGGAGCTAATTTTATTATACAAGATGACATCTTCTGAAAGCTGATTGCCTGAAGGATGGCTCTTTAATTTAAAGAAACATATTCATTTGCACAGGGAAAGGCAAAGGTCTTCACTCTGGTGCTGTGGTGGGATTTCCAATGTTATGAAATCTTCTTTTAATTTTTATCTCTCCCCACCTTTCCTTTTTAAGTATCAGGGCACTTTAGTCTTTATGGCAAAAGTCGTTTCTGGAGTCACAGGAGTAGTTTTGAGCTAGTTCCCTCAAAATTGTGCCTTCCAAAATGGGTTTCCCCAATTTGCAACTTGTGTAGGGGTTGGTGAGTGGAGGAAGGCAGTTACCGGAAGCGTGTTTTTTTTCTTAATAAGGAATTCAGGTGGTATGTTGGGAAAGAATGGCACCAAATTTCCTGGAGAAAAAAGAGGGAGAGATATGTTCAGGAGATCCCTTTTTATTTTAAGGGGAAGAAGAAAATCTTTTGAACACAGCTCATTAAAACTGAGTATGCCAGGCAGCAACAGAACATTTGTTGATAAAGGAAAACAATGGGAAGGAAAGAGGTCAATGGCAAGGAATTGCAGACCTTGTAATTTGCAGACAGTGAGAAGGCACCAGGTTGCCCATCTTGGGCTTCCAAGGTTGTTGGGTGGCTATAAATATTCCTGCATATATTGCAAACCTCTTTGACAAAGTCTTTGCGTCATGGCCATTTGTCAGCCACTTTGGTTGAGAAGTGATGGGGGAGGGGAGGGGGAGAAAAATTGTTATTAGCAAGAGAGGTGCATCCCTGCTCATCATTTATTTAAAGCAAATTTTTATCCTGCCAGATTGGCAGAAGGAAATATAATTAATGGCCCTCTATTGCTCCTTGGGAAAAAGTAAGCTGCTATGCAATGCAAATTGACAATGGTGCAAAATTTTGCAAAACTATAGTCTTTAGTAAAAATCTAAGATTCAACCCTCCTGGAGACTTACAGCAACAAGAATTATTTCAAGGAATACAAGCAATGCAGTGATCAGGCTGCCTCTGCCTTTTTTATTATTAATATTAATTTTTATTGCTTTTTAAAGTAATAACAAAAAAAGAAACAAATCAAAAAGAAGCAATACACAAAGATACATACATTATCAAAAAAAGAAAGAAATACATAACAAGTGCTTAAAAAGGTGAGAAAAATAAAACAGAAAAAGTAAAATAAAATTTATGAAATATAATATATCATTATCATTAGGGTTAGGGCTGTCTCTGTCTTTTGGCAGAAATTTCAAAGGAAACAACATTCAAGCCAGTTACCTGACTCAGGCAGCGAAGACAGGCTTAAAAGGTAAAGGTTCCCCCCGCACATTTGTGTAGTTGTGTCCAACTCTAGGGGCCAGTGCTCATCTCCGTTTGTTAGCCAAAGAGCCAGCGTTGTCCGAAGATGCTTCCATGGTCATGTGGCCGGTATGACGCACGTGGAACACTGTTACCTACCCACCGAAGTGGTACCTATTCATCTACTTGCATTTGCATGCTTTCGAATTGCTAGGCTGGCAAGAGCTGGGGCGAGTGCGGGAGCTCACTCCGTCACATGGGACTAGGGATTCGAACCTCCTAACTTGCGATCTTCCGATCGACAAGCCTGGCGTCTTACCCCCTGAGCCACCACGCCCCAGGCTTACCATCCCAGTAAATCCTATGAAAGGGTTGCTGCAGATAACCATTTTCTTGGTCTTATGGATTTTTCAAGCTATTAATAAAATTGAATCTCCTTAGATTCATTACCTTAGGGAAAATGACTGAAATATAGCAAGGATCCATTTTGTTGCAGAGAGTGAGAGTAGTAGAGAGTAATTTGATTCAACTGCCTTTCAACTGAATATTTGAAACAACGCTTTGCAAAACTCTATTAACTGAACCCAGTTGGTTAAGGAAACTCAAGCAGTTGTCAAGAACAATACATTTTATATGGTATGTATGATGTGTATATAGGAATGGTGGCGGCTTAGGCACTTTTAAGCACAATGTATTGGTTGCAACGCCCTTTGAATGTTGCTGGGTTCAATCACTTGATTCCTGAGATAGCATTCAAGAGATAAAGAGATATGGCGTTATCTCCCTCTCTACAGAGAGAGAGAAGACAGTGTTGAGATGGATATGGGGAAAAATAACTTATTCTCTTGGTTCCCCACCCCCACCCCCAACAAAATGTTTGTCCAGTATGAGCATTGGATCCAAGATAGTGATAACAACAAGATTCCCGAGAGCAATTCAGAAAGATTGTACTTTGCATTGCTCACAGAAATGTAAAGAAAAAGAACTCTTGAGTTTCTTTAACCAACTATGTAATAGCTTTGGGTTCAGTTAATAGAGTTTTGCAAAGCTTTGTTTCAAATATTCAGCTGAAAGACAGTTGAATCAAATTACTCTTTAAAGTCCAACTGCTCAATTGATTCAGCACACCCATTCATTGACTTTTGCCCCTGCACACATACACACCACATACACACTTTACCAAATCAAGTTGACTGAAATCAAATCAACTCCACTTCACTCCAATCATCTCAATAAATCAAATCTTGCTGAAGTTCCGCTTCTGTTAAGTTACCCTGCTTTCTCTGGCAATTCTCTATAATTTGATTCCATTTCAAAGATTTGCTAAAAATGGAACAACTGCCTTGTACAAGGATAGCTTATATATCTCTCCAAATAGAAGATCTTGTTCAGCCTTGGGGGAAAAAAGCTTGGTTTTTTCCCCATTTCTTGCTCTATGATCACTGAGTTCATCCGCCTTCTCTTTACCATTTTAGATCAGCCTTTCCTTCCCTGGTATTCCCCAAATGTGTGGAGACCACAGCTACCAGACTTTTCCAGTCCCAACACATTTGGAGGATATTAGGTTGAGCAAGAATGATCTCTGCAATTTAGCTCTCCTGGAATGATTATAATGTCTCTTTCTCTGTATCAGGAATATGGGATGAACTAGGATCTGGGAACCAGAAGCCAGGAAGCTGAAGGCAAGGAATAAGATGAGGAGTTATAAAAGATGGGCGAAAAGTCAACTAAAGCATCAGAGCAAAAGACATGGCAGGAGCCGGATCCTGGAAGCAAGCCAGATGTCAGAGCTAAGCCTAATAGTACAACTTAAGAGCAAAGGATACTCCAAGGAATATAATAGAAGGCATCAGAATTAGCAAGATTCTGCTGCTCAGGAAATAACTTGACCCAAATTAGACCCTTTGTGGTTCTCACTATCTGTAAGGAACTCATGGTTAGCATGGGTGGCTAGAGTCATTCCAAGCTCAGAGAAGGTTTGATCATCTAGCTTGTCTGCAATGCTCATTACTGTAATGGTGTGTGGGAATGACCTTGAGACATGGGGCAAAGAGATGCTTCCTAGGGAACGGTCAGATAAGAGAGGGCATAGCCCGTAGCTACATAGTGGGTGGAGCAAGCGGCTCAGGAGGGACCCTCCCTAGTTTCTCGAGCTGTAAAAGGGATGGGGGGAGAACTGTACTTTCAGACTTGCAAGATTCTGTTAATGTAGCTTTACAATAAAGTAGAAATTGCCAGACATCCTAGAGTGTGAAGTCAAGTGGGCCTTAGGAAGCATTACTAACATCAAAGCTAGTGAAGACAGTATCCCAGCAGAGCTATTTAAAATCCTAAAAGATGATGCTGTTAAAGTGCTGCACTCAATATGACAACAAATTTGGAAAACTCAACAGTGGCCACAGGATTGGAAATGGTCAGTTTACGTTCCAATTCCAAAGAAGGGCAATGCCAAAGAATGTTCAAACTACCATACAATTGCGC
The DNA here is from genome assembly GCA_023362775.1 of Charina bottae. Classification (NCBI taxonomy): domain Eukaryota; kingdom Metazoa; phylum Chordata; class Lepidosauria; order Squamata; family Charinaidae; genus Charina; species Charina bottae. Next base: position 16,748,009 of record JALMGJ010000014.1, on the reverse strand, counting down.
TCATTTCACATTCTAGCAAGGTTATGCTCAAAATCCTACAAGCTAGGCTTCAGCAATATGTGAACCGAGAACTACCAGAAGTGCAAGCTGGGTTTCGAAGAGGCAGAGGAACTAGAGATCAGATTGCCAACATTCGCTGGATCATGGAAAAAGCAAGAGAGTTCCAGAAAAACATCTACTTCTGCTTCATTGACTACGCTAAAGCCTTTGATTGTGTGGATCACAACAAACTGTGGCAAATTCTTAAAGTGATGGGAGTACCAGACCACCTTACCTGTCTCCTGAGAAACCTGTATGCGGGTCAAGAAGCAACAGTTAGAACCAGACTTGGAATAACCGACTGGTTCAAAATTGGGAAAGGAGTACGACAAGGCTGTATATTATCACCCTGCTTATTTAACTTATATGCAGAGTACATCATGAGAAATGCCGGGCTGGATGAATCACAAGCCGGAGTTAAGATTACCGGGAGAAATATCAACAACCTCAGATATGCAGACGATACCACCCTAATGGCAGAAAGTGAAGAGGAACTAAAGAGCCTCTTGATGAGGGTGAAAGAGGAGAGTGCAAAAGCTGACTTGAAACTCAACATTAAAAAAAACACAGATCATGGCATCTGGTCCCATCACTTCCTGGCAAATAGAAGGGGAAGAAATGGAAGCAGTGACAGATTTTATTTTCTTGGGCTCCAAGATCACTGCAGACGGTGACTGCAGCCATGAAATTAAAAGACGCTTGCTCCTTGGGAGGAAAGCTATGGCAAACCTAGACAGCATATTAAAAAGCAGAGACATCACCTTGCTGACAAAGGTCCGTATAGTTAAAGCTATGGTTTTTCCAGTAGTAATGTATGGCTGTGAGAGTTGGACCATAAGGAAGGCTGAGCACCAAAGAATTGATGCTTTCGAACTGTGGTGCTGGAGAAGACTCTTGAGAGTCCCTTGGACTGCAAGGAGGTCAAATCAGTCAATCCTAAAGGAAATCAACCCTGACTTCTCATAAGGAAGGACAGATGCTGAAGCTGAAGCTCAAATACTTTGGCCACCTAATGCGAAGAGAGGACTCACTGGAAAAGACCCTGATGCTGGGAAAGACTGATGGCAAAAGGAGAAGGGGACGGCAGAGGATGAGATGGTTAGATAGCATCACCGATGTAATGAACATGAATTTGAGTAAACTCCGAGAGACAGTGGAGGACAGGAAGGCCTGGCGTGCTATGGTCCATGAGGTCACAAAGAGTCGGACACGACTAAACGACTGAACAACAACAACAACAACAACAACAACAAAGAAATTGCTGATCTGGTCGTGTTTCCTGTCTGGTCTACCTGGGAAGGTTGACAATCGCAGAGAGAATGTACACATCCTGTAGCTGCCCATTTTCAGCTTGACCATTCCTGACACAATAAGAGAGCTAAACAACATTGGTGGGCTATGGCAAGCAGCAGCACATTGCAGTATAATGTTGGGGTGTGAGATAGGTATCCCTAGTGTAGAGATGGGCAAACCTTTCCATCAAGGACTGCAGTTTTTTCAGGGGAATGGTGAAAGTTTGTAATTGGTGGTGGTCAGTGATGATAGGTGGCACCAGAAGCTGGTGATCATCTTTTGTCCCTGACTGCTTTTCTTGATAACAGCGTTCCGCATGCGTCATGCCAGCCACATGACCACGGAAGCGTCTTCAGACAACGCTGGCTCTTCAGCTAACAAATGGAGATGAGCACCGGCCCCTAGGGTTGGACATGACTGTGTGGGGGAACCTTTACCTTTACCTGCTTTCCTTGATGTTCCTCCTCACTCAGGAAACTGCCAAAGGAGGAGCAGAGAGCAATTTCCTGGGCTTTTGAGATTAATCTGAGGGCCACCTATAGCCTGTAGGCCTTAGGTAGCCTATTCTATCTTGTATATGTTGGACAGGTGATACACAGAATGTGGGAAGGGTTGACTGGACTGGTATGTTTGGGGGCAGCCCAGGATTCCTCTCCATGCTTAGCTGTCTCTTTGATGCTTTATTTAAGGGGAAATGAAATCCCACACATGCCAAGGTCGTTTTCTATAGCCAGGTATTAAAGACTGCAGTGTCCCAAGGGAGCCACTCTGTCATTCTAAGAATAAACAAATTTACAGCAGTAATTAGAATGACAACATCTATTTGCAATGCAAAAGACACTGGAGAATTGCAACCCTAGCAAAGCTTGCTTCTCTCAATCATTAATGCAGGTTTGCTGTTGATTAATGGTGATGGTGCTTTTTTAAAAAAATAATAATTCAGCCAGCTACACATCAACGCTCTGGGGATTATCTGCGGTGCTAGCATTGTAAAGGTATAAAAATGAATGGGCTTCTCTCTATGTTTTCTTTCCTGTATCTGGAGCTTACAATCATCTTCTTGACTAGGAATGTAGAACTTGACCCCAGATTTCTATGACAGCAGATTTGCTGATGTCAGCATGAAACAGCCCCGTTAACATCGATCTTTCTTTGGTAGAAACAGAATGTATGTTTCTGAAATCTGCATACAAAAAGACAAACTTATACATTAAAAAGAGAAGTTGCTTTGGGGGAAATGGACACAACAAAGGAAAACATCATGAAATTTGTATTAAAAGGTTATTTAGGACATTTACATTAAAAACTGGGTATATTTTGGGAATTTATTTGCAGCAAACCACTATAGCTTGCAGATGAGAATGGATATGCATTTATTTTTCGCAGATCTTTAAGAAATCTATTAAAAATGCCAACAGGCCAGGGCATTGCTGTGCATTTACAGATAATAAACCCTCCAGATTTATGCTTATTCACATAAGCTAAATCAATTGTTCCTGTGCAAGCATTTGCGATTAGAGAGACAGTTCATTAGATGGATGGAGTCGTAGCCTTTTTGTGACTGACACATCTATTTTATTTATTTATTTATCAAATTTTGTCACCGCTCATCTCCCCCCTCAAGAGGGACATCTAACACTGGATAGCTGAATAGCTGCTAAGGGAGTGCTTGGTCCAGTGTGGGTGAAAAGCATTGCAATCACCAGCAGCCTCCACGTTCTCTTTCCATTTTACAGCAGTCCTCATTTAAACCACTGCCCCTTTACGCCAAGAAGAAGGAGCCAATCTCTCCCTTTCTTTCTATTGCCATGTTGTGTGTCCTCTCTGAGGCCAAAAGGCTAAGCTGGGAGGGTGAAGTTCCTTTCAGATTACAATAGGCAGGCAGAAGGGTAAGCAGAAGTGTAGTCCAAGGGCACTCTTTAACTCTTCAAAGTCTGGATTTGATTCACTGTTTATATAATCATGTTGAAGTGCTGTGTTTGAGTGATTGCCTCCTCCTTGTCATCTTCATCTTCACCCTCTCTGTCTTTCTGGCAGATTTTTCTTCTTTAATGGCATGCATGAATATAAGTGTATGTGTAGTGGTGAAGGCATCAGGCTAGAAACCAGGAGACTGAGAGTTCTAGTCCCACCTTAGGCACAAAGCCGGCTGGGTGACCTTGGGCCAGTCCCTGTCTCTCAGCCCTAGGAAGGAGCCAATGGCAAACCAGAAGACTGACAGTTCTAGTCCCGCCTCAGGCATGAAAGCCAGCTGGGTGACCTTGGGCCAGTCACTCTCTCAGCCCTAGGAAGGAGCCAATGGCAAACCAGGAGACTGAGAGTTCTAGTCCCGCCTTAGGCATGAAAGCCGGCTGGGTAACCTTGGGCCAGACACTCTCTCTCAGCCCAACACACCTCACAGGGTTGTTGTTGTGGGGAAAATAGGAGGAGGAAGGAGTATTAGGCATATTAGCCGCCTTGAATTATTTATAAAAATAATAAAGGCAGGATAGAAAATAAACAAACAAACAAACAGCCAGCTGGGTGACCTTGGGCCAGTCCCTCTCTCCCAGCCCTGGCAAGGAGGGAATGGCAAACCACTTCTGAAATATTGCCAAGAAAACTGCAGGGACCTGTCCAGGCAGTTGCCCGGAGTCAACACTGACTCGAAGGCACACACACACACACATAAGTGTATGGACATACACGTGCATAATGTAAATGGAAGGAAAGACATTTCAGATTATTTTTTTTTAAAAAAAGACAGAATATGGGAAAAGGCTGATCTGTCCATCCCTGCTTATAAGCTCAAATGGCTCAGCAGGAGCACCCCTACTTTCTAACCAGAAGTTACCAGGGTTCAACTGATGGGATTTCCAGGCAGGATATGAAAATTCTTGTGTCAAAACTGTAGTCATGAGCAGCCAATCAGTGCCAATGGCTTTAGTGTAAGGGTTTTTCCTAAGTCTGTTGTACCACGTTGATTTCTGGACCACGCAAAAGGCTCTTCATTTGATGGCAGGCCAACTGTTGCCCCTTGGCTCACCTTCCTCTTCATTTCATCACCTGACCAGACCTGTGCATTGTCTGATGTGGCCTTGTCTTCAAGGCCGCAGGTGTCTAACCCTTTAAAGCAAATTGATTGCATTTTCTTTTTGTACGCTGAGCCACTTCAGTGCTGATCATTAAGACAGATGAATATGCCTTCTCCATGGAAACAGCCTTGGGGGAGCTGTAAAAGATAATCTATAATATATTTTGTTAAACTGCCAAGACAGTGTGACACTGAAGAGCAAACATCAGCATTTTGCGGAATATTTTTTAAACTGCTTTATTATGCCTGAAATGTATCGATCTGAAATATTACTCTATTTTAGCTCAAGCGTAATTCTAAAGTCAGTTTGGAATTTTGGCCTGTGGGTTATCTCATTTCTGATAACTCCTAATTTTTATTACTTTTTTGTACTCATAGAGCAACAATGGAGATAATGGGCCCTCCTCACACTTACATGGTTTCCATTGACTCTGCTTGTTGGAAACCCCAACTGTGAAGTGTGCAAATGGCAATCACATGACCACAGGGATGCTGCGATGGTCATAAGTGTGAGGACTGGTAGTACAGTTACTTTTTCAACACTGTTGTAACTTCAAATGGTCGCTAAACAGAGCAGCCGTTAAGTGAGGACTACCTGTAATTGGGACGTTTTCTTTTTAATCTTCAATGCAGTGTCACACCACAATTGTGTTTAGGGGTTCATCTTTTCTGTACGATATAGGAAGCCAAAGGTTAATAATATTCTCTTTATATTCTGTTTGACCTAGATATTAAAATACTGTATATATTCTAAATACAGATAATATCCTTATATTCTTTTTCTGTTGACTTGTTTTTCCATTTTTTTCTTTTTATAATGAAATAATTAAAGGAAAAGGACTCACATTTATATCCATAAACATACCCTAGGCATCAGAATCTCTGCACCCTGCACCTCTGCACCCTGAAGAAGCTCCTTGGATAAGGAGCGAAACGTTTCCACTGAGAAAATAGAAATCCAGTTGACATGATTCAAGCCACACCCTGAATAAAGTGAAGTGAAGATAATTAAGTCTGAGGTCTCTAAAATGTTGGGAGGATAAGAAAATTAAGCTATCATACCTGACTGCTCATTGGAAGGACAGATACTGAAGCTGAAGCTCAAATACTTTGGCCACCTAATGCGAAGAGAGGACTTCCTGGAAAAGACCCTGATGCTGGGAAAGACTGAAGGCAAAAGGAGAAGGGGACGGCAGAGGATGAGATGGTTAGATAGCATCACCGATGTAATGAACATGAATTTGAGTAAACTCCAGGAGACAGTGGAGGACAGGAAGGCCTCGCGTGCTATGGTCCATGAGGTCACGAAGAGTTGGACACGACTAAATGACTGAACAACAAAACCAACAGTTCACATGTCACAAAGTCCTTAAGTAACAGAAATGCAGGCCAACTACAATAGAACATCAAGCTCAGCTTTCTAGACAGAACGGTCGTAAATAAGCCATATGGGTCTTCATAATGAAGAATAAAAAGTATCAGTCTGGGATCAACTACGTGGCTGACATCAGAAATATCTGATCGTCTTCTTGAAATATTGCAGCATCCTCTTTTATTGAGCAATTGATGCATTTATTCAAGGATTCTAATCTCACTTTTAAAGACAAATGCCTCTTGAAGCAGTTCACAATCCAGCTAGTATTACATACAATTGAGGAGCCATAAATTTGAAGCCATGATAGTTTGACAAGCCACAGGGCTCTATTGCCTTATATGGAGAGAGAGGAGCAGTTATATGCAAGATTCGTGGTAAGGCTGGGATAACTTCTAGTCAACGGTTTGTTTATATTTATTATTTATGCTGTGGTATGAAATAAAAGTGTATCTGAATTTGATGAAATGTTGAAAGGGTATTAACCACTTTTTGAGGGGGAAACCCCAATGTTAGATCTCCTCTGCCATCTTTTGTGACTGCCTGTTTCTGAGATTCACACCTTGAAAAGCCTCCAAAGGGGTTATAACAGAGAATAGAGGGAGGGGCTTCAGATGTAAAGAATCCAGCACTCTACTGTGTCTCTGAAGTGGGCAGGGATTTACACAAAGCTGATCTAAATAGACTTTTTTGTTGTGAGAAATGGAAGGGGACTTGGGGGTGGGTAAAAAATAATATAAAGGCATCTCCAGCCATTCTTCCAGTCTGTTGGTCTGTCATTACAGTGTCTAAAAAGTTTATATTAAAAGCCCTGAATCCTCCGAATTGGGTCCACAGTTGCTGTGTGCGTGTATGTATGTATGTACGTATACACACACACACACACACACACACATCTGTGCCTTATGACAGTTTTGGAATCTTTCTCTCAAGTGGACTCTGCTTCCTTTGATGGCCTTGTGACTTCCTCCATCCTGTTATTATGGAGGTTGATCATATCAGGATGGCAAGTTTTGAAGCACGAAATGGGCACAATGAATGCACTTGAGAACCTGGGGTTAAGTCATTTACAGCCTATTGCATTGCAGCCAAATTTCCTAATTATGATTTGATTAAGGCCATAAAACCAGCTCAGTTTTTTTTTTAAAGACTTCATCCAAAAATCATTCATGCACTTTTAAAAGACTGCACAAATGTACATGATTTATTTGAGGGACTTCCCCTCCCTGAGGGTAGCTGCCCATCCCACTAAGTCAGATAGAGTGGGCGTGTTCCCGGTCCCTTCCCGCAAACACTGTAATCTGGTGGGACCTTGTGGTGCACCTTCTCTGTAGCCACCCCCGCCCTTTGGGACAGTCTCCCACTGGAAGACCTGGCTCTTTCCCCAAGCATTGGGCTTGGATGGGGCTGAGTCAGAGGGTCCATATGTATAGTCTGGCACCTGGTGGGAAGGGCCTGATTTATCTGTTTTTATATTTTTGTTTTTATTGGTTATTGTGAGCTGCCTCCAATCACTGTGTGAGACAGGTGGCCAGTTAGGTTCTTTAAATAAATTAATAAATTTTAAATATGCCAGTTGGTGCCTTTTGAAAGATCTTGTGGATGGAAATGTACAATATTCCATTAAACAGCTATAGGATTATTCTCCCTCTTCTTTTTAATCAACCATTTTTAATCATGACAGTTTCATTTTTTTAACTAAAAATCATTATCTTTTCTCTTCTATGCTCACAACACTTGGGAAATTACTTTCCAGTGCAATTAATGACTACACGGATTAAATCTTCCCCTTTATGATCGTGTTACCGTGCTATCATTCTGTAGTGTTTACTCGTGCTGATAAAACCAGAAAATTGCACATTGGCCTTACTGATCATTTTGCATTTACTTCCTTGGCTGGAATATCTTATCTGCCTTCATTAAATTCAAAGCAAGGACATTGGCATTATAATCCAAGAAACCTGTCTACTTGCTAGATGTTTCTTAGTCTTATTTCTCCACCCTTATTTCCTCAGTACTACAGTATATGGCCAAGACATTTTGCAGTCTAAATTTAAGGACAGAAGGAAATGGATTAGGAGGTGTATGGTGAGCATTAGCAAGAATTCAACTCAATATATATCTCCCCACTCATATAGCTCTATATTCCAACCAATAGATAAATAAAAGGAGACTTATACACTCAGATATCTGCTGCCTGAGAGAGGAAGTTTCCTCATTGTGGCTAATAATAGGGCTGGCCCTTTCTGTATGCTTGTGTATGGGTGCATGAGAAAAATTGTGATCTGCAAAGTAGAGACACTGCACTTCTAACTCTCTTACAACTTTAAATCAAAGCTGGGTAATCTGTGGCCCGTAAGCCTCAATTTTGGATTCCCCAAGCCTTTGCTGCTGAAATGATATGAAAAAGTGAGAAGATTGCTGCAGTGGTGCTAGAGATAATGACCCAAATTTTATATATTTGCTCTTGCATATGATAAATTTGTATCAGACTTTGGTGAACAAACTTAAAATAAATAAACAAGCAAATAACATCTCCCACAACAATGCAGATGTGTTCCTTTTGCTTATCTATTAACACAATAGATACATCTGGGGGGGGGGAGACTAGTGGGTATAATTTTAAATAAAATTTCAGGGAGTTTTTTTCCCTGACACATATATTCTAGCATTCCCTGAAGTCTTTTTGGTATGCTTATTAAACTGTTGGAAAAGGACTAGACAGAACCAGTTTCCAATCTCTGTTCAGCAATTAAACCCACTGGATGATTTCTATCAGCAAAACCTACTTTATAATATTATTATAATGACTATCAGATGAGTTGTGGAAAAAGACATATACCCTAGCAACAAAGAGGCTGGAACAAAGATGTTGAATGCACCTTTGATTTCCTTTGAGTCAGCTGCAGAAGCCCCTGAGCAGTGATGAATTCTATCCGTAGTCAGATGCTTGGAAGTTTTGCTGGTTGCCCCAGTCCTAAGCTTGGTCTCTAAGCCCACCCTTTTATTTGGCCACCCTTCAGTTTTAACTCCTAGCGTCTGGCTCCAGGGTCTGCTTTATTTATTTATTTCGTATGGCATTTTTTTCTTGCTGGGAAATCCCTTGTGAGGTCCAGCAGCCGGATCTGTAGATTGTTTAGCCATGACAAGTCACGTTGCTGGGGTGCACCACGGGGGGCTAGTCTACATTGCACCCGCTGTTTCCTTCCCACCGGAGCGGTACCTATTTATCTACTCGCAGTTGCATGCTTTCGAATTGCTAGGTTGGCAAGAGCTGTTTCAGATGTTTCAGATGTTCCAGGCTCTGCTGAAACATCTGACTAAATATGGCTCAGGGTTGACTGATCACCATTAATTAATTCCATTGCAAAAAGTGAAAATTTTCCCTTATGGGTGTGTGAGGACCTGGAACTGATATCTATATTTTCAAAATCTTTCTTCTCTGCAGGAGGTGAACTGGACATTAGTTAGTATTTGGCAGACCATCTAACCCTGATTTAATATATGCAGTTGCAAAGAGGAGTAGAAAGTAGTCCAAGTTAAGATGTTAGTGAAGAGTTTGGCTCACTTCGGGAAGCAATCTCTAGTTCTGGGATGAATATACAGAGAGGAATACAATCATCCTTCAGACTGTGCACTTTTTTCGAAGTTTGCAATACCTGCTTCAAAAATTAGATATAAAATATACATGTTAAGGAAAGTGGCATGTGAAAGCAAAACTTATTTTCATTTATGTACTGTTTGGATTTATATCCCATAAAATTAATTAGGAAAACAGAACATCATGTCAGAATTAGGATTATAAAAGTGAAAATATAATGGACACAGTTATTCTGATTATTTTCCCATTCTGAATGGCAGAATAGAAAAGGTCACAGGTTCCATCTCTGGCATCTGCAGTGAAAGTTCCCGCTTGGCACATTACAAAACATTGACAAGAAGTGGAGAGAATGCTGTGCTGGATGGAGCAGCTTTTTTATGTTCCTAAGGAATTTACAGAGGCCCAATAGAAGATGATTTGTAGATCCTTGACAAGCGAGCAATTGACAGTTCACCATGTCTATATGGTTTAGCACGTTTTAAAATCCGGGTTTGCACCTCTGAAAGGTTGATATGACCTTCTTGGTATCATTTTGGTGTTGTAAAATCGCTTCTTCTTTCCCTTAATTGGCTTCTGCCCTTCTAGAATGCTTAGCATTCAGCGCTCAGCTTCTTCATTCCATAAAGTCAGCATTTTGGAAAGGCAGGCTTGGTGTGACTACAAACTGCCTTGTCAAAGCGCAGGATTCTGGATCTGACACCTTGCCTTGTCATACAGGAAATCACTCAGGAAAATCATCCTGTCTCAAAATAACTCAAACAATCTGAGTTCTACATTTCAAGGAAATGTCTCTGTCTCTTGTGTCTTTATTATCAGCACTCAGATTGTTCAATATTTCAGCCTTATGTATGCTTCTGCTTTATCTTCCAGCAGAGTTAATTTTCCTTTGTGGCTGCTTTTAAATACTGACTAGTGATCATGTTTTTTTGTTTTTTTTCTGGGATAGGAATGAAAATATCAGTCAATTACTGGACTTTAAAAAAATGAGAACAAAGGAATCTTTGACAGGGGGCAAATATTCGGCTCATGCAGTAAGCTTTCTGCATGCTGATAAAGTATTATGTGATTGTCAGTGCTTTTGATCTCATTTCTGTTCTGCAATGAAATCAAAGATCCACACAATGAGGTGTTGTAGTTTAATGGCAAAGGAACAAAGATTAAAAGGTCTGGGTTTCTGAATAAACGTAGGCACTTGAGAATTTCATCACTTAGTTGAGTGTAGTTCAAAAGGAGTACAAAAATATTTCTTTTTTTTTCAAGGAATACAACACCAACATTTGTCCTCCATTTGTCCTCTATTTTTCTACTTTAGCTTGAGGGTACTTTCTAATTTAGATTTTTCCTTTTTTTTTTCATTTTATATGCAAAAAGAAAAAAAAAGGGGGGGGAAGAAAAAAACAACTACTAAAGTCTTGCATAAAAGGTAAAGGTTCCCCCACACAGTCGTGTCCAACTCTAGGGGCCGGTGCTCATCTCCGTTTGTTAGCCAAAGAGCCAGCGTTGTGCGAAGATGCTTCCACGGTCATGTGGCCAGCATGATGCACACAGAACACTGTTACCATCCCACCGAAGTGGTACCTATTAATCTACTTGCATTTGCATGCTTTTGAATTTCTAGGTTGGCAAGAGCTGGGGCGAGTGTGGGAGCTCACTCTGTCACGTGGCGCTTGGGTCTCGAACTGCCAACCTTCCGATCAACAAGCCTGGCGTCTTAACTACTGAGCCATCGCACCCCCCTATAAATAAATATAAAGACAGTATATATGTCTTTATGTTATATTATACAACTGAATTATTGACACTTAAGTCAGCTTATGTAACAATAAGGAAAAAAGGCAATTTATATAAACTAGTCTATATTATACATATTTGTAAATATATTTCCAGTTCAGACTGGAAATGTTTGCTAGAAATAAAAAGAGATGATCTTTAGACCATTTTGTAATTGACAGAGAATGGGTGTCTTCCCAATCTTGTAATATCAGGATTTTGGTGAAAGTACACCTTCACTGTTCAGCATTGTCAGAAATTCTTCTTTTTTTCTGCTGGATATTTCTCCCAATATAAGAGAATATATGTAGCTCAGGGTTGAATTGTGGGGTCCTTGGTGCCTAACAGTCTAGGTTACCTAGTCAGGTAATGAAACACCTGCAAGCAGACAACCAAGCTCAGAGAGCACCAAGGACTCCAAAGTGCAACATTGGAGGGTAGGGGTCTTTGAGGGGCATTTTTCAAAGTGCTACTGGGCTGCATAGAACCTATGACTGCAGCTTGTTGACCCCTTTTCTAGTGGGATTACCCTCCCCTCCATTGCAAGGTGCAGATATACTCACATGGTCTGAACAAGGGGGCAAATTGTTAAATCTTCCTGCCTTACCCCTCTCCCCCAACCCAAGTCCTCAGAACAGAACAGATACCAAAAACTGCAATTGAATATTCTTCTTTGTTGGGTTGGGGAGGATGCCTTTAGCTCCACAGTCAGCCAGGGGGAGGAAGATGAAGGAAGAAGAGATACAGATACAAGGAAATCTTCTCATGGCTATACAGTACTCAACCCAAGGACTAGAGATGTTCTGTCGTATTTGCTATTCTTTTCCAGTAGGCTTAAAATTTTTACAAAAGAGTACCAAGGACTCCACAGTTGTTTCTCCTTAATTTCTACAGCCTATGCTTCTTTGCCTCCTGATATCTTCCTTAAGGATTTAAAGTAAGGGACGCCAAGGGAGCATGTGGATTGTTGAAAAGGTGCTTGCAAGTTAGGACGCACAGATGTTTTTCCTAAACTAAGGTAAATATAAGAATCAAACTGTGGCAAGTTCTTGGTGGTATAGGGATACCAAGTCATCTTGTCTGCCTCCTGAGGAATCTGTATAACAACCAAGTAGCAACGGTAAGAACAGACCACAGAACAATGGACTGGTTTAAGATTGGGAAAGGAGTATGGCAGGGTTGTATAATCTCACCCTACCTATTCAACCTGTACGCAGAACACATCATGCAATGTGCTGGGATTGATGAATCCAAGGCTGGAGTTAAAATCACTGGAAGAAACATTAACAATCTCAGATATGCAGATGATACCACTTTGATGGCTGAAAGCGAGGAGGAGCTGAGGAGCCTTATGACGAAGGTGAAAGAAGAAAGTGCAAAAGCTGGGTTACAGTTAAACCTCAAAAAAACCAAGATTATGGCAACCAACTTGATCGATAACTGGCAAATAGAGGGAGAAAACGTGGAGGCAGTGACAGACTTTGTATTTTTAGGCGCAAAGATTACTGCAGACGCTGACTGCAGCCAGGAAATCAGAAGACGTCTACTTCTTGGCAGGAGGGCAATGACAAATCTCGATAAAATAGTTAAGAGCAGAGATATGATACTGACAACAAAGGTCCACATAGTTAAAGTAATGGTATTCCCCATAGTAACCTATGGCTGCGAGAGCTGGACCATAAGGAAGGCTGAGCGAAGGAAGATATATGCTTTTGAACTGTGGTGTTGGAGGAAAATTCTGAGAGTGCCTTGGACTGCAAGAAGATCAAACCAGTCCATACTCCAGTTCCCCATTGGGGGAGATGGGCGGTCATATAAAGACTGCTCACTTGAGGGAATGGTATTAAAGGCTAAACTGAAGTACTTTGGCCACATAATGAGAAGACAGGATACCCTGGAGAAGTTGTTGATGCTAGGGAAAGTGGAAGGCAAAAGGAAGAGGGGCTGACCAAGGGCAAGATGGATGGATGATATTCTGGAGGTGACGGACTTGACCTTGGGGGAGCTGGGGGTGGCGACAGCCGACAGGAAGCTCTGGCGTGGGCTGGTCATGAAGAGTTGGAAGTGACTGAACGAATAAACAACAACAAGAATCTCACATGCCACTCAAGAGAATTGGACTCTAACTTTTATTTTTGAAACCATAATCACTCCTTTTGTATTATTCTTCCTTGTACATTGCATCCTTCAGTTTCTCTAGATATAGTAATAATATTAATTACAACTTTTCCATGGCTTTTAGTTTTATAATGGTTCTATATATTTTAGATCAGTAATTTTAATATTCTATTATTCCAAAAAAATAATTCAGTTGCCTTATATAAATTATATCATACCTTGCTATATTAATTTTATGTCCCAAATTCTTAAACTTTAACTTACAATTTTATTTGTATTGTTATATGATTTTATAGCTTTTTTTACTCTAATCAATTGTGACTCTTTTATTTTGTTTTGCTAGTCAATGACCGAAATAATAAGTAGACTGACTGACTACTCAAGATCATTTTTCTGAATTTCTCTAAACCTTAAAAGAATTCTAAAGCAAATACTCTTTTATTTATTTGAACAAGAACTTATGGTGGCGGGGGGGGGGGGGAGCAGGAGAATTTCTCCACCTGGCAAAATTGTCAAAACAAGTCCATCAGATTTCTGCTTGAAAAGTATCAACTGATGTCATAATAATGCTGTTCTTTACTTCAATTCTGTATTATGTGTTATGACTTGCAGTCAAAACAATAAACACATTGATTGACTGACTGACTGACTGACTGACTGACTGACTGATAATTTTGTTCCATCAAAGATTTCCCATCTACCCATTGTTACCCCACTGAGGTTGGGAGTTCATGAAGTTTCTCTTCATGCACATGGCCAAGATCTGATATAGAGGCTTTTCTTCAAACCTACTCTAGAAATAGGATTTGCTGAGTTTGCAGTTGTAACATCCAAACTGTGTAATATTTTTTATTATTAATTTTTTTTTACCAGCAAACTTCCTTTATTTTTTTCTGGTATAACCAGTTTGGTGTAGTGGTTAAGGCACCAGGCTAGAAACTGGGAGACTGTGAGTTCTAGTCCTGCCTTAGGCATGAAAGCCCGCTGAGTGACTTTGGGCCGGTCACTCTCTCCCAGCCCTAGGAAGAAGGCAATGGCAAACCATTTCTGAAATATTGCCAAGAAAACTGCAGGGACTTGTCCAAGCAGTTGCCAGAGTCAACACTGACTTGAAGGCGCGCACACACATACACACACACACAAAGTCACGAGTACTTGATTCTGGTTGTTTTTTCCTGCCAAGCAGATCATGAGTTGAATCCAGATTTTGCAGATCTATTAAAATAACAGAAGTTTAAAATTAGGCACAACAAATGTATTGCATTGATTTTAATGCACCTATTTAAAAAGTATCTAAGTCTGGATCCAATGCATTTATTTACTTTAAATGACCTTATAAATAAAGAAGACCCTCTTACAAATAAATAAAATGTATAAATATATATCGGTGGTTAAGATCTGCTTTCCATAGTACAGATCAATTTTATAGTCTCCAAGCTGCTTGTCCAAGATTACCTGGTTTAAATTATTCTTTTACACCCCTATTAACTTTTTTTCAATGTGTAATGGCATCAGACTACTTAGGGAAGTCAGAAATAAAAGAACATGGAATTTATTATTCTCAAAGATTTAGTTCAGTCTGCATTTTTGGAAAAAAAAAAACAAATTAAATGTAAATTTCCTGCATTAATACCTAGATTGGTACACAATAGTTCTTTCACACTTTTTCACATTTGTGATATAGTTGTCATTTAAGAAAACACCCCAAATATGTACCATTTTTCAAATAAAATGCATATCTGGTCAGGGAATCAATTGAGAAAAACATATTAAAATGCCTGTATTTAAGCTTTTAAAAATATGACAATTTGAAATAGATGTATAATGGTAAATGTTGTGGCTGAAGAGCTGTTAGACTGACATGAATCAGATATAGATTAATCTCAGTATAGGACTATATGCCTATTGCTAAATTATAATAACATATGCCAAAGGGATGTTTTTCCTGAAAAAAATACTGACAGATTGTGTATTCTATCTCACCAATCCATTCAGGTATAGATGGGTCTCCAATTAAACTGCTAATTTCATGGAGAAAACACTGCCATCTGCTACCTGTCAATAAATAATTTAATTGGAGTAAAAGGCTCACATCTGTTAACTCTGAAACATAATTTCATTGTAGTTGATAGTAAAATAGAACCAATATACTTGATTTATTTAGAATTCTCTTGTAGTTTGACTAGATATATGTAATTGTAAAGTAATTCTTTAAAAGAATTACTGAAATCATTTCAAAAATCAGATATTGAAAGGAGAATGAAGAGGAGGAATGGTGAAAGATCTTGGTTTAGCCAATCCTTCAAAAATGCTGAGGCACACAAAAAGGATATTAAAGCAACAGGACCCCTGAGTTCAATATGATGCTAAATTTAATTCTATTGCAATTCCATTAAAGGGGTTGCTAAAGTCTGTAGACTTAGTGGTATGTTTTGATATAACAGCCTGTTCTGGACTTACGTTCCAGAGTGTTAAATTCTCTCTTGGGCTGTTTTCTACCAATTCGGGGAGGGGAGGGGAGGGGAGGGGAGGGGGAGAGGGGAATTATGTGTATATGTATGCATGTAAGCATGTATGTTTGTATGTGTGTATGTGTGTGTGTACTCCTAATACTCATTTTTTGATGTGCATTTTCACTAATCCATGTACTTACCGCAAGTTTCTTTTTTTCCAAAATCTTGTATAGATTTTTCCCTAACTTATGCATTTTTGTGTCTTTTCAAATTGTGAACTGCATTGCAACATTCTATAAAAGCACAGAACTTGAAATGTAAGTGCAAGTTTGGTTAAGTACTGTGGAAAAATAATGGCAGTCATACTAACAATTCATATCTCGCCATATAAGGACATGAAGAGGGCGGAGACTCACAGTAGCTTCCTGAAGAGATAACTCTGTGAGGTCACTTCCTTCTTCTTCCTCAGAGACTCTCTCAGAGAGACTCTCCGACCATGCTTCCGAACTGAAAGGACACGTTGTCTTATCTCTCCAAACCCAGACAGAATGCTAAAGCCTATATTTTCTATTCTTGTAACTTAGTATGTTTTAAACCTGCTTTGACTCTACTACTGCAACTGTTATTTTTGAGAACCAGGTTATGTGATTAAATATTACTTTTATTACTCCACAAAACTGTGTGGTTGTTCTTTTTAGAGGGATAAAAAGGGGTAATGCCAGGATAATCCAGTCTGCCTAACAGCATCCTGGATTATTTTCCAGAAGGTTAAACCAACCTTGTCTCAGCTTCAAACTTTTTATGCTGCCGGGGATGATACTTTGCTGATCTCACTCACGTGAGAAAGGAAGGATAATATCCAAACAATATATCCTATCCTAGTACCTAAACTCATCCCCAACAAGTACAACCTGGGTAAGTTTCTCTTAAAAAATCAGGCTAAACATGTTGCTTATTCTTAGAGAGCCCATTTCTCCTTAGAACTAAACTAGACGTGATATTCAGAATACACACTGAGATGTCTTTGTCTTTTATATTTATTTTATTTTATTTTATTTTATTATTAAAGATTCCAATAGAAAACCTATATTTTTTTTCTGATGCTGGAACATTGATATTGGTAAGGAAGAAAAGATGCATACAAATGAGCCAGAAAAGATTATATATCCACACCTGTCCTGATTCCTAATGTTGCTTCCCAACTATATTGTCACTAATATTGTTTTAAGTGAAAGAGAATGCTCAGATTTTTATTTTTAAGTAAACCTATAAAATGTGGGGATGGTGTGGACAGAGTTTTTTCCAAGAATAAGGAATCCAGTGATATGTCTCAACATCTGGCTCCAGCATCAAGAGTTGGTACCACTGATGTATGTCAAGGCCAATATCAAAGCAAAGGGCCACTTCCATTTTACATATAGTAATTCTATTCTAAAGCAACTGAACAGCCAATAGTAGGATGCCAAACAGTTTTGACAGTGAGACTTCTCTTCTTCAAAGTAAAATACATTTACTAACTAACTAATGAACTAAATTCTGATTTGGAGACAAACTAGAAATATAATAAAAGACAAGTGAAGTTCAGCAATGCACATTTAAGATCAGGAATCTATTTTGCCAGATGCAAGTGCTTAATCCTGAAAACTCAACCTAGCAGATTTCAGTACAAAGAAAAGATATAAATGTAACAAATAAATGAAATTCTGCTAAATTATAATGGAATTTGCTTGGTTTGGGCTTTGGATATTGAATGTACCCAGCCTTGATTATTTATTTAACAAATCATAATTAAAACAAACCACTGCACTGTGTGGAACCAACTCTGTTATGGAAGAGTTGTTTTAAAATCAAAATTAATAATGAAAGCAGATTTTTCTTTTGCCATATAGGAGTCGACATTTGGGGCTGGTAAAGTGGTGAGGGTTGATTTACTTTTGTCTTTCAGTAGTTTTGTGACTGTTTATACAGTATATGATGGAAATAATGGCAAAGCAGAAAGAAACCAATGTGCTCTTTGTGCCTAATGGGAAGTTACATCATTTGGCAAGGTGTACAACTAATTTACGTGGATTACTGTGAGTACAGGAGCTCTCCAAGGTGCTGATGACTGCAAGTCCGTTGAAATTGGTAAAATTGGTATCTATATCTGTATTGGAGAAGGTTGGAAGTCACTTTCTGTTTCTGTTTTCCTTCTATTTTGCACTTTTATCGTTTTTCTTTTTTCTTTAGTCCTGTATTCTAGCTTTTCTATATTCTACATTTTGTATTTTAACTATACTCTGAAAAAAAAATTGAATATATTTCATTAAGTTTTAAATATACAAAGTTAAAAGTTGAAGACAGAAAAAGAAATAGAAATACAAATCAAAGAAAGAAGAAAAAAGATGTAGTAAAGCAAAGAACAAAATAGAAGAAAATGAAACATAGAAAGTAGTCAACTTCCGACTTATCTCTGGTCATAGTAGTTTAAAAAAATTATCTTACTTGCTAGGTCTATTTGTTGTTTATTCGTTCAGTCGTTTCCGACTCTTCGTGACTTCATGGACCAGTCCACGCCAGAGCTTTCTGTCGGCCGTCACCATCCCCAGCTCCCCAATGGTTGAGTCTGTCACCTCCAGAATATCATCCATCCATCTTGCCCTTGGTCGGCCCCTCTTCCTTTTGCCTTCCACTTTCCCTAGCATCAGCTTCTTCTCCAGGGTATCCTGTCTTCTCATTATGTGGCCAAAGTACTTCAGTTTTGCCTTTAATATCATTCCCTCAAGTGAGCAGTCTGGCTTGATTTCCTGGAGTATGGACTGGTTTGATCTTCTTGCAGTCCAAGGCACTCTCAGAATTTTCCTCCAACACCACAGTTCAAAAGCATCTATCTTCCTTCGCTCAGCCTTCCTTATGGTCCAGCTCTCACAGCCATAGGTTACTACAGGGAATACCATTGCTTTAACTACGCGGACCTTTGTTGTCAGTGTGATGTCTCTGCTCTTAACTATTTTATCAAGATTTGCCATTGCTCTCCTCCCAAGAAGTAGACGTCTTCTGATTTCCTGGCTGCAGTCAGCGTCTGCAGTAATCTTTGCGCCTAGAAATACAAAGTCTGTCACTGCCTCCACTTTTTCTCCCTCTATTTGCCAGTCATCAATCAAGCTCGTTGCCATAATCTTGGTTTTTTTGAGGTTTAACTGCAACCCAGCTTTTGCACTTTCTTCTTTCACCTTCGTCATAAGGCTCCTCAACTCCTCCTCGCTTTCAGCCATCAAAGTGGTATCATCTGCATATCTGAGATTGTTAATGTTTCTTCCAGCGATTTTAACTCCAGCCTTGGATTCCTCAAGCCCAGCATGTCGCATGATGTGTTCTGCATACAGGTTGAATAGGTAGGGTGAGAGTATACAACCCTGCCGTACTCCTTTCCCAATCTTAAACCAGTCCGTTGTTCCGTGCTCTGTTCTTACCGTTGCTACTTGGTCGTTATACAGATTCCTCAGGAGGCAGACAAGATGACTTGGTATCCCCATACCACCAAGAACTTGCCACAATTTGTTATGATCCACACAGTCAAAGGCTTTAGAATAGTCAATAAAACAGAAATAGATGTTTTTCTGAAATTCCCTGGCTTTCTCCATTATCCAGCGGATATTGGCAATTTGGTCTCTAGTTCCTCTGCCTTTTCTAAACCCAGCTTGTACATCTGGCAATTCTCGCTCCATGAATTGCTGGAGTCTACCTTGCAAGATCTTGAGCATTACCTTACTGGCATGTGAAATAAGTGCCACTGTTCGATAGTTTGAACATTCTTTAGTGCTTCCCTTTTTTGGTATGGGGATATAAGTTGATTTTTTCCAATCTGATGGCCATTCTTGTGTTTTCCAAATTTGCTGGCATATGGCATGCATCACCTTGACAGCATCATCTTGCAAGATTTTAAACAGTTCAGCTGGGATACCGTCGTCTCCTGCTGCCTTGTTATTAGCAATGCTTCTTAAGGCCCATTCAACCTCACTCTTCAGGATGTCTGGCTCTAACTCACTGACCACACCGTCAAAGCTATCTCCAATATTATTATCCTTCCTATACAGATCTTCCGTATATTCTTGCCACCTTTTCTTGATCTCTTCTGCTTCTGTTAGGTCCTTACCATCTTTGTTTTTGATCATACCCATTTTTGCCTGGAATTTACCTCCGATGTTTCTAATTTTCTGGAAGAGGTCTCTTGTCCTTCCTATTCTATTGTCTTCTTCCACTTCCGCACATTGCTTGTTTAAAAATAATTCCTTATCTCTTCTGGCTAACCTCTGGAATTTTGCATTTAATTGGGCATATCTCCCCCTATCACTGTTGCCTTTTGCTTTCCTTCTTTCTTGGGCTACTTCCAGTGTTTCAGCAGACAGCCATCTTGCCTTCTTGGTTTTCTTTTTCTTTGGGACGTTTTTTGTTGCCGCCTCCTGAACAATGTTGCGAACTTCTGTCCATAGTTCTTCCGGGACCCTATCTACTAAATCTAGTCCCTTAAATCTATTATTCACCTCCACTGCATATTCCTTAGGAATATTAGTGAGCTCATATCTAACTGATCTGTGGGTCTTCCCTATTCTCTTTAGTCTGATTCTAAATTTTGCAATAAGAAGTTCGTGATCTGAACTACAGTCAGCTCCAGGTCTTGTTTTTACCGACTGTATAGATGTCCGCCACCTTTGGCTGCAAAGGATGTAGTCAATCTGATTTCGGTGTCGACCATCTGGTGAAGTCCATGTATAAAGTCGTCTTTTAGGTTGTTGGAAGAGAGTGTTTGTTATGCACAGTGAGTTGTCTTGGCAAAATTCTATCAGCCTATGTCCTGCTTCATTTTGTTCTCCCAGACCATGCTTGCCTGTAATTCCAGGTGTCGTCTGACTACCCACCTTAGCATTCCAGTCTCCTGTAATGAAAATAACATCTCTTTTTGGTGTATTATCTAGTAGGTGCTGCAGATCCTCATAGAACTGATCTACTTCTGCTTCTTCAGCATCTGTGGTTGGGGCGTATATTTGGATCACTGTGATGTTAAATGGCTTACCCTGAATTCGAATTGAGATCATTCTATCGTTTTTTGGATTGTATCCAAGCACTGCTTTAGCTACTTTATTATTAATTATGAAGGCTACTCCATTTCTTCTGTGGTCCTCTTGTCCACAGTAGTAGATCTGGTGATCATCTGATGTGAAGTGGCCCATTCCAGTCCATTTCAGTTCACTGACACCTAAAATGTCTATATTTAATCTTGACATCTCACCAATAACCACATCCAATTTGCCCTGGCTCATAGATCTTACATTCCAGGTTCCTATGGTGTGTTGATCTTTAGAACATCGGATTCGTCGTTCACCACCAGCACCGTCGGCCGCTAGCCGTCCTTTCGGCTTTGAGCTAGCTGCGTCATCACATCTGGGGCTAGTTGAACGTATCCTCTGTTCCTCCCCAGTAGCATTTTGACCATCTTCCGACCTGGGAGTCCCATCTTCCGATGGTATACCGACATATCTTTGGTTGTACTGATCCATTTAGTTTTCATGGCAAGAATACTGGGGTGGGTTGCCATTACCTTCCCCAGGGATCGTATTTAGTCTGACCTCTCTGCCACGACCTTCCCGTCTTGGGTGTCCCTTCACGGTTTAGCTCATGGTTTCATTGAGGTGCTCAAGCTCCAGCACCACGACAAGGTAACGATCTCCTTTGCTGGAGTGCTAGGTCTATATATAATATTAAAAAACATTTATTGTCTAATATATCAGTTTATATATATTTTAAACTTCAAATCCCCATATAAGCTTTGCCCCTCCTGCATTTTACAAATAATCCTTCAATGGTTTCCACTCTTTAAAAGGTAATAATAAATATTTTAATCTTCAAAACCCCATAAAGATTTAACCCCCCTATATGTTGCAGATAGTCCACAATAGTTTCCACTCCTTAATAAAATAATAATTTGAATTTTCTTATAATAAACATGTCAATTTATCGTTTTCTGCCAATCCATCCATTTTAACATTCAATCTTATATCATTGGTAAAATCTAATTTACCCCAATTTTTAAGAAGTCCTTATAAGTCATTTATCTCTATTTCTTACTTCTATCTATGAAATGCTTCTTACGTTCTCCTGGTGCATCCCTCATATCTGTCTTGTATTTCTCTAAAAATGTTTTTACTTTTAAAGTAGAGGCTATCCTTAACTTTTGCCCTTTGAGCACTTTCTTTTCTCTAGCATACCATGAATTAGCTCTAAAAGTTTTATCTATTTCCAAATCCAAATCTTGTTCTCTCATTTCTAAAAATTTAACTAATTCAAAAAAAATCCTTTCTCTTGCTTTTTCATTTAATTGTTCTAGGGATGCACTCAATATCCAAATGTGTTCTTTTTCTATCATTTCTGCTAAGGCAATTATATCTAAGTTATATTCAACTTCTTTAATGAAACTTTCTGAGATAATCTCTAATTTCTGCATCTGGCCTTGCATCTCTTTAAATTCCCCTGATAAGGTATTAACCACTTCTTTAACTATCTGCACTTCTTTTTTAAATTCTTGTTCCATTTCCTGGATTGGTTCTTCTTTCTTCTCTTCCCTCTTCTTAACTACTTGTTGTCCCAATAAGTCCATCTTTTTGTCCATCTTTTTTTTTTTAAGTAAATAAATTTTTCATCTGTTTGTTGATTTGTTGACCCAAGTTTATAAATGAATTTTCCATTTTTTTATTTAATAAAGTAATTGCATCCAGAATTGCCTCCAGAATTTTTTCTTCTTCTGCTGATGGAACTTCCATAGATGCACTTCCAGTTTCTTTTTCTTTCTCTTTGTCTCTCTTCATCCTCAAAGCCATATTCATCATAATGTAGATAATATTCCTGTAAAAAAAAGAGGGAGAGGGGAGAGGGAGAACTAGAAAAGAAAAAAGAGAGAGATAATAGTTGTTCCAATAGTTGTTTACAAAAAGGAGGGAGTAAAGAAGTACCAAAAATAAAAACAATCCTTTAAAAAATAATTGTCATAACACCAGGATTGTAATCCATACAAAAGGCAAAAACAGTCCTTTAAAAATAATTGTCATCACAATTAATTTGTAATCCATTAGATATGTTTGTTGTTCAGTCATTTAGTCGTGTCCGACTCTTCATGACCTCATGGACCATAGCACGCTGGGCCTTCCTGTCCTCCACTGTCTCTCGGAGTTTACTCAAATTCATGTTCATTACATCGGTGATGCTATCTAACCATCTCATCCTCTGCCGTCCCCTTCTCCTTTTGCCTTCAGTCTTTCCCAGCATCAGGGTCTTTTCCAGTGAGTCCTCTCTTCGCAATAGGTGGCCAAAGTATTTGAGCTTCAGCTTCAGCATCTGTCCTTCCAATGAGCAGTCAGGGTTGATTTCCTTTAGGATTGACTGGTTTGACCTCCTTGCAGTCCAAGGGACTCTCAAGAGTCTTCTCCAGCACCACAGTTCGAAAGCATCAATTCTTCGGCTCTCAGCCTTCCTTATGGTCCAACTCTCACAGCCATACATTACTACTGGAAAAACCATAGCTTTAACTATACGGACCTTTGTCAGCAAGGTGATGTCTCTGCTTTGTAATATGCTGTCCAGGTTTGCCATAGCTTTCCTCCCAAAGAGCAAGTGTCTTTTAATTTCATGGCTGCAGTCACCATCTCCGGTGATCTTGGAGCCCAAGAAAATAAAATCTGTCACTGCTTCCATTTCTTCCCCTTCTATTTGCCAGGAAGTGATGGGACCAGATGCCATGATCTGGGTTTTTTTAATGTTGAGTTTCAAGCCAGCTTTTGCACTCTCTCCTTTCACCCTCATCAAGAGGCTCTTTAGTTCCTCTTCACTTTCTGCCATTAGGGTGGTATCATCTGCATTTGTTGATATTTCTCCCGGTAATCTTAACTCCGGCTTGTGATTCATCCAGCCCGGCATTTCTCATGATGTACTCTGCATATAAGTTAAATAAGCAGGGTGATAATATACAGCCTTGTCGTACTCCTTTCCCAATTTTGAACCAGTCGGTTGTTCCATGTCTGGTTCTAACAGTTGCTTCTTGACCCACATGCAGGTTTCTCAGGAGACAGGTAAGGTGGTCTGGTACTCCCATCTCTTTAAGACTTTGCCACAGTTTGTT
Source organism: Charina bottae (assembly GCA_023362775.1). Classification (NCBI taxonomy): domain Eukaryota; kingdom Metazoa; phylum Chordata; class Lepidosauria; order Squamata; family Charinaidae; genus Charina; species Charina bottae. Next base: position 16,724,141 of record JALMGJ010000014.1, on the reverse strand, counting down.
GTGATCCACACAATCAAAGGTTTTAGCGTAGTCAATGAAGCAGAAGTAGATGTTTTTCTGGAACTCTCTTGCTTTTTCCATGATCCAGCGAATGTTGGCAATCTGATCTCTAGTTCCTCTGCCTCTTCGAAACCCAGCTTGCACTTCTGGTAGTTCTCGGTTCACATACTGCTGAAGCCTAGCTTGTAGGATTTTGAGCATAACCTTGCTAGCATGTGAAATGAGCGCAATTGTACGGTAGTTTGAACATTCTTTGGTATTGCCTTTCTTTGGAATTGGAACGTAAACTGACCTTTTCCAATCCTGTGGCCACTGTTGAGTTTTCCAAATTTGTTGGCATATTGAGTGCAGCACTTTAACAGCATCATCTTTTAGGATTTTAAATAGCTCAGCTGGGATACTGTCTTCTCCGCTAGCTTTGTTGTTAGTAATGCTTCCTAAGGCCCACTTGACATCACTCTCTAGGAGGTCCGGCTCAAGGTCAGTGACCACACCATCGTATTTATCAGGGATATTAAGATCTTTCTTGTATAGTTCTTCTGTGTATTCTTGCCACCTCTTCTTAATCTCTTCTGCTTCCGTTAGGTCCCTGCCTTTTTTGTCCTTTATCATGCCCATCTTTGCACAAAACGTTCCCTTGATATCTCCGATTTTCTTGAAGAGATCTCTAGTCTTCCCCATTCTATTGTTTTCCTCGATTTCTTTGCATTGTTCATTTAAGAAGGCCTTCTTATCTCTCCTTGCTATTCTCTGGAATTCTGCATTCAGTTGTTTATATCTTTCCCTTTCTCCCTTGCCTTTTGCTTCCCTTCTTTCCTCAGCTATTTGTAAAGCCTCATCAGTCAGCCACTTTGCTTTCTTGCATTTCTTTTTCTTTGGGATGGTTTTAGTTGCTGCCTCCTGTACAATGTTACAAACCTCCATCCATAGTTCTTCAGGCACTCTGTCTACCAGATCTAATCCTTTAAATCTATTCCTCACCTCCACTGTATATTCATAAGAGATATGATTTAGGTCATACCTGATTGGTCTAGTGGTTTTCTCTACATTCTTCAATTTAAGCCTAAATTTTGCGATAAGAAGCTCATGATCTGAGCCACAGTCAGCTCCAGGTCTTGTTTTTGCTGATTGTATAGAGCTTCTCCATATTTGGCTGCAAAGTATATAATCAATCTGATTTCGGTATTGACCATCTGGTGATGTCCATGTGTAGAGTCGTCTCTTGTGTTGTTGGAAAAGAGTGTTTGCTATGACCAGCGTGTTCTCTTGACAAAACTCTATTAGCCTTTGCCCTGCTTCATTTTGTACTCCGAGGCCGAACTTGCCTGTTATTCCGGTTATTTTTTGACTTCCTACTTTAGCATTCCAGTCCCCTATGATGAAAAGGACATCTTTTTTTTTGGAGTTAGTTCTAGAAGGTGTTGTAGGTCTTCATAGAACCGGTCAACTTCAGCTTCTTCGGCATCAGTGGTTGAGGCATAGACTTGGATCACTGTGATGTTGAATGGTTTGCCTTGGATTCGAACTGAAAGCATTCTGTCGTTTTTGAGGTTGTACCCCAGTACTGCCTTTCCCACTCTTTTATTGACTATGAGAGCTACTCCATTTCTTCTAAGGGATTCTTGCCCACAGTAGTATATATAATGGTCTCCTGAATTAAATTTGCCCATTCCTGTCCATTTTAGTTCGCTGATTCCCAAGATGTCGATGTTCAATCTTGTCATCTCATGGTTGACCACATCCAGCTTACCTTGATTCATAGATCTTACATTCCAGGTTCCTATGCAATATTGTTCTTTACAGCATCGGACTTTCCTTCCACTTCCAGACACATCCACAACTGAGCGTCCTTTTGGGTTTGGCCCAGCCATTTCACTCTTTCTGGAGCTACTCGGAATTGCCCTCCGCTCTTCCCCATTAGATATGTAAGTCAATGTAATTTCAAGAACAAGAGATAAAAAGGCAAATGGAAACTTTTTTCTACTGTAGTCAAAATAATAATGGAAACAATAAACAATTCCAAGGTTTCACACGCCCACTTGTAACTCTTCAGTCCAACCAAAAGTAACTGAGGAAAAAAGATTATATAAAATATATATAAAAAAGGCTGCAATAATCCAAATAGCTTTTTCACCCAAAGTACATATTAAACAGTCAGATTTCTATATATATAAAAAAGGTCCAAACAAAACATAAACATTTGAAAGAGGGCTAATAAAAAGAAAAAGAGGAAGGTTCTTTTCCTGGCAATAATCACCAAAAAAACATAAAAGGCAAAGTGTTATTTATTCCATATAAAATCAAAATCCAAATAAAATAATTCCAAAATAAAAATGCATTCAATTACCAATAGATAGGAAACTTAAGTCAAAGTAAAAATAAAAGGAAAATCACTTTCATTTGTGGCAAAGTCAATTAGCTTTCCATTCCTGCCGGTTTACTATCCTTTGACAAGAAAGAAGTAAAACTCCAACAATTATAAATCAAGTCCAGAGATAAATCTTAGAGCTTAATAGGAAAAATAATATTTAAAAATAAAAGGTGTATCTAAAAGGTTGGATGAGGAGCTACTTATCTTTTCAAGATTCACGGCTTCCGCAGAGCTTCATGTAAATTCCAGTCACCTTTTGCCGCTCCAATCTCCCTTCCCCCATGGTGGAAATATGGGGGTCGGAAGAGAGCAACGAATCCAGCGACCCTTGTGAGCAATCTTCTGCTCACCCTCTCTTCGAGGGTGATTTTTCAGCGACTTTCTTTTTCTTCAAATCGCCGCAAATGGCAAGCCACGGAATCGAGGCTGGGAGCCTCGGTTCGTCGCTCCACTGTCCAACGCCCGGAAGTGAAAGTGACTATACTCTGAAAATTAATAAAGTTCTTTAAAAAAAAAAAGAAATTGGTAAAATTGGTAATACTTCTAAGAATCCAAAAGAAAGAGAAGGAAGGAGGGAAGGAAGGAAGGAAGGAAGGAAGGAAGGAAGGAAGGAAGGAAGGAAGGAAGGAAGGAAGGAAGGAGGGAGGGAGGGAGGGAGGGAGGGAGGGAAGATATTGTTCAGCTGTTCAGTTACTGCATACTCTTTGTAACCCAATGAACATGATTTTGTCAAGATTGACTGCCAGTTACTGCTTCTTTGAGTTCTTGTAAACTCCTGATTACAGTCATCTGTGATTGTATATACTGCAGCCATATGGCCTTCTGGATGTACACAGAATGTACTACAGTGATTAAAATGTTTGTCAAGCATTTTTGGATTTAAATATTTTCATATAATTCCTTATTGTATCGCTCTAAAAACATACCAAGCTAGTTCACACATCATGCTAAGACATAATATGATGTGCTATGGACTGAGTCTGTTGTGGAGTCCTTGGTGCTCTCTGAGCCTTGTTGTTTTCTTGCAGACGTTTCATTGCCAGGCTAGGCAACATCTTCAGTGCGAAAAGGGAGTGGGACTTGCTCTCTATTTATATACCATGGCTTGTCCTGCTTGTGTTGGTGGAGGTGTTGTTCTCTCCTTAGCAGTTCCTTGATTGGGCTGTTGTTTGCTACTTGGTTGATTGATTGAGTTAACAACAGCCCAATCAAGGAACTGCTAAGGAGAGAACAACACCTCCACCAACACAAGCAGGACAAGCCATGATATATAAACAGAGAGCAAGTCCCACTCCCTTTTCGCACTGAAGATGTTGCCTAGTCTGGCAATGAAACGTCTGCAAGAAAACAACAAGGCTCAGAGAGCATCATGGACTCCACAGTTCAACCCTGAGCTACAAATATTCTCTTCAATTGATAATATATAATATATATACCACTTAAAATAGATTTTTCACTTTACGACCATGTTGCTTAGCGATGGAGTTCCCTGTCCCTATTACAGTTGTTAACTGAGGACTACCTGTACATAATTGTGATTCGCCAGCCCAGGATCCTCCTGTTGTGTGCCTCAGCCTGCTTTGCTAGTGATGACCTGCTGGCTTGAAGTGATGTGAGTTGCCGTCCAACATCCCAAAGTGAAGAAGGGTGCTCCAGACGTTTTCCAGGGCCCTGTGTTGAACCTCAAAGAGCTCTTTTTGACTCAGGGTAAAACTGCAGTTTTAGGCTGCAGAAAATTGCTCTTCACTGACATCCTTTGAATGTGTGAATGCAGTGATGTTGCATTTGTTGATAGCCTGTCTTCAAAGTAAGACAAGGCAAAATGGAGTGCCTATCTAGCACTATAGAGCCAGTTTGGTGTAGCGGTTAAGGCACCAGGCTAGAAACCGGGAGACCGTGAGTTCTAGTCCCGCCTTAGGCACGAAAGCCAGCTGGGTGACCTTGGGCCAGTCACTTTCTCTCAGCCCTGGGAAGGAGGCGATGGCAAACCACTTCTGAAAAATCTTGCCAGGAAAACTGCAGGAACTTGTCCAGGCAGTCTCCAAGAATCGGACACGATTGAACGGATTAAAAAAAAAATCTAGCACTAGAGCAGTCACTTGAAAATGGTGAATCTAGTTGTTTAGGTTCCATGGGGGTTCGGCAAGGCAAGAAAGGAATAGACCACATTTAACAGTTCTCACGCTTTGTAGAAACACAACTGCCCACTGCAGGCTTGCACAAGAAAGTGAGGAGTGAAATCCAGAGTGAGTTCTGACAGCACCCCCAACTGCATATGAATGGAGTTTGCATGCCCCTGATCTAAGGGTCACAATGGTGGATTTCACACAGCCAAGTTCAGAGAGCACCAAGGACTCCACAGTTCAACCCTGAGCTACAAATATTCTCTTCGATTGGTACTGAGTCTGTTGTTTGAACCAAGCCATTATTTAATCAGGATTAAGCAAATTATGGCTTAACACAATATGTAAACCCAGAAACTGAGTGCTTGCTTCACAATAGTTCTTTGGTGATTCTATTAAAAGTTTTAGACATTGCAGAAATGTTATTTTTAGGGGGTTTTTTAGGTACAAGATAGATGAGGCATGCAATTAGATCTCCTGTATTTTTTTTAAATTCTTCAGAGCAATCACAAAGAACTCTTTGGGTACTAGTAAGATTTCCCTAATGGAGCAAGTAATGGCTTTGTGGAAAGAATATATGTCTTTTACGAAAGATTAATGTGTTCTTCCAATCTAATAATACCTTAGGCATAGATCGTAGTATAAAATTGGACTATATGAATACATTTAAATATTTTGCCCCTATTAAAGCTTAACTAAAGGAGAAAACCTCCAAGTTTTTTTAAAAATCTTGTTATAAAATAGAAGCAAACTAAAATTAGGCTTTAAAAGCTCTTCATGTTTTGGGAGAGTGGGGTGAGGGAGTAGATCCTAACACTGACGGCTAGAAATTTGACAGGCAACATTCCATTTTCTAAATGTTGCAACTATCTATTATTCTACCATGAGAGTTTTGCTCTTTCTGTCACCGATAGACATGATATCACAGTATTATTTTAATGAAATAACACTGGCTAAACACATACACACACATATAGAGCTGTGATGAATTTTTCTGCCTGGTACAAAGCATCAGGATATCACTCCTTTCCCCCTCAAGTGGGGCCATAAATTTCAGACACCTCTGTTAAAACAGAGGACAATTTTTCCTTGTCAAGTAGCTATACAATTTTGGATTCCATCTGTAAAGGCTGTATGGTGTGGGGGGGAAATAACAACAGCAACCATATTAATACAGTGGAAGTGGATTTGTTCAGATGCTCTTGCTATTTTACCTCTTACTTCTCAGCCGTTGTTTCTTCTTTGGAAGTTAGCAATCTGTCTCTAGGAATGGAGCTTATTTTCTCATTCTCTCACACCAGGTGGATCTGAAAACACTTTTCTTGTCACTTCTAACATTGTCCTCCTCCTTTCCTTGTCCTCTGCCACTTGTGGGGGCTGTGTGCAAATAAATCAACTCATAAATATAAAGCAGACTTTATTTTCCTTTCAATGACATATGGGAATATATGTTTTGTGTATCCTTCACAAGTCATCTTAAGGACAGACATTTTATTTTCACATAACACCTTGTACTTTTTGCTTAGTTTACTCCCAATGTTTCTTTGGTGAAACAAAAAAAAATAAAGAAAGGACGGGGAAAGAATAGGGAGAGTGATATCTGGTGGAAATCTTGAGCTGGTAGGGATTGTTTGAAGAGCTTTTGTAAAATGAGCCTATTCTGAGCATGACAAGCTTTTGTCATGTTGCTAGCAGAAGGCAAGGGAGGGCCAAATATTTACTATTTTATATACCTTGGGTCCTTGAGGGAGGGTTTTTTTAATGGCAAAATAAGCTTATCAAGGTCTTACATTTTTTAAAGAAAATAGCATATAGCCTAAGTATGAGTCGGTATGGTGCATATACTTCCTAGTTGATGAGATGCAGTCAACAGTAATGCTGGCTTGCAAGATCATCACTTGATTAGAGATGAAAAATGAAATATCCTTGCTTATATAGAATAGCATGAGCATGCTTGGGTAAAACTGTGCTTTGGTTGCACTAGGTGCATACTGGCCAACATGTGCCCTACTGTTAGCAGGGAATGGTACCTGTGACATAGGTACAGCTAAGGCTGGAAATTTAGTCTGCACCTTCTCTATTTTACTAAAAAAAACCTCTTCTGGGTCAAACTTCAATTGGCCAAAGCCATGAGGGGTGGCAGAGGTCAATATCTATGGGATCATCTGGTGATAACCATGATAAATAGAAGGTTGCAATTTGGAATATAACGGGAGTAAATGATAAAGAGCACGAATTCATGAATTCATCCATGAAAGGAAAGAGAAAAAAGTAAACATATTGTGTGTCTGGGAAACTAAGAGAAAAGAAAAGGATGCAATAGATCTGATTAAAGGCACCTGATCTTAGGAAGTGGAGTTCATGAATACATGCAGGGAAATAAAGTGTAGGTTTAATTATAAATGAAAAGGCTAAAATATATATCAGAAAATATGAATTGTAGATTGTTCTGGATATCTATGAAAACGGGAATCCAGAGGTTACCTATTATTGTATGTTAGACTCTAGGGAAACAGTCCCCTTTCATTTTCTGTCAGAATTTCTCTGCCAATAGAATTAAAATGAAGATTCAAAGAAAAGAAAGCTGTGTTCTAGGAAAATTAAGCTTCATTCTCCTCCCACATAATTTAACATTTTATTGAGGCGGGTCTTCCCCTCTCCAACTGTAATGCAACAATGAGAAAAGTATGGAGGAAAAGGTCTTTAGCTATTTTACCTTTTCATATGATTAACATGAAGGATGTACGAGTTATTGGGCTCCACATATTACATTCTGGTCCACATAATTGTGTCTTACTGATCGCTGGGGAGAGACTTTTCCATACGACTCTATAGCTGGAGAATGATCAGATTTGCTGCCAATTTCACAATGGTAATTGAGTGGCACAGTTCATGATGACCTCACTACCTGTAGCCCTCAAGCAATTCAGCAGAGCAGAAGGCAGCGATGGGTATTTCTGATAACCAGTAATGTGGTATCTTAAAAATATATATAAATTTGTAAAGGAAAAGATTTCCAGTTCTTGGGTGGATGTTATTAACCTGTTAGAAGTAAATTTTATCTTACCAAGTTCGTTTCTGAGCCGGGAGTAAAGAAACTGACCAATTGCATGAAGTTAGGAGTTTATTCACCCAAGAGCAAAAGCAATGACAGCAAGCTGTTAGGTGGGCGGCCGCGCAGGACCCCCTTCCTACAGCACATTATATAGATTCCATTCAACTCCTCCATTAGAAGACCACCCCTTACTCAGTTACCCATACTCCACCTTACCCTCATTCCATATTAGGAATTTCCTTCCTTCACTCCATATTAGGAACTTCCTTCCATCCTTGCTAGGGCCCCTTGACCGTTATTAAACAATATATTTCCTCTGGAGAAGCTATCCTCGGAAAGTACACTTTATCTTTCTATGGGCACAGCTATCTATCAAGGCCTGCTAGAAAGGAAGGGTGTCAACAAAACTCTTCAAGCAAATACAACATGATTTCAGTGCCATAATGCAAGTGCAAATGTTTCTAATATATGAATATGAAATATATTTGTATTTATATATACAGAAATGTAAGAATATGTTTACAATCCAACAAACCTACAGCTATAATTTTCCTTCCCTGAGTTGACATCTGCTGTGCCATGCACAAATATACAAGGGACTAAGGATCTGGTGCAATCCATTCTTTAAAATAGATAAGGGGGTTCTGCTTTGTACAAAGCCATATGCAGGTTGTGACTAGCTGAAGAACTTCCCAAAGAGTCCAAAAACCGGAATTTAAAAGACCCATATTCCTGAATGAAGTCAATGCCTGGGTATGAATGACATACTCAATGAACCACAAATTAGAAGAACAAGAACAAACTTTATTACAGTCAGTGACCAGGGCAAAAAAAGAGAGAGAAAGTACAGCAAAAGACTCATGTACATTATAGATAAATAGATAAGTAGGTAAATATAAAGTAGCATAAACAATTATAGATGCCACAGATTAACCAACTATATTTTAATTAGTTCGTGCAACCCCCGGCTATGTAATTTGTTTACAGTTCATACAAACCTAGAGAATTGGATTAATTGAATTAACCATGATGAACACTGGGCAGATGTCATGCAAACCAAGCCAGTAAGGTCTTGAGCAAAACTCAGATGAAAGTTGAGTGGGACAAACACACTCAAGAGAACAAATTACAAGAGGAATTCTGGAAATAATCAGACAACCAGGCTACAAACAACTAACATCATCAACATCAAGCAACGTCAACATCAACATCAACATCAACATCAACATCAACCAACACCAACACCAACACCAACACCAACACCAACACCAACACCAACACCAACACCAACACCAACACCAACACCAACATCAGCCGAGTTGGAGGTTTTCATACCCTGAACTCTCACAGCCCCATCCAAAGCTTGGCTATAGTTGATCAACAGCAATCCCAACAGATCTGCTCATCAGGACAGCTATTATTTTCAAATAAGCCTTTTGTTTCTGAGAAAACATCTGCTTCTGAACCTGGGAGCAGACAATTCTGATCCAAGTGGCTGCTGAACTTTCATTTTCTGATGCCGGTGCTCCCAGGACTCAGAAGAGATTTAGATCTTTTCTCTTCACAGGCTAGAGAATCCTCACATGCAAGGATTCTTCCAGAGGAGAAGTCCAACTTTTTGCCTTGTGGGGCATATTTGAATTTTTGAAACTATATTGGCATTCTCACAAAATAGCAACTATGGGGTTGCTGGCCTATTTACGAAAGTGGCTATTTGTGGTGGGCTTGGCTAATCATAAACATCTGTTTGCCAGAAAGGAAATTAGTGAGTTTTATTTAAGACACTATTTCACTAATTCTGACATGCAGAATCAAGGGGCCATTTCACACACTCAACCACATAAAAAACCTTAACACTCAGTGGATTATATTTCAACATGCACAAGAGATAACTTTTATAGCAAGCTTGCTTGCATATTGCATGTGTGTGCTGGCTTTTTAAAAAAGTTATTTAATTTTATTTATTTATTTATTTATTTATTTTATTTTATTAATTATTTATTTATCACCGCCCATCTCCCCCAATTTGAAATGTAATGTACTTTGGAGGGCTTGCTAGAGTCATTGGGGGACTGATGATTGCTCTGGGATATACAAGGACTATCTTGCTAAAACCTCAAAGCAAAGCCAAAACTTGCTTCATGGATGCGGAACTGACAGCAGATTTTCAGACTGGTCTGATGTCCAAAGTTAAGAATGTTGCTTGCTTTCTTAAAGTGTCTTTAAAAGCTTTCATCAAAGGCTGTGCTAAACAGGAATTCTGGAACAGTTTTAGTGCAGGGAAATGTCAGCCACCGAGCCAGTTGCCAAACAAGAGATACAAATGGATGCAGAATTTTTTTCTGGCACCAGCTCTCTCTGAAAGATGCTAAAACAGGCTGCACTTAAACCACTGATGCATTGCAGATAAAATGTAGATCAGCTGTCCTTGGCAAGCAGCCTGTCAAGATGCAGTGCTAGCTAGACATATTTTCTGCAACTGGAATACTAATTTATTCCTAGTATAATAATAATAATAATAATAATAATAATAATAATAATAATTGAACACCCAAAGCATTGACAAAATCACCTGATTACAAAATTATCAGACTGATTACAAACAATGGCATGACAAAGTAGCAAGAATGGTGCATTGGAATATCTGCAAGAAATACCACTTGCCTGCAAACAAGAACTGGTGGTACCACAAAATAGACAAAGTAATAGAAAATGAAGAAGCTAAAGTGCTCTGGGACTTTAGAATTCAAACAGACAAGCACCTGCCACACAACACCCCAGACTTAACAATTGTTGATAAGAAAGGCAAAAGGGTCTGGAGAGTGGACATTGCAATACCTGGAGACAGCAGAAGAGAAGAGAAAGAACTGGAGAAAATAACAAAATATAAAGACCTGCAAATAGAAGTAGAATGACTGTGACAAAAGAAAGCAAAGGTAGTACCAATAGTAATAGGCACCTTGGGTGCAATTCCCAAACATCTGGAGCACCACTTGAACACCATTGGCATTGACAAAATCACTATCAGTCAATTGCAAAAGGCAGCTTTACTTGGAACAGCTTACATCCTGCGACAATACCTTTAATTTTATTAAACAACAACATCTACCTATCCCAAGTCCTTGGGAAGGACTCGATAGGTGGACAAAAATGCCAAATCCATTCTAAACATCAAGTTGACTGTGTGACTAACCATAATAATAAAAATAGTTGAGACAGAGTGTGCACGCCATCTTTGTGAAATTTGCACAGATACTCCATATTTGCTCCTTTTCCTCCTCCTTGAAGAGGATAAAGTTGCCTCCCATATTTGTGTGGGGCTTTATAAGTGGTCCTCTAAGCTGTTGTCACAATTATTTCTTATATAAATTAGCAAACCTCAGGTTTCAGAAAACATCTTCCACCTGATTTATTTTCTGAGGCTGCAGAACCTGTGTGCTATGTTTAAGGGTATAGTCCTATATACACCTGGCAGAAAATCCCATGGAAGTTTAGATGTTACATCTGGTAAGTTCTTTGGATGTGGTTTACACCAGAGTAGACATGGCTAAGAGTGCACAAGTGAAGCATAGAAAAAAAGAATAGAAATGGAATAGATCTCCATACTCAACCTTTGGTATAGCTGCATTTTAAATATTGTCTATAATTCTTATCACTGCATCTCAAACAACTCATGGAGAACTGAAGAAAATATAGAAAAGGACAACCAAAATGACCAATTGTTTTGAATTGTTCTCTCTTTCCTGAAAAAAATTATTGCTTTCCAACTTAGAAAGAAATTGGATGGAAAACTAGGGAAAAAGATTATTAATTTATTCAATTTATTCTGCCATTCCAGAATATGCAACACTCTACTTGACAACCAGTAAAATACAAATAGTTTAAGTTGTAATTAAAACATTACAACTCATCAATTAAAAACTCATTTTTTTAAAAAAAAACAGCATCCTTAAAACTAACTTTCATATTAGTAAAGGTAAAGGTTCCCCCACACATTTTTGCAGTCGTGTCCGACTCTAGGGGGCGGTGCTCATCTCCGTTTGTTAGCTGAAGAGCCAGCGTTGTCCGAAGATGCTTCCATGGTCATGTGGCCGGCATGACACACGCGGAACGCTGTTACCATCCCACCGAAGTGGTACCTATTAATCTACTTGCATTTGCATGCTTTCGAATTTCTAGGTTGGCAAGAGCTGGGGCTAGTGCGGGAGCTCACTCCGTCATGCGGGGCTAGGGATTTGAACCTCCGAACTTGCGATCTTCCGATCAACAAGCCTGGCGTCTTACCCACTGAGCCACCATGCCCCATGCAACTTTCATATTAGCCTCTATTAAAAGGGGGAACTAATAGCTTTGAACTGAATTATCATGTACAAACTGCCTTTGAAATGTTAATCTCCTTATTATCTCTCTCTGTTTTCATCTCCAAGAAAGTCAGCTGACAATGGTTTGACGACGATTAGGTTCAATTTTTTCATTCTTTTATCTATAAATAAAATTTATACTCATATTTTTATACATTTCTTCTCCTGATTTGTACATTTAGGGTATGTGATATGGCGGAAGGAAGGAAGGAAGGAAGGAAGGAAGGAAGGAAGGAAGGAAGGAAGGAAGGAAGGAAGGAAGGAAGGATTTGTTGATAGCAATGAAAATTCACACTGTTCATCTTCATGGACTGGCAAGCATCAGGAGAAACCAAACTCCACATTTTCATTTGCTAGTGCATGAGATTATGAAACACTGGTTTCCAAGAGAAAAATGTCTCACAGAATAATCTGTGTTTGTTTCAAATAATGGGACTCATCACATTTCAATTGAAATGAATGTTCTGGTTATCTTCTTCAGAAACGGATACGTTGCATTAAAAAATACTAAATGAGCCTGGATGCCCACCCAATGAAACTCTGTGTTGTTCTAAACTTCATTATTAACCTGTAAAGCAATAACAGCTTGTCAGCTGTTGAGTTCCTTAACAGGAGCTTGGCAAGAAATAAAAATAAATGAAGAACTGCAGGAAACAACTCAATGCTTGCAAGGGGATGATAGAAAATTGCCTCTCACCTGCGGTTGCTATGCTTATATTCTGACATGAAAAAGAAACCTTGGTGGACGTTGGCGTTTGATGAGTCAGACGTGGGGGAGGGCGATGTGCCGGCAGTGCTACTGTTGGCACAGTTCTAAAAAGGACAGTTAATGGGCTTGCTTGCATTGTCTAAGTGTTCCCCAAGCTGTCTGCCTGTCCCTAGACATCTCCACCCACCTGCCCAGTAAGCATCACGTTAGCTCACTCTTCCATTCGGCAGGAGTTGGAATGTGTTCCGTTTCCATTATTCATTGTCTACATTTGTGTTGTGTTTGCCAGTGCCCAAAGAAGAAACACTGTAGTCTACATGAATCCTCAGAAAGCAGAGAGATGGACAATCTGTTGTTTTCAGGCAGCTTTCTGCTTGATTGGAAGAAGGGTTCTTATATTAGGTGGCAATATACTCCCCACCTTTCAACAGAGCAGTTTCCCCCCTTTGTAAATGGTAGAGCTGGAAAAAAGGGTATGTTTGCTGAATATTATCAAGCATATCCAATAAATATTTGCTGCTAATCAATAAGAACTCACAGATGTTGTTAGCAGTGGTTAAGTTTTTGTCAATGACCTTAAGAACAACTAAGCATTTCTAACTACATAATGGTGCATTCAGATTTTGTGTGGTTTGCATAATATTATGCCAACGTCCCTTGTTTGTAACTAAGTATTGATATTTTTCTTTTATTTCTGATCTAGTCATTCAGTCATTGCAATTATAGGAAAAATGCATCCTGATTTAGATAAATAAAGAGAAATTTTCCTGAAGGGCTTGTTTTACAAGCAGATTCATTAAGAAGCACAATGCTTTTTTTTTTTAAAAAAAAAAATTAGTTATGGAAAACAATTTGGCAGTTCAAAGAATTGCTGTTTTAGCTTGATTCACCAGCTAAAAGCCTTGTCTGATTCATGATAAGCACAAAAGAAGAAGGAATATTGCCTCTACTGCTTGGATGGGGGAGGACATAATCAGTATTATATCTTAGAAGACAAAAAAATCAAAAGAGGGGGAGGGGGAGAATATTAGTATAGTAGTAGTACAGCAGAAACATCCTTCTTGATTCTTGGTAGTGTAGGGAAACCATCTTATATCCTGAAACTCTTTTGCAAAGATACCTGAATAAACAAGAATAAAAGAAAGTAGAAAAGGATATTTGAGAATTGTAGCTAATGGACGGGCTGTGATTTTACTGCATTGTTAAAAACTGCATTCCCACCCTTTAAATCAGCATATCTGTGAACTGCAGAATAGTACATTAAAAAAAACTGAGTATGCAGTTATATATTTGTTACTGCAATTAATAATTTAAAAGCATTTGACAGCATCTTACTGGTCTTGGTTAATCTTGGAAAGCTCAACAGGATCGGATCTGCTTAGTATTTGGATGGCAGATCACTAGGAAACCTCAGTGCTATAGGCTAGACTGGAAGACAGAACAAAAAAACTGAAAGAAAATAGCAGCAAATCATTTCCATAATACTGCAAGAAAAGCTACATGGACACATCCGTGAAATCATCAAGATTCAAGCTTGACTCAAGAGAGACCTCTCTTACAAAAATCACTTGTAAAACCAGCAAGAGCAACACCGAATTTAAAAAAATTATCACATCACCCAGAAATATATGAAACAACAGTCTCTTGTCTGATGGATCTCTTTTAGAAGGAAACCATGAATGCATGATTGCACAACTCCTGAGGAGAGCCTATTCAGGAATACTATGACCAGCCACTTTATTTCAAGGAAAGTCTTCTGTGCCCTGGTTTACTCAGGAGGAGGCAGGTGGCAATCTTCCTTCCTTCCTTCCTTCCTTCCTTCCTTCCTTCCTTCCTTCCTTCCTTCCTTCTTTCCCATATTAACATACCCGATTTGCCGAGGTATGCAGATCCTTAAACTGATTCAACAGAACTCTGTTTCATTTGTTCAACATGAAGGCTGAACAGTTTATAAAATACTATACAAGAGAGTATCATTGCCATTTTACACTGGTGCCTGCTTCATTTGTTTCCTCTATTTCCATCTGTCAGTGCCCGAAGTCTCTAATAAAGAAGCTATTTCTGGTTATAGATTTCTAGTTCATCATGACCAGTGGAATGACCTGATTGAGATCCCCTTTTCAGTAATGTTTGAAAAAACTATCAGTCCTGGACTGCTGGTCCTGATGCATCATTTGGATTGGTCCTGATTAACTTAGACCAGATTCCTATGAAACAAATGGACTTGATTAGTTGTAGAAAGAGCTATCCATTTATCTTGCTGGTGTTCATTGAACAAATCTCCCACAATTTGACAATCAGTACAAACTGGGCTCAACTAAGGTTTCACTCCCCATTTACTAAGGATACTATCACTGAACATCACTAGTTAATTGGCTGAATTATTAAACACTCTATGTTTAAAAGCCTCATTAGTTGAATGGGAGCCATCAGAACTGCCTGCAGCAAGGACCAATCCAAACATGCCAAAATTCCTTCCATGTCAGATTTCTTTTCACATGCACTGAGATTCCAATGGGGCAATGTTTGCAAATAGGCAATCCAGACATGTATTCTGAATAGAGCTAGTGCAGAAAAAATTGCCAAGCCTTTTTTTCCTACCAGTTCGCATATCATGTAACGAAAGAGAATTTTGCTTGAGAATGTAATTCAGAAAGTGGAGTATGGGGTCCTTGCACATACTGTACTTAGTGACGAATGACCAATTTCTAGATTGGTTTTCAGACTCTAAAGAGAATATTTGAGTATTCCTCTTCCCTGCGGAGCAGCAAAAATGGTTGAGTCAGCCGGAAGAAAGAACTCAACAAGAAATGGCTTAACAACCCAGGCATTCTCTGACCTTTCAACATTCATAGTTAATTTTTCTTTCTTGGTAAAATAAAGCCAAGTATCTATTACCTGTTCTGTTTCCTGTGCATTTCTCTTTCTGGAAGAATATTTCCCTGTTAATTCTTACTTCAATTTTCCCCCCAGCTCACCGCAGTATATTATCTAGTAACCCCAATGCAAAAATTAGAACATTGTAGTAATTTGGGGGAGAGGGGAGGAGGCTTTTAAGATTTATTTTCTTTGCTTGAAGAATGTGTGAAAAAGTTAAGGCAATGTTTTAAAATATTATTTTAATTGCAGTGGATCCCCCCAAAATATATAAAACTATTTACAGCATTAAGAAACGGCAATGTTTGGGTATTCTGTACAAATGTGCAACTCAAACCCAATTCTAATGTCCAAGTGTAAAGAGAAGCATCTTGGAGAGGGGGGGACATGGGGAGCAAATGACAAGATAAGCATTTTGCCATCATAATGCATATTCCACCTTTCCTACATGTGAATCTTCATATCACACGCATGTACAAAGGGGTGGAATTGTGCTGTTGTGATGCATGTTTCAGAATTTTGATGAAATCCTCAGATTCTTTGGATGCCTTCAACATCTTTGATGACCAATCTATTTAAATAATAGAGGTATCCATCCCCGATGGAAGAGAAGCATCCGCGATGTTGACAGTACAAGCCGATAGTTGTCTACCCAGCTGACATTCCTGTGGTTTAAATTCAACCAAGCTGAACAAGTCTGCAGTTTTTTCTTCTTCCCTGGAGATCTCCCCAGAACAGGGAAAAAAATGGTTGGGAAAGCAATGACATTACCATCAAACTTCTCCTGCCATTATATTAGTGCCTGTGTCCACTCTGGACTAAGGGGCGTGGTGGCTCAGTGGGTAAGACGCCAGGCTTGTCGATCGGAAGATCACAAGTTCGGAAGTTCGAATCCCTAGCCCTGCGTGCGGAGTGAGCTCCCGCACTAGCTCCAGCTCTTGCCAACCTAGCAATTCGAAAGCATGCAAATGCAAGTAGATTAATAGGTACCACTTCGGTGGGTAGGTAACAGCGTTCCGCGCGTGTCATGCGGCCACATGACCGTGGAAGTGTCTTTGGACAACGCTGGCTCTTTGGCTAACAAACGGAGATGAGCACCGGCCCCTAGAGTCGGACACGACTGCACAAATGTGCGGGGGGTACCTTTACCTTTACCTTTTACCACTCTGGACTCTTGAGACCTTTGTCCCAATCAGTCAATTGAGAGACAATCTATCAATGCAACTCTGTCTGTGTGGATGTGCATGTTGGTGTGTGTGTGTGTGTGTAATCTAGCAGTTTGCACTATCTGAACTATGTTGGATTTTTTTTCTTGTTTTCTTTTCCTTTTCCTTGGAGGGAACAAAAGTGTTTATATTTAGCAGCTGCTACAATGGAGGATTGTAAAGGGGCGTGGTGGCTCAGTGGGTAAGACGCCAAGCTTGTCGATCGGAAGATCGCAAGTTCGGAGGTTCGAATCCCTAGCCCTGCATGCGGAGTGAGCTCCCACACTAGCTCCAGCTCTTGCCAACCTAGCAATTTGAAAGCATGCAAATGCAAGTAGATTAATAGGTACCACTTAGGTGGGTAGGTAACAGCATTCCGCGTGCGTCATGCAGCCACATGACCGTGGAAGCGTCTTCGGACAACGCTGGCTCTTCGGCTAACAAACGGAGATGAGCACCAGCCCCTAGAGTTGGACACGACTGCACAAATGTGCAGGGGGAACCTTTACTTTACTTACAATGGAGGATATTTTTCATCTGTTATTGGCTCCAAAGGCTTCTCTATCTTCCAGCAGGTAAGATCTCGTATCCTGCTGCGTGTCAGCCCAATGCACTTTTCACATTGACAGGGCCAGCTCCAGCAATCCACAGGACAAAAGCGATGTAGACACTTGTTGTGTCACAAGTGTTATTATATTATCAGGAGTGGTAATACTTTTTCAAATCTTATAATCACATTTTTCAAAAGGAATCCTACCAAATTCAGAGTTCATGAGAATCTTCCTTAGTAATTCATTTGTGGCAATAAAGTTGAAAACATTTTTTTCTTTGAACTGGATATTGATATTTTATGATATAGATGCAATAAAAAAGCAGTGCAACTCTAGAATTGTATCTGCTAAGGAAATTATTCCTTACATCATTTTATTTTGCCTTTCTTCTTTTGTTCTGTATCTCTGGGCTAACCCATACAAGCTTCAGGCTCAAGGTAGTGTTTGAAATTCCTGAAATTGCAAATCCCTATTCATGGTCAGTGCAGCCACTATAATCTGCTTCATTTAACTTCTTGCATGCAACTGTAATTTAATTTGTCTAAAATTAGTAGGATGTAAGACCCAGAGCTGTGCAAAATATGATTCAGGAGATCAATTTGAAGGCAATTCAATCTAATCTCAAAGCTTTTTCTGTACAACATTTTAGGACATTTAACACTGGGTGTCTAGGATGTAAATGGAAAGTCCTGACAAAGATAACATTTGCTCGGTAGTTTTGGCTGAGTTGCTAGCTCAGCCTTAGAGACAGAAAGCTTAGTGTGACAGGATAATACTAGTGACATCATTTACAGCAAGGATGAGGATTTTGCTTCGACCAACCAGAGAGGCTTTTAATGGTTGAAATGATACAAATTTGCCTCCCAGAAACCATCCACTCCTGTTCATAGCCTTACCACCACCCCTCCCAGGAAAAAAATGCCCACCCAAAGGTTATCCACATCCATCCTGATGACATCACCACATCACCACATGGCCTTCTGCAGCTCTCCGGAAAGTTAGGAGGTTGAGCTGAAACCCCTAATTCTTCAGAAATATCCACATCTAGACTAAGCTATAATGTGGTTTAGTTTGGTTTGGTTTGGCTTGCTGAATTTAGTGAACCCAATTACATTTGGTTTTATCAACAAACCATAATTTACAACATTGACTTTGCGCAATATATTAACATGGTATGTAAGCTTAAAACAGTTTCCTCCTCCCCCAGCCCAAAACAGTGGAGACAAAGTATGAGATGGGACCATCTTACTGGTGGTTATGACTGATCTTCTCAGCAGTCTCTGAGAAAATAACTAGAATTAGACCCTCTCTTGTTGATCTATGGATGATGCCACACCACGAAGCAGCACAACTCAAAGGGGAATTATAAGAGGAAGCATACCTAAATACCTACAATTTATTTAATTATTTATTTATTAAAGAGATTTATATGGCCACCCATCTCACTCACAGTGACTCCAGGTGGCTTACAAAAATAAAAACCCCAATACAAAACACACTACAGCCCCACCCCCCTGGCAGTAACAATACAATTCAAACAAACCACTTGACGGGCTCTGCATCAACCTGGGATCCCCAGGCCCGCTGGCAAAACCATGTCTTCAGGGCCTTTCAGAAGAGTATTAAGGTGGGGGCCAATCTTATCTCTGCAGGGATGATGTTCCACAGGGAGGGAGCCACTACAGAGAAGGCCCTTCTTTTTGGTCCCACTAGATGGACCTCCTTAATGGGGGGGGGACCTGTAACATGCTCTGCCTCCCCAATCTGGTGGGTCAGGTAGATGTAACTGGGAAACGGTGGTCCTTCAAATAACCTGGTCCCAAGCCATGTAGGCCTTTAAAGGTGATAACCAGCACCTTGAATTGGACCCGGAAGCAAATTGGCAACCAATATTCTTTTTATTTTTGTAAGAATCTTATTAAGTTTGAAGCAAAGAGAAAAACTACAAAAAAAGAAAAAAAGGTAGAGAAACAGAAAATGAAACAAGATTTTTAAAGAAATTACAAGATGACTTCTGACTTTCAACAAGAATATACAGCAATTTTTATAGTTAATCCCTTACTCTAAATCTAACCAAGATCATATTATTTCTATAAATCGTTCCATTGGCACATTATAAAAATCACTAAAGACAATTGCTCCCTCCCCTTATACTGTATATATATTGAAAAATAAACAAATATATAAACCTTTAAATCAACTCCACCCCCCCCCCAAAGGAACCCACTTATTTACGTAATTCCTTCCTACCACTATTCGGCAACCAATATTCCATGACCAGTTCTACACAGGGATCTTGTAACCCTGACTGAGGCATTCCAAAAGGAAATTGTATATGCCAGTTGATGATTACCATTGAAACTACATTTGAGGCTGTTATTGTGCAACAGAAATTACTGCTGACTGCAAAAGGGAAACAGGGTAGGTCAAACTTATCAACTTCATCCTCCCAGCAGTTCCAACATCGAATGAAAGTTTGAACCCTTCAATTTTGGCTTAAAATAACTGTGCCGTAGGTATGTCTGGAGTGTTTTATGAGTCAGACGAAATTATGTTAACACAGACCACAGTTTTATTTGATTACTTTCTTTCTTTTCATTTGTCATTCTGACTTTCCAAACTTTCCAAGCCACTGACTCTGTCTGTGAAAAGACAAAGACTGAATCTGTACTTGAAAAGCCATTTCTTCCTTTCACTGATATTTGATGGGAAATATGTCTGCTTCTTTATCATCCCATTAATCTATCACAATTCATTAGCCCTTCCCTTCCCTTCCCTTCCCTTCCCTTCCCTTCCCTTCCCTTCCCAAGGTACATGAAATCCATTCCTCTTTTATGGGTCCATAGTTGGAAAGATGTTTCCACATTAGTGATGTAAAATGAAAGACAAGTTATGTGTAGATGTGTCATACTCACTCTGTTATCTTCTAGAATCTAAAACTATAATAGACATTAGAGACAGCCAGTGTCATCCGCTGGCATCTGCCTCTGATGCAGTTGCCTCACTCTGCCTAATGGTAGAGCCAACCTTGCTGATGCAGACTTCTGTGAGAGTAATAAACCCCACAGTTCTCAGTGGGACTTCCTTCAACATAAATATTCATAGAGTTTGGCCTGTGCTAAGAGACATGAATGCACTTTGCCAGAACAAAGAGATCATCTGATTTGCCTTTTCAAAGTAATTTGAGTTGTTTTAAACCAATGCTCTGGGGCCTCCTCTTAGCCTTCTAAGCCTTCTCCTCCAGTGCTGTTCAAAAGGTTTCCAGGCTAGGAGGCTGCACAGTTGTCTGCAGCATGCAGCAGAACAGCTGAACCTGAAAGACCTTTGGCATCCATCAAAGGTTGTCCAGACGCCGGCTTTTGATGTGTGCAGGAATGATTTGTCTTTTATTTTCTCTTAATGGAGCTTGCAAACCATCATCAAGGTTTTTTCCACATTCCTCTACAGATAAGGCTGCATATGTTTGATTCTTAGGGCCCAAGCTTAGCTGTGTTCATCGAATAACTGTTGGATAGATACATCATCCCCACCCACCATGCTGATTATGCATATATTTATTTAATAAATAAACATCAAACCATGTTTTTCGGTCATTGATCTGAGCAGGGCATATATGCTCACTCTGATCTCAGCATAGGGATTGGCTAGGAGGGTGCTGGATGCACATAAACCAGAAATCTTCTGCAATTATTTCCCATTAATGACAACAAAGAATAATGAAAAAAACATTCACAGCTGTAGCTGTCCAAGGATGGGAGGAAATGCAAAGCCCCTAATAGAATTATTAAGAACCAGTTTGGTGTAGTGGTTAAGGTATCAAACTAGAAACCAGGAGACTGTGAGTTCTAGTCCCACCTTAGGCACAAAGCCAACTGGGCGACCTTGGGCCAGTTACTTTCTCTCAGCCCTAGGAAGCAGGCAATGGCAAACCACTTCTGAAAAGCCTTGCCAAGAAAACTGCAGGGACTTGTCCAGGCAGTCTCCAGGAATCGAACACTATTGAACAGATTTTTTTTAAAGAAAATAGAATTATACCTTTATTAGAACCACAAAAGAACACAAAAGCATGTGCAAGCTTTAATGCTCCCCACAAGATTTCTTAAAGTAAGCTGTTACCTACAAATGTAGTGGGTGGGATTCAGAAAAAGCAAGAAAATCCAAGCATTAGGCCAAAGTTTTAAGCCATGAAGTCTGCAACAGTTTGAAATTGTCTTTGTCTTAGTAGGAAAGAGAAACTTGGCATGGACAATTTTTCAATCATTGTGCTCCATAGATAAAAACAATGCTTTTTCTGGTAGAAATCATAAATTATGAAGAACTTTAGGAAGGCATGTATCTCAGTCCACATGCACACATACTATCACCATTATCACCTTTTCATATTTCTCACCACAGGGTGGAAGCTTTGAGTGTTTTCAATCCTGTGAAGTCATTGGACAAAAGAGACCACAGAACCAAGTGAGATATTTAAACTGGCTGATCTCCATAAGGAAGAGGCCACAATATTCCTCCAAAACCAATTGTTTCTTGGCTACTGCAGTGTGTCTTTGTCCCTGTGAACAAATTGTTGGAAACGTCCATGCATACAAATGCTCACATTTCTAAATAAACCTTGACCATTTCAAGTATTTTAAATGGTTCCTAGTTTTTTAAAGTAAGAATTTGAAATGATGATAACACAATTTAGAAAGTATTATTTAAAATGCAAGGGACTGATCTAAGCAAAATTAAATATACTGACCTCTTCGATTTCTTACCTGGAAGAACTAATGTGGAAAACCTGAGAGGTAAGTAAACAAGACTGGGTGGAATTTCATTTCATTCCTCTTTAATGTAGATTTAACTGATTTTGACATCTCTAGCAAAAATGTGAATGACAGTACAATTATCTTGATTTTTTTTTACACTACTCAGAATTGCAAATGCAATTATCTGATTTTGTATTTTTTGGGTAGTATCTCAAACATAAAGGTCTTTATAAAAATCAAACCTGCTTACAAATACGTAGAGAAAAAGTGTGCATGCTTTTTCAATGGATTTTTCAATGAGTCTTACTTACATGTTGATGTGGATGGCATCAACTCATAGGCTCTTTAAAGACCTCAGATGTAAAAATGATTATCTTTGACAAGAAAAATGTAATATCTGTACCACCATCTATAAAAAACAAACATCTTTACAAAAGGTATGGGGCTGTTCAAAAAATGTACAGGCCAATTAATTTAATGCTTTTTGTAGCTTACTTGGAAGAAAGTATGACAGGATGGGTTGATAGGATTATAGAAGAGCACACTTTTTGAAGAATAATCAGGATGGCTTCTGCCAAAGAAAGTCCTACCTTACTAACACTTTAGAATTCTTTGAAAATGTAAATAAGTATCTCTATACACTCATAACTGATATAGTTAAAGGGTCTTAAAAATTGGATCTGTCAATTTCCAGGGCTTTTATCCAGTTAAAGATCAACCCACTGGACAACATGTTTCAAGAGGTCATTCTGAAATTCATTATATTAACATCTCCAGCCCTTGCACACATAATTCTGGTAGATCTTGAGAAAATCCATCAAAGCTTTTGAGTAAACTTGGCAGATGAATGGATAGATGCTTTCACTGTAGAAAAAGCAGTGAAAATACTTAGGAAGTTAAAACACTTTTGATAGGAGGGAAAGCTACAGTCTTTGGGAACATGAAATATATTTATACAATTCTATGCTGTATAGAGTTTTTTTTCCTCCCTTTGTTAATCCAAATTAGATTGATTGGAAAGAGCTCCAGGCAAGGAAGAAGGAAGTAGTCTGTCACTTAATGAATATATTGGATTTGCTGCTTTCAGATATGACAGTGGTCATCAATTTAGATAGCTTGAAAAGGTAAATTAGAGAAAGTCATGTTGGGTAAGTCTATCAGTGACCCTTAGGCTAGTGGGATATCTGCCATCTTCTGGTTCCAAACATTAATTATCCTGGAGAAGGAATATTATTAAAATGACCCAGCAGCATTCTGGATAATGCTGTGGGAGGGAAGAACTGCCTACGATAAGTTAAGAGAAGCCCCAATTAATTTCCACTAAAATATTAAATACTAAATATCCCGCAAGCTGCCATAGCTCCTTTAAACCACTCTGAAAGAACTCTTTTCCATTTCCAGCCTGAAGCTGGATTGAGTGATATTTGTTAGTGGGACAGTAAATAAGGGATAGTGTGATTTCTCACTCCAGTGAATTAATGGAATAAACATATCCCTTAACCAATTCTGAGCTAAACAGCAATAAAAATAGAAACTTCATTTTCATGGATCATCAATGGCATTCCAATCATTGTGCGACTCTGAATGGGTAACAATCACTAAATCAATTAAAAATATAGTTATATAAGTTCTCCAGAACATTTATTTTAGCCTCATGGTGCATTTCTGAATTCTCTCTTACATCATATTTTCAGGTGCAGGAAATAAAAATGTTGAAATGTCTCCCATCGCTTCATTCTACACACCATAAAACATGTTCAAGAATTTTTTTTTCTGGGTAAATATTATACATCTAATGTTCTTGAGGCCAAGCATAACTTACTTAATTTCCCACCTGAGAGCAATCCCAAGGTAATGAGCCTGGATGAGCAGTTGGCTTCCTTGAAAATGTTCAAGGTTTAGGGTTGCTAAGGTTATTTCTGCAGCTTTCCGTTTCCAGTTTCTTTGCTTTACAGGCAAAGCTTTCATTGATCTGGGAGCGGATTATTCATTTGAAAAGGGCACCGCAATAGAATACAGCAGCGTTGACTGTAAAAATGCTTTTGTGCTGCTTTTGATTTGGGCTTGCTGCTGAGACTTACCTAAGTGACATTTTTGAGGACAATGCGGGGATTCTTATAACACACCAAAATAAAGTAAACATAGATAAAACTGGCGACGAAGATGATGACTTCAGTGGTTGAAGCGGTTCTCCATCCATCTTTCATTTCATCTTCCTATAGCCCAAGGCACAGAGAGTGATCATCAGTAAGTGGTTCTCTGAATCAATTCAGGGTAGTTGAAATTAGACAAAATCACAGCTCACCCATTGTGCTAAACTTCGATGTGCTTAACCGTGCTTTGCTGAGTAAGCTATAATTGTTGGATTCATATATTGCACTCATTCATTAAAACAACCCCAGTAATGTATTGTCAAAGGCTTTCACGGCCAGAGTTCGATGGCTGTTGTGGGTCTTCCGGGCTGTGCGGCCGTGTTCTGGAAGTTGTGGTTCCTAACGTTTCACCAGCATCTGTGGCCAGCATCTTCAGAGGGCAGGAGCACAGACAGAAGCGAAATCTCTGTGCCCACCAGTGTTAGCGGTGTTTTCCGCTAAAACCCAGAAGCGCTGATGGCGCACCGCTGGCATCACCGCCGGGTTTTGTCATGACACACAGTTTGGGAAGCTATGTTCTAGCATCACATATTATGGCCATATCAGCACAATGATGGTTGGGTGATTCTGGATGATTTTAGAAGCTTCTGTAAGTCACTACTGGGGAAATAACCTTCATTAGTGCCATTCCCTTAGCCCAGAGGTTTACAAACTGTGTGTCAGGACACGTTAGTGTGTCGACTGCAGTGTCTGGGTGTGTCCCGGCTGCTGCTGCCTCCGAGCCCTGCCAGGATTCCACGCAGGTCCTAGTGCCTGCCTTGTGCCCTGCTGTAAGTGTGTCATGAAATGATGCCCTGCTGTAAGAGTGTGTCGCGAAATGATGCATGTCTAAAAAGTGTGTCACCAACTTGAAAAGTTTGGAAAGCTCTGCCTTAGCCCAACGTACACACAAAAGAAGGGTAGGGAAAAAATGAAATCAAGAAATGCACTGCAAAAATGTAAGCATTAGGACTGTGAATCATACCACTGGCCTTATTAGGACAGGAAAGAGATAATTGGTTTTAGGCATAAAAGCAAAAGGTTTTGTGCAGTTTAGAACATAGAGTTGTCCTGATTTAATAATGTGTGTCAAATAAGTTGCAGGATCCTGACCTTTTACTGGCATTGCTTGGATCAAAATGCTTTTTTTTCCTGACTTCAGCATGCCATGAGGCAGGCTTTTCAGGAAACAGGGTTTATTTTTAGCTCCTACAAAGTAATAAAAGCAATATGAGAAGATCAGTTTCCCACGTTGGGATCTGAAAGTAAATGAGAATGATCCGTCCTCTCTGCTGTACCAAATGAACACATGAGTGTAAAATCAGCTAAAGCATGTGCTAAGTATGGGGAGGGAGGGATCTTACTGTATCTGCTGTGAATTCAGTATTGCAAACCTAAAAGTAGATCATGGATCTCTAGATCAGAGGTGCTCAACTCCCCAAAAGCCTTGGGTGCAGCCCCATGCTTCAGAAGCTTCAAAAAAGGTATCCAATTATAATGTTCAATGGAGTAGGGGGAGAAATCATTAAATACTTGGGGAATAATCATATGAACTCTAATTCACTTAATTTAATTGGAATCAAATTAAAACAAATGGACTTTATGTCCTGTCTCTATCTGTGTTTTGGAATCCGGATCCTACCATGCCACTCAAGGTCCAAGGAAGGTTGTCAGCCCAAATGCACATCCCTGTTTTAGATGATAAAGGAGTGATCTAAGGAGCTTGTCTAGACATGTTGTCTATCTAAGAGTGGTGAGGGGGGGTGACACCTTGCTTATATTCTGCTGAGACCTGTACTTTTTCCATGCCTTTGCCCTGAAGGTGATCTTCAGCATCTGTTCTTAATATACTTGAACTAACATTGTACAAATTACATTTAAGATTGTCCATCTTTAATAATGTTTAGGTCCTTTGTATGTTATACTGTACATATACTTTGTATGCAATATCTCAACAAGATATTACACAGATAGCCTATGTAATTGCTTTTGTGATAAGTTACTGCTGCAAGATTTTTTTCCCTGTAAGATTTTGCTGCAAGATTTTCATTCAAAAGAAAAATAAAATGTTCCAGGAGGAGTTGTCCCAGCTTAATGTAAAAGTCTGCAGCCAAGAATACAAAAGAGCTTTGCACATCTACAGGCTATCCAAAATAGAGCTCTTTCCAAGTCTATACACTGTCTAAAGTGATCAACGCTTGAGCAATGAATTTCTCTGCCACTCTGCCCACCCTCGTCTCATTTTGTGAACATTGCCAGCAAACATTGTTTGGCAGGATAGAAATCAAAGGTACATGGGCAAGGCATCAGTTATTCCAAATGGGAAAAGGCTTTGCTTTGTCAAAGATGGCTCAAGAGAAGTCTATAGCAGTCCTCAAGAAATGTAATCTCCTGGACTCCTTCACACCTGGCATGCTGCGTAGCAACACATCATGCCCTGAAGAGAGGAAAAGGGAAAATTATTAGTATTTAATGATTTCTCCCCCTACTCCATTGAACATTATAATTGGGTACCTTTTTTGAAGCTTCTGAAGCATGGGGCTGCACCCAAGGCTTTTGGGGAGTTGAGCACCTCTGATCTAGAGATCCATGATCTACTTTTAGGTTTGCAATACTGAATTCACAGCAGATACAGTAAGATCCCTCCCTCCCCATATTTAGCAGGTTCTTGAAAACAAATATATTGCAGGAGAATAACATGTTGCTTTGAAGAGTGTCAGATTCCCATATTTTTTAAACAATGGTCGGCAGACTAACGGCTCAGCGGTTTAACCCGCTGAGCCCCGCGCCCCCTTGTTTTTCTCCCATTGATCTCCACTGCTAGATTAACTGTGACTGACAGGTAAACCAGAAAGCCAGTTCGGTGCAGTGGTTCAGGTGCCAAACTGGATACCAGGAGAACATACATTCCAGTCCTCCCTTAAGTACAGAAGCTGGCTGGATGATTTTGGGCCAGTCCCTCTCTCTCAGCCATCCCACCTCCTAGAGTTGTGGTCATGGATAAAATAGGAGGAGGAAACATCACATACGCTTACTTGAGTTGTACAAATAAAAATGGGGATATAAATCAGATGAATAAGTAAACAGTAGCAAGGAAAAGCTTTGGTAGGACTTCAATGACCAGGGAAAAGGGGGCCTGTGCCCCAAAGCCTTGTGTGGTACAGCAAAAGCCCCCTTAAACCTGGCCCTGAATTGTAAATTGTAATTAACAGAAGAGGGAAATTATTCAAAAAGATGGGGACTTATCTGCATGTCATGAATTTGGTTGAATTCAAATTAAATATATAGTTTTTGTTCTGGTTCCATTCACTGTTATGACATCTGTAGACCATGTGCAGCCCTCAGCCTGGAAAAAGTGATGTATTTCTGCTATATAATTTCATTTGGATCCATGAATTGATTTTTTTTTTTGCTCCCCTTGCCATTCCCCAAATAGATCTTCTCCAAACATCACCAAGCTCAGAAATCTTCATTTCTAAAAAGAGAGAACTTTAAAGAAGGTGCTTACAAAAGGCTTTCCGAGAATTGCACAACCATATAAAGGAAGAAACCTTCCCAAATGACACCTAAAACATTGCTCCTTATTTCATTGCATGCCCTCTGGAAAAGTATCCATTTTCACCCCAGAGTCAAGTCTCTGAATAAGTGAGATAGATTCTTTATTTGCGGTGGGAGCAACTTTCTATCCTTGAGTGCCTAATGTATTTTTTAAGAAGGAGACACAAACAGCTGAAAGGAGGCAAGCTGTGAAAGTTCCACCAGCATGCAAAAGAAAGGAGAAAAGAAAAAACCCTAAATCAGCAAATTTGGGAGGACTCACATATTTCTCTGCATGGTTTGGTCCTTCTGGAACTTGCAATGGGAGGGAAATAATTAAGACAAACGGATTAGCATGGAGAATACTGCAACAGAAATTGATATTGACACTTGTGCTAATAGTGCAATCAACTTTCTCTTGTAACCAAACCAAGAATGTCCTCAGTAAGTATTATGGGCTCCTGGAGCTGAAGTAAGAAAGAATGCCAAATACTGTATATCTGCTTCAAATGCTTGGTGTGCTTGTCTAGACATACAGGTTTAAACTGCCTGCCATGTTTTCATGTGAAGCTTAACAAGAAAGTCATGGAAGAGTCCCCTTTGTGGGGGGAGATGGGCGGTGATAGAAGTTGGAAATAAATAAATAAATAAATAAATAAATAAATGCTACTTGTATTCAGTAACTCAACATGGTCCTGCCTATGTACACCAATCTTCCCATAGAGAATTTTTGATGTCATTCCCTCACCTGATTTTCTGAAATTTTTAAAATATTATTATTTAAAAAATATGGGAATCTGACACTCTTCAAAGCAACATGTTATTCTCCTGCAATATATTTGTTTTCAAGAATGCCACTGGGCCCCTCATGGACCCCAGAGGGACGCTTAGAAATAAAAATGGTGCATGGCTTCAGCCTAGTACTTTGTTTGCTGATACGTTGAATTACAGTTCTCAGAATACCCATTTCTGCTGTCTGGAAGTCTGGCTTCCCTGAAAAGCCAAATGCAAAGCCTAAGAACTTCGTTCTAGTTTTAGTACCATTACTTCTAAAATCATTTCATGTAGCTAAAATACATGCTTCGGGGTAATCAGCTTATACGGAACTTCTTACATTTTTAATTCTGTATCATTTCATGATAAAAAGAACAACATAAACATTGAAATTGTCTATATGGCAGCACCAGGCCAGCACAGAAGGCAAAACCATGGTTCATAAAATCTTAGGAAAGAAATTAGCTTTTCCCCAACCCAAACATGAAGAAACAATTATCTTTGAGGAGCACAGACCCATCAACAAGGAATCTTGCTAAGGTCTGCCAAGCTACTGAGAACAAATAATTGAATGATTTGCACATCTCTCTCCCACCCAATCAATCAATTAAAGCTCATGAGGGAAGCGATTTATTTGCTTATTTAACCAAACTAGTTTTTAATGGCAAGCAATAACATTTCATCTGTTTTAAGAACACGTTCAGTGACAGATTGAAAAGAAGAGGAAATGGGTATAGCCACCTAATGTGAAGAGAGGACTCACTGGAAAAGACCCTGATGCTGGGAAAGACTGAAGGCAAAAGGAGAAGGGGACGGCAGAGGATGAGATGGTTAGATAGCATCACCGATGTAATGAACATGAATTTGAGTAAACTCCGAGAGACAGTGGAGGACAGGAAGGCCTGGCGTGCTATGGTCCATGAGGTCACGAAGAGTCGGACAGGACTAAACGACTGAACAACAACAACAATAGCAATCAGCTCTTCTTTAGTATCAAGAATCTATTTTCAAGCAGTTTGTCCTTCTTCTCTATTGCCTAAATAGTTTTGAATATCCAAAGTATTTTGATTTTGTAATCTTTCTATTACATAAACATTTTGGGACATGATGAGATGATGATGATGATGATGATGATGATGATGATGATGATGATGATTTCATTGTAGCTAAAGGGTACTCTAAAGTGTATCACAATCATTCATGGTATGAAATAACCATCTGAAACAAAAGTAATTTGGGTTTGGTTTGCTTTTTAATGTCTTAGTTTTTTAAGACAAAGATAAGTTAATAGAGAATGGATTTCTTCTTGCCCCTTAGCCATGATAGTTGCACGAAGACAAAGTAATCACTCCTCCCAGTTCCAATATTCAGAGCTTTTATAGGGAAAGAAGCACTAACCATGTGCAAGGCAGTATCAAGAATTCTGGAGAAGTCAACCTTGAAGTTTGCCAGGAAAAAAAAACGGAAGGTAAAACCTAAAGAGGAAGAGGGTCCCAAAAATGCATACTGTGCTGAAATTTGCCTTGAAATTTGCCTTTGACTCAAAAGTTTTCTGCTGAGAAAGAGGCTGTTGTTTTTCTCAAAGCTTGAGAATTTCTTTCAAATTTCTCTGGAAGCAGTTTTGAGCTTTTAGTTTTGATTTACTGGAGTGTTCTACAGCTGGGGTGCTATTTCTCTTACACATATGTCCATCACTCTGAAGCCTCCCTGAGATGCACTTGATTGCCAATCAGAAAAGCTCCCTGGGATGAATCCCCTCCTCCTTATTCCTTGCTTCCTAATGGAAACTTTGAAAGCCATAGAGGCATCAAATCATGAGAAAGATGGCTGCCTTTTGTCATTAAATAAGTGCAAGAATGTACCGCACTTCACCCATGAGAACCTCATCAAAATTCTCCCTTCCTTTGAAGTAAAGTTTGGAAAAAAAACCTCTTCTTTCCTTCAGTTGAATACAAGCTTGCAAAGAAAAGGTGTAGCAGAATGTGTCCACACAATTCCTCATCTACATAACTGAAGAGTCAGAATACTGACCGATTCTGGGGTGAAAGTATTGTGCAAGAGGGCATAGCCAAGTGACTGAAATGTCACTTGACATTTGCAAATCCCACTTGTGCCGTTGAATAGCAGCTGTTGGAAAGGCTATTACCTTGATGTCTAGCTTCTAGGCTTCCCAGAGACATCTGCTTAATTATGGTGGAAAGCAAGATGCTGGGCTCAGTGGAACCCTGTTCTTCCAATGATCCGGGCAACATTTCCATGGAAGAATCATACTTCACAAATCCAAACCAGCGCAGTCCTGTTTCTCTTGCACTGTAGGAAAACGTTGTAGAAAGGTGAATTGTGAATATATCCACACATAGATTCGCAAATTCTCTGAAAGAAGAGACATCGTGAGTGGATATGCATACCATGATAACCCATTGTTTAATCAAGGTTGACTGAATAAGCCACAGTTGACTGGGCTCATGCACACACTAAGACAAAAATAAAAGAGACACCAAGGCTTGCCACAATGTGCAAAGCAAGCCATAGTAGTCTCTTTCCTAAGGAAAAATTTGACCACATCTAAATGCCTCAATTTGACCACCAACATTAGCTAGTCTTAAGAAGCTAAGCAGGATCAGACCTGATTAATATTGAGTTGTAAGATCAGCAGAAAATTTCAGGGCTGTAAGACAGAGAGGCAAATAGGTATCCGAAAGACAGGCACTGGTAAATCAGTTCTGTATGGTTGCCAAGAAAACTCATGGACATGTGCATAAAATCTCCAGGGCTGGGCTTGAAGGAGATTTTATTTAATTGCTACAGAGCTATATCGATTCCTTTTTTTCTTTTTTTATGTTGCACACTGGCAACATAGTAGTATACTCAATTATCAACACGCATATCACTACAGCTTATTTCCACAGTTATGCCTTTTTATTGCATGTATAGTGCAATCTTATGCACATCTAATCAAAGCAGAATTTAATAAGGACTGATGCTCAAGGCCTTGGGCACCGAATTGTGGCAAGGACAATGAATAAAAATTTGCTGGAGCAGGTCAAAGGAATTAACAAAATGACTGGATTCCCCAAGCAATTTCCAGCTTCTGTTTGCAAAGGTTAGTTTAGTTTTTTAAAAAATCCCTGATATTGTATCAGAGGTGGCTCTTCTCAAAGGAACAACCTCAAGTGGACTGAATAAACATTTCTTTACATAAGCTGTCTTTTTTATTTCTTTCTCAGGAATTCACACGCTCTCCTCTTTTCCCAGTTTTGATGCAGAGAAAGTCAATCTTCCATCTGTCGGTGCTGCAATGATCTATGCCAAATCAATAGTCAGACTCCCTTAGCATTAAAGCACTCCCCCCCCCCCACATACACACTTCCTTCCCATCTCATCATTTTGCAAAAAGTAGCCAGCCCTTGTCAAGGAGAGCCACTCTGGCTAATTGGACTCCTGCTCTAAATGCATCTGAGGCCCAGCAAAGTCAGATCTAATGGGAGGGCAAAGGCTAATGCATGACTAGATGAGATTCACTCCATCTTAGAAAAGTGGATCAGAGGCTGGGTGGGGAGACACTTTTTTTTTTTTTAAATCCCTTAATGGGGAGGAAATTGCCTCCAGAAAGCAAATGACATTGCTTTAAATAAGAGACACTTCTGCTTTCAAGGTTCTCACTTGATGTCTCTCAACATATGTCTTTGTCCTCTCGGCATTGCCCTTGATGAAACTCCTGGATAAATGTACTGATGCTGACTCAGCTTCCCAGACACCCTGGCTTTGCCCTGTTCTGCTCTATATCCTGTTTCAGCAGACCAAGACTAAGCTAGTCTCCAAAGGGAACTGGCTTGCTAATAAATATGCTCTGTGAGAACAAAGAGGAATGAGTCAAACTAAAATAAGAATGATGAGCTTCCCTACTTACATACACACTAGTGCCTGGTGTACCAGAGGGAAGATACTGAATGGATAAATAAATGACTGTATTTACCTGCATCCAGAGTGAGGAAGGAATTCCCAGTTCCCGATACATTAATGCAGGAAGAAAGGGAAAGAGCAATGTGTCCAGAAGAAGCAGCAGAAGAATTAGGAAAAGCCAAAGTACTTGAAATGGAAGGTGGTTAGAAAATTATCTCTCTGTCTCCATGCTAACGAAAAGAAAATGGAATTTTCTGCACCAGCCAATTCAGATTCTGCCACCAGTAAAGGACAATGTTGGCAAATTGAATAAATGTTGCAAATTTGCACATGGCCTTTGATATTTTCAACATACTTTATTCTATAATCAACTGCTATTTAGCATGACTGATTCTAAGTTGGCTGATCTTGGGGAGAAGCAGGACATTGAAGACTCATCTGGGGGGAACCTCAATATCTTACTCAGCCATTTTTCTGCTTCATGAGATTTCCACCTTTTCATCCTTTCAAGCACTCTGAATACACTACTGTCTTGGCTGTTCTCTGTTATCTGGGAAAAGATGGCAAATTGCTGAATTCCTGGGCTCATTTTTATGAATGGGGCTGTTACTGAAATTAAACAGTAGATGTACTGTTGCTTGGTGCTGCTGATGTTTAATTTTTGGTCTCCCTGGAAGGCACCTTGAGAATCCTACACAGTATCAAAAAGTGACATTAATGACAACAACATAGCACTTCCGTAATGGCTATAAAACTAAACTAGATGCCTGGCAAAACATTGGGATGGTTTAGATTTATTTATTTTATTTATTTATTTTTCAACTTCTATCACCGCACCATCTCCCCCAAAGGGGACTCTTTAGCTTTAAATGATAGTTTAGCAACAGAAGAACAAATCTCAGGCTATCAGGCTCCACTTGTTTTCTGCTTTTCTTTCACAACCTTGAATCTACACTATGTTTAATCTTAAGTACAATTAGTGGAAATCAGTTCCCTTTTGAAATGTGTTTATGAACTTGACTTGTTTTCATTAACCAACATTAATGTTAACTGAAGTTTAGGGTTCAGATGAACCTAAAAGATATTTAATTTCCTCTTTACAGATGAATCAGAGGATGAGAGGAGAGAAGGAAAGGGAAACAATGATGACATTAAACCATTAGCAGGATGTCCAGATGCAGACATTTCCCAGGTTCATATAATATAATGACAGAAAATGTGGTTTGCCTGGATTGGGGTTAGGATGCTGTATGCCCCCAGTTCTTACAGACTATTAACCATGATTTATGGATTAATATGTTATGCAAACCCAGCCAAATGTGGTTTATTCAACAAAAGACAGTTAACTAAGGCAAAGCATGGTTAAGTAAACCACAGCTTAGTTTGATGTGAAAACAGGTCACTCTTTAGCTAGATTTCTAATCATGCTATACTCTTACGTTATTTGTTTGGTTTTGACTCAGCAGTGTTGTCTGAAGCAGCCATAATGATCTAGAAATAATGATTCATGGCTTACTACATTGTGTGAGTCCAGCCGATTTTATATATTCTGCACATCATGTTTATGCAACCTATAAAAATCAGATGATGATTTTTTTCCCAATAGTTTCAGCACTTGAGCAAGCTGAGATTTCATCACAATGACAAAACGTTCATTGTGATGTCATGATTCAAGTCCCACTCTTAATGTACGTGCATGTGATGTCATCATGCAAGTACAAAAGGAGGGGACTTTGCATTGCAACATCATGATCTTTCCCTTGCCTTACCTCGCCCAATGCCCATGTTTCAGCATTTTAATTTGTTACTTTTAAAATGTTAGCATGAGCTAGGAATTGTTAAGGGACTGATTTAATCTGAAGGTTCATAGTTAAGATTTCGACCCTTGACTCAAAAGGTAATGGAAGGGCATGGAAAAACAAAAAGATTTGCACATATATGAGACTGAAAGGGTGTTAAGAATATAGCAATTATCATGAGAAAAGAAACAAAAGAATTCAGAAGCACATTAAAGTGGAAAATGTACTGTATATATTTAAAATATTAGGTTTCTGAACAAAGAGTCACAAGAGAAAATGAAAAATAGCACAAGGGGTGGAATATCAAAAAAAAGATGACTATTTGCTAGAAAAGGGAAGGAAAATTGAAGAGAAAGTGGCAAAAATGGTTAAGAATGAACAAGACTGCAAATAGACTTAAGAATAAATAGAAGCTTTTAAATGCTAGGAAACAATAGTGAGAGGTGATTAAAGGCACCATAGAAAACTGCAGTATAAAGTTGTGAAAATGACATACAAAGGTATCGTATATTTTATTAATTTTATTTTAATATCTACACCACTCTTCATCCCAAAGGTAGTAAAGGTAAAGGTTTGTGCAGTCGTGTCCGACTCTAGGGGCCGGTGCTCATCTCCGTTTGTTAGCCAAAGAGCCAGCGTTGTCCGAAGACGCTTCCACGGTCATGTGGCCGCATGACACGCGCGGAACGCTGTTACCTACCCACCGAAGTGGTACCTATTCATCTACTTGCATTTGCATGCTTTCGAATTGCTAGGTTGGCAAGAGCTGGGGCGAGTGCGGGAGCTCACTCCGTCACGCGGGGCTGGGGATTCGAACCTCCGAACCTGCGACCTTCCGATCGACAAGCCTGGCGTCTTACCCGCTGAGCCACCACGCCCCTCATCCCAAAGGAGTAATATACAAAACAAGACTAAACCAATATACAATTTTATAAATGATAGATATTCACTTTTGGCGGTATGAAAATTCTTCCATCCATGATGAAACAAAACAAAAAGCTACACAACTCAGAAATCCATTTTAGGAGCATTTTGGTCCTGGCCCATTATTACTTTGCCAGTTTTTAGGTGAACAGATTTGTTTTGAGTTATTATCTGAAAGTGGACAGGGTCGAAGGCAACCATCTTTCACTTGGAAGAGAATTCCATAATTATGGTACCACTGTGATGAAGGTCCAACTCTGGGCCACATCTCAGATAGGACCTCAAGCAAAGCTTTCCCAATTAATGTTAGTGGATGAGTCAATGGATACTGGGAAAGCTCTTGTTTCATTCCGGGGCTCCTAAGATCTTAAGGCTTTATAAACAAATCTTTGAATTGGATCAGGTAGCTTATTGGCAATCTGTGCAATGCTTTCAGTGTCACTGTTACATCCATCTCCTTTTGCCACTCCACATCACAATCTGACAGCTGTGCGACGTAAAACACCGTATAAAGCAGATTTTCTTCACTGGGACTCTCCAAATCCCCTGTTGCTTATGAGTGCCATAACACCAGCCCTTGGGTTAGCATGAAGTATGAGTGCAGTAAATGACTGGGTTAAATTTTACATATTTCATTATGGGTCGAAACATAAAACTCTCCCTCCACTTTCACTCCCAAGTAACTTGTACTTTATTGTTCTAGTTAGCTTTTAATTTTGTTGTCCTCCAGCATTCCTAGTTTGGGCCTGCTATTTATTTATTTATTTTATTTTTAATTAATTAGTGTATAAGAGCCAGTATGGTGTAGTGGTTAAGGCATCAGGATAGAAATGTGAGTTCTAGTCCCACCTTATTCACAAAGCCAGCTGGGTGACCTTGGGCCAGTCACTCCCTCTCAGCCCTAGGAAGGAGGCAATGGCAAACCACTTCTGAAAAACCTTGCCAAAAAAACTGCAGGGACTAGTCCAGGCAATCTGCAAGAATCGGATACGATTGAACAGATAAAAACAAATAAATAAATAAAATTGTGTATAGGCTACCCATCTCATATACATGACTCTGGGTGGGCTAACATTTAGACTCGACCTTGGGGGAGCTGTGGGTGGTGACGGCCGACAGGAAGCTCTGGTGTGGGCTGGTCCATGAAGTCACGAAGAGTTGGAAGTGACTGAACGAATAAACACAACAAAAAACAAAGCAAGCAAATGGTATAAAAATAGCAGCCAAGAACACTCATAAACACTCTAACCACGAAACAGGCTTACCCATACTATCAGGGCCCAGGCTGGATGGCCAAGCCAGAAATGTTAGTGCCTTGCAAAAGGCAGAGGAGGAGGAGGAGGAGGAGGAGGAGGAGGAGGGGGGGGGGGAGGAGAGGGGGAGGAGGAGGAGGAACTTTATTAAAGTTATTGACAAATTTTTGTCTTTATTGGAGAGAGATTTTAACAGATGTATCTTTGAAAAGTCCAATTCATTCCTCCAAATATATGGATTTCTATATAGGGAATCTCAGAAGATATATATTTATCTCTCATCTAACTTGTTTTTTATTCTACTTTTATATATGATCTTATTAATGTTCTATGTTATATATTCTGTATTTTGATATGGCCTGATGGCTAATGAAGGGGCATGGTGGCTCAGCGGGTAAGACGCCAGGCTTGTCAATCGGAAGATCACAAGTTCGGAGGTTCGAATCCCTAGTCCCACATGCGGAATGAGCTCCCGCACTAGCTCCAGCTCTTGCCAACCTAGCAATTCGAAAGCATGCAAATGCAAGTAGATGAATAGGTACCACTTCGGTGGGTAGGTAACAGTGTTCCGTGCATGTCATGCGGCCACATGACCATGGAAGCGTCTTCGGACAACGCTGGCTCTTCGGCTAACAAACGGAGATGAGCACCAGCCCCTAGAGTCGGACACGACTGCACAAATGTGCAGGGGGAACCTTTACCTTTACTAATGGCTAATGGTCTGGTGGTTAACGTACTGGGCTAGAAACCAGGAGTCTGTGAGTTTTAGTCCCGCCTTAGGCATGAAAGCCGGCTGGGTGACCTTGGGCCAGTCACTCTCTCTCAGTCCAACTCACCTCACAGGGTTGTTGTTGTGGGGAAAATAGGAGGAGGAAGGAGTATTAGGTATGTTCGCCGCCTTGAGTTATTTATAAAAATAATAAAGGTGGGATAAAAATCAAATAAATAAATAAATAAATAAATAAATAAATAAATGCATACATACATACATACATACATACATACATACATACATACATACTGTATTTATCTCACTTTAAAGAACTACGCTGGTAGAGAGCACAATGTCTGTCACTGCTTCTTTCTGACCAGGACCCTGACAGATTTTTCCAGGATGCCTAATTTTGTGCTACCATTTCTTGTACGTATGAAGTTTAGCAAAATTTTTCGTGATTACCACTCCTATCTGTATTAGGTAAAGGTAAAGGTTTCCCCTGTACAGTGGTATCTGACTCTAGGGGGCGGTGCTCATCTCTGTTTGTTAGCCAAAGACCCACCGTTGTCCGAAGACACTCCCACAGTCATGTGGCCGGCATGATGCGCGCGGAACGCTGTTACCATCCCACCGAAGGGGTACCTATTCATCTACTTACTTGCATTTGCATGCTTTCGAATTGCTAGGTTGGCAAGAGCTGGGGCAAACGCAGGAGCTCACTCCCTCACGCGGCGCTCGGGTCTCGAACCGCCGACCTTCCGATTGACAAGCCTGGCGTCTTAACCACTGAGCCATCGCACCCCTTTTCTATCTGTATTACAGTTACTATAATAATGTATTTTATTGCATTTTATGTCTTTTTTTTAACTTTTCTTAATAATAATTACAGGTTTATGTATTTTATTGTTGTGCTCCCTGGCCTAAAGGCTGTAATATAGATTTGATGATGATTCCATGCCCTGATTCCACGTCTGCATCTTGGTTCATCCTACATTCTCTATTGATTGAGCTGCAGGCAAAACTAATAAATAAGACGGCCAAATGGGCTTTTTTTTTTTTTCTGGAACAACTGGCCTCTCTCAATTTATTCAGGGCTGAGACAGAGTCTCTGTGACCTATTGGCCTCTGCTGACACTCCTCGTCATCCATTAATCTGCTTCTCAGCCCAGCTTAGGGTGCTGAGTGAAGAAGATACTTCTGGTTTTCCTTTATATTCAGAAAGGACAATGGGAGATCTATCTGCATGGATATTTGTCAACAGTCAAGAGGGGCAAACAAATGACAAGGTTTATGTCATGACATTGTCACACGAATGACATCACTTATGTACTTGCACCAAACTAGTGATAGAAGGACATGTTTGTGTCAGTGGCATGACAACATCATAATGGGCGTGTCGTCATGTTGATGTCATTGTGGTTTGTTACAACTCTCTAGCTCAGAGCTTTCCAAACTGTGTGTCGCGACACAAAAGTGTGTCGCCGCACACAGTCTGGTGTGTCGCCACACAACCCGGAAGCGCTGATCATCATCAGCGCTTCCGGGTTTTCCCGCAGCGACACACCAACTGCGGCGCGTAAAAACCCGAAAGCGGCAGCAGCGCTTCTGGGTTTTTGCGTGCTGCCGCAACGGCGGCACTTCCAGGTTTTCCCGCGGCGACACACCAACGGCGGTTGGTGTGTTGCCGCGGGAAACTTTGGAAAGCCCTGCTCTAGCTGCTTTATTAAGGGTACTGTGATCAAGCAAGCCCTAACAGTACTTATAGCTTCAACCCGAAATTCAAATGTTGTGGAGGTCTCAGATGTCTACTCTTGACAGGGTCATAAAGAGGAAGGAGGTGCTAATGTGCGCCCAAGCCCTACCTGAATTAAAGATTTGACCTGGGACATTTTGCATGGCTTGAAGCATGTGCTCTGTTATTGATCTACAGATCTTTACTTTTGTATGTCTGTTCATCAAGAGGTCTAATGTATTTCTTTTCTTTGATCAGGTCACTTCTAGAAGAATTGAAAACAAGCAACTGCTCTTCCTTTAGGTATCTACAGTCTTCTCTCACAGAAAAAAGCTTACAAATCTGGTTTTGGAAAGCTCATTTATTTTTAGAGGAGAACAAGCAAGATGACCCTTTTCTCTATTTTTAGTCCAGAGATGGTGCCAACTAAAGTTGTAGGTTACTGTAACATATGCATCTCCCTGCTCTTTGAGAAAGAAGTTGGAAGGAAGCAGAAGGAGCTACTGCACAATCAACTTTGCCAACAATTTTCACACTGCAGTGAGGAGAAGATGTCCTGAATTTCTCCATTAGAGAAAAGGAGCAGATTGGTATATCACTTCTCACCTCTTTGGAAAAATTCCAGATGTCACATTAAGGCAATAACTTGTTCAAGTTAGGTCCAGTACTGTTTCCAGCTGCATTTTTACCATATGTGACATTTGTACCATAGATCTGGATTCATGCAACATATAAGATTAAGCTAAACTAGGCTTTGACAATTTGTTGTTAATGTGTTGTAGATACCATACTCAAGCTATTTATTTAATGTATTGCATTATGAGTTTACAAGACTAGTTCTTTCTATGTTGATCAGCTGATCTCTTACCAGTATGATCACCAGTAACCAAATTTATAAAAGTATTCACTTGTAAAGCATTGAGCTGGCAGTGGTAACCTGAGTTGATTAATCCATATGATCATCATAGAGTAGCCTAGAATAAAATGCTGTTGAGTAGTTTCCAGTTCTGTGTAAAATAGCTATATATGTTTGAACATAGCATATTAGGTGAATACAGTCATTGCATTTTGACAACCCCAGGTTTAGGGTTTAACATGTTGCAAGAATCCAGCCCTGACGAATAAGCACCTTCAGCGATTGCTTCCTTATTTAAGCCTTCAGTTGAATAGTTGCGTTATTTTGAAAAGAGGTGGAGTGGGCTGAGGAGGACAAGGCCAGCTCTTGCCTTATAAATGAAGAAGTTTGAAGCTGGAACAGGAAAAGCCATATCAGCAGGATTTACAAATGCCTTTTTAAGCATTTATGACTACAGTGGCAACAGCAATAACGAGTTGATTGAGGAAAAATGAATTTTAAAAGTGCAAATTTCGATCCTAGATTTGTTCTTCCTTCCAAAGCGGTCTTTGAGTAAAAGGGACACAGGAATCAAGTTGATGCTAACTTTGAAGGACTAGTAATGCAATTTGCCCTGCCTTCCCAACTCCTCTTCCCTACCCTTTCAACACTCCCCATCTACCTTTAGACCTGCACCCCAGTCTTCCCCAACCTTACCAGACGGAATTTCCAGGTGATATAATCCAACATAGCTCAAGGGCACTAGATTGGAAAGAGTGCAATACACCGGGTCTGGCTACTGTCAGTCCTGCAAGGTAGACCAGGCTGAGAAACCAATGCCATTTAGGTTAGTACTACTTTTATTGTAACAACTATAGTAACAGAACCTTACAAGTCTGAATGTGCGACCCCCTCCCTCCCTTTATCTCTGTGTAAACTAGGCAGGGGCTTGTCTGACATGTTTTCTCAAGTTACTTTCTTGGCCTGGGCTCAGGACCCTCTGATGTGATTGTTGCCTTGGTAGCAGCTCTTCCTCCTGTCCTTCAAGGCCACTCCCTATGCCCTCTACAAGTACCAGCAGCCCTAGAATCACATGTAGCTCTTGGTCTAATTGCAAAAATCCTCTTCAGAAGGTTAGTTCAGATTTCTGGAAAACATAAATGCTCTTCAATGTATTGTCGAAGGCTTTCACGGCCGGAGTTTGATGGCTGTTGGGGGTCTTCCGGGCTGTGTGGCCATGTTCTGGAAGTTGTGGTTCCGTGGAAGTTGAAGATGCCGGCCACAGATGCTGGCGAAACGTTAGGAACCACAACTTCCAGAACACGGCCACACAGCCCGGAAGACCCACAACAGCCATAAATGCTCTTCTTCATAGTCTGCTGCTTGAGGGAGAAAGGGAAGAGTGTTAAAAGAGAGATAGGGGGAGAAAAGAGGTGCCTCAGAGGAAAAGTCTTACCTATTTTTGACTCTAGCTCTAGCTACCCATGATTTCAGCCCCATGCACCATTATGTTTCCAACAGATGATTCCCACAAATAATTCACTTTCCATATAGAAAGAAATTTGTCCTGTGCCTCACAATTCATATTTAGGTCTTAGTTCTTCCCTGGGATGTCAGAAGACCATGTCATCATTTTCTGTAGAGTATTTTAAATATTAATGGTGCAGGGATGACTCAGAATTTGGCATTCATGCAGATAGATGTAAGTTCAAATGCTAAATACACTGGCAGCTGAATTTACTTTTCATCTCCAAAGATCGTTTCCAGAACTAATCAGAAGAAAGCTATGATAAATTGCCATGGTCCAAGTAGCATCAATACATATCAGTCATAAGAAGCCTGGTTTTACATTCTTTTGATGATAATTATTCACCGCAGATGCCTTTCCTTTGTCCATATATGAATTTACCTGCTGTGTAAATGACTCTCAGAACCTATTAACAGCATCTCACAATGTCTGTTCGACTTACTTCATTTTAGAGCTTTTGATGAGTCAGCAGGTCACTTTAAATACATTGCCCATGCCATATCAGCTTAGAAAGAGATGAAAGGTGGTCTTGTTCAGCAGGGCACTGCAATAATATTGGTGGAGTTTAGATAGCAGAAAGCCAGTGGCTAATTTTTAAAAATATCTAAACTTAGCAGTTTTTAGACTTGCTGGGATCAGTATAGGGCAAAGGCACCAAATGTCCATTTTGCATGCAAAGGCCAAAAATGTCCATATTTTGAATGTAATATTACATTAGATAGTTTTAGTACCAAAAATGGGGGGAGAAATAGAAATATTTACACAGTAGGGCTGTGAAAATATTTGCGTGGTTTGATTCTAAGACAATTAAATCTCAGAATAGAATTGGGTTCCTGAACTGAAGCTACTGTTCAAATGATGGAATCGGATAGTTTCAAATCAATGCAGTTTCATTTCAAGCAAATCAGATGCTTTTTATGTATGTGCAAATGCATTCTTAGCTTAGCAATCAGTCTGAATCAAATCAGGAGGAGGAAGGAGTATTAGGTATGTTCACCGCCTTGAGTTATTTATAAAAATAATAAAGGCAGGATAGAAAATAAATAAATAAATTCCGTTTGAATAAATGTGGACATTCAAAATAAATTGGATCCATTTTATTGAACTTAGGATGCAAACTGGAGCAACCTGACTGTGCAAATCAGTACCGTAATTCAGATCAACGATGCAAAACAGATCAACCTGACAATGCAGATCAAATTGGTAACAGTTTTAGAGAGCTAATAATCATGCTGTTGCTTTAAGTAATAATGGAAACAACATACATTGTTTACCAAAGTTTTAAAGGGACCTTGGTGGGCCCCCTTCCTACATTAGTATCCAGCATTCCATGCTTACCTAACAAGGGTGCACTCCTATAGAGCAACAGTGCCTAGATGTCTATTCAGAGGGGAAACAGGGCAACTAAAATGGAGGTGAGAACATGGTTGTTAATACTCACCTGATAGCTCAAATGCCACTTTTTCCCATCAGGACTGATCCCATTAGTTCTGACAGTCCGATTTCAATCTTCATGGCAACAAGTAATTCTGGGGAAAGATACCCATGATGGCTTGCCACTTGAGCAACTGCTTCTTTTGGAATACACTCAGGCCAAAGGGACATTAGAGAAAGGATCCTAGAAATAGAATTCCAAAATGAGGTCAGATATATTCCAGCCCACATTAGAGCTTATACAACTTATTCCAGATGGGAACCAGGTGGATACTTAACTACTTTAGTCTCCCCTGCTCAGCAAAGAGCTTTTCTCAAAGCCAGGGTTGAAGTCTTACCCTCCTCCATTCTTTATGGGAGACTTACCAAAGTTCCCATATATATGAGAACCTGTCCATGTAGCACAAACACTGTTGAGACCATCACACATGTACTTTTACCCCGCCCCTATTACCAATCTAATCTAGAAATCTTTATTCCTCCTTCATTGACATGTTTTATAGGTCATGATGAATGTTTTCTTCTTGATTTTCTCCTCTCAGGTAAGGAACGGTTGATTAAATATAACTTCGCTTATATGGCAGAAATTAAAATTTGCAAACAAATAATTAAGAGTACTGGGCATGGGTAAACTTACTGTGAAATCCTCTGTTATTGTTATTGATTTATCTGTTTTTACATCATTTCTGTGGCCTTCAGAGACCCCTCCTTGAGTCCATAAAGGTAAAGGTAAAGGTTCCCCCCTGCACAGTTGTGCAGTCATGTCCGACTCTAGGGGCCGGCGCTCATCTCCGTTTGTTAGCCGAAGAGCCAGCGTTGTCCGAAGACGCTTCCACGGTCATGTGGCCGGCATGACACACACGGAACACTGTTACCATCCCACCGAAGTGGTACCTATTAATCTACCTGTATTTGCATGCTTTCGAATTGCTAGGCTGGCAAGAGCTGGGGTGAGTGCGGGAGCTCACTCCGCACGCAGGGCTAGGGATTCGAACCTCCGAACTTGCAATCTTCCGATCGACAAGCCTGGCGTCTTACCCACTGAGCCACCACGCCCGTCCCTTGAGTCCATAGCCTTAGTATTAATATTTGGAATTTTTATAGAGAGTGGCTCCGAGAAAGGCTCTTTGCTAAATTTTCTCCCCTAATGAACTAAACCTTCTTAACTGCCAGCTGCACTGTAGGTCATCAGTATATACAAAAGCAAACAAATTATTTTCTCTCTCTAAATTGACATTATTTGGGCACCAACATGTCCTGATAACTTCTTTTTATTGCCAGGTCCTCATGATGTTCCTTCATCTCCTGAGGCAGCTTCTAAAGTCTTCTTGAACCCTTCCAGTTTGAGAGTAATGTTTTTCCTCTTCTCCCAACACAGAGTTTGCCATGGATAGGTTCTGGCATACTTCACTGATCATTTGGTTGCTGATGAAGTCAAGGGTTTGTTCCAATAGAAGAGAATATTTGTAGCTCAGGATTGAGCTGTGGAGTCCTTGGTGCTCTCTGAACTTCGCTGTTTGCTTGCAGACATTTCATTACCCAACTAGGTAACACCTATGCCCTCATTGTGGGAGGTTGTGCGGATCCAGAATTGGCCTTTACAGCCACTTACGGATCCACAGTTAAAATTTTACCCTTGGAAGACAATCTTACTCGGCTACGAGTGATCGCCAATGATTAGTGCCTGACGATTCTTCACACCAAGGACTTCTCAGGGGGTTGTATTTGCCCCCCTCCAGTCACTGGTAAATGTTCTCCATTGTCATTTTTATTTGAAGAGAAATGACAATGGAGAAATCAGTTACCTGGCTTCTGCCCAAGTAATGCCTGAAGTGCTTTCCATGGAACTTACCAAGTCTTCCATGAGCTCCATGTGGACATGGGTTTAGCAGTCTTCGGAAAGATCACTAGATCTAACTCTTTTGAAAAAGTGCTATCTTTGTGCAGCACCAGAGGTCAATTTAAACCATGTTATGCCAGATGTGTATCATTCCTTCTCTCACCATTAGATGCTTTTGCTGACAAGGGGTTTTGTGTGACCATATTTTTTAAATTATTGTTATTATGGAGTCCTTGGTGCTCTCTGAGCCTTGTTGTTTTCTTGCAGACATTTCATTGCCAGGCTAGGCA
The DNA here is from genome assembly GCA_023362775.1 of Charina bottae. Lineage (NCBI taxonomy): Eukaryota > Metazoa > Chordata > Lepidosauria > Squamata > Charinaidae > Charina > Charina bottae. The sequence continues at coordinate 16,679,445 of JALMGJ010000014.1, read as the reverse complement.
ACATCTTCAGTGTGAAAAGGGAGTGGGACTTGCTCTCTGTTTATATACCATGGCTTGTCCTGCTTGTGTTGGGGAAGGTGTTGTTCTCTCCTTAGTAGTTCCTTGATTGGGCTGTTGTTTGCTACTTGGTTGATTGACTGAGTTAATAGTTCCTTGATTAGGGTATATTGTGCCGTTTGATTGTTCCTCTGGTGCTAATCCTGGTGTTAATCTTTGCATATCTGGGTGATGATTGCTGGCAAGGAGGTGTTCTGGTCTTCTGGCTTTTCTATTGTCTGTTATGAATTGTATGTAAATGTTGTTTACCTCTATGTGTCTGTTGATGTTTAATATTGTTATTATCTCTGTAGATTCATGCAAGCCAGTCGCATGCAGTTTCAGTTCCTATGGCTATGGATATATATATCTGTGATAACCCTCAGTGTCAGAATTCCCAATCAAGAAATCCCTCAGGCAGTTACTCTAAAGGATTCATTTATTCAGGACTAATACACTTCAGGCCAGACGAAGCCCGCGCCTAAGCAACCTTATCAAAAGAAGCGGCTCTGACACCCATCAGAGTCCAGCCATAACAAACCAATTTCCACTCCAACAAGCCCCCCCCCCAGAATGTTTGTTAGGGAGCAGGTGCTTATCAGTTCTCTCAAAGTCCCCTTTGGGGAGATGGCGCGGTGATAAAAGTCAAATAAATAAATAAATAAATAAATAAATAAATAAATAAATTAAAAGCCTCTGGAAGCCAAGTAGTGCCAACCAGCAAACTACACATGTAGAAAAGTCAGAAGCATGGCAGACGAACATGTGAGGCTGACAATATCCCCCTTCGGAGTACCATTTTGCCCTCTCCATTCTGGCTTCCAGGGTGCCATGGTGATGACTGGTATTATTACATGGGTGCCAGTTGCAGATTCCTGAACCCAAATGTCTCATATGTATGTGTGCCTGAAAAGACCTTCATAGAGCCACTGACAACATTTTTCATTGAGAGGAAAAAGGCCATTCATTTGCTAGCCTTGCTAAATTTTCTCCCCTAATAACTAAATCTTCTTAAGTACCAGCCACACTGTAGGTCATCCATTTATACAAAAGCAAACAAATTATTTTCTCTCTCTATTGCAGGCTTGAATTATAAACCCGAGAGACTTTCAGGCAGTGATGTCGTGCCAGAAAGGCAAAATAACAGAACAGCAATTTTGCTAAGCTGCTCCAAGGAACAACAGCAGAAAAAGAAAATCTAGGGTTTAATAAGGGTAATGAGATAATTCTTCAGTTCTGGATCTGGAAATAGCAAAGGGGAGGGCAGATGATGTTATAGCAATGTACAATGGAACTAGCCAAAAGGAATTTAGATGTGAAGAACAGCTAACCTATCGTGCAAACAGAAGGATAGATATTCTCCTCTTTTCCCAAACAAGGAAAATTCAAGGGACTTTTTTTGTGGGGTGGGGGGAAGCCAAATATCTTTTGGAAATAAGAGTACTTATAAGTAGATAGGTTTGCAGGAATGATGATGATACTCCCAAATCAAATCGCTGCAGGATCAAGGGGTCTTCACTAAAGGATATGGGACATAACCTACCATGTAGGTCCAGTGCTGGTGGGTAGATAGATAGATAGATAGAGAGAGAGAGAGAGAGAGAGAGTGACTGACCCAGAGTTACCCAGCTGGCTTCTGTGCCTAACCAAGGACTAGAACCTAGGTCTCCCCACGCCTAGTCCAGCACCTTTACTTTGAGACCAAACTAGCTTTCCTGCATGTATATACTGTATGCAAATTTATATATACACAGGTTGAAAAAGAATTGTGAGGGCACAGAGAGTTCGCTTCTGTCTGTGCTCCTGCCCTCTGAAGATGCCGGCCACAGATGCTGGCGAAACGTTGGGAACCACAACTTCCAGAACACGGCCACACGGCCCGGAAGACCCACAACAGCCATCGAACTCCGGCCGTGAAAGCCTTCGACAATACAAATTGTGAGGGAATTACTAATTTGGGCAAACAGCATCAGCTTGAAAGAAGAATCCTAGCAGGCTATCATTTAGACTTTTCTTTTTTTATCCATTCAATCATGTCCGATTCTTGGCCACTTCCTGGACAAGTCCCTGCAGTTTTCTTGGCAAGGTTTTTCAGAAGAGGTTAGCCATTGCCTCCTTCCTAGGGCTGAGAGAGAGGGACTGGCCCAAGGTCACCCAGATGGCTTTGTGCCTAATGTGGGACTAGAACTCATGATCTCCTGGTTTCTAGCCCGGTGCCTTAACCACTCATTCATTCATTCATTCATTCATTGGCGATCACTCGTAGCCGAGTAAGATTGTCTTCCAAAGGTAAAATTTTAACGGTGGATCCGTAAGTGGCTATAAAGGCCAATTCTGGATCCACACAACCTCCCACAATGAGGGCATAGGTTTCCGGGTGGGAGATGGTCATGATGAGGGTTTGCCTGACGTGCCTTCCTTTTAGCTCTTTTCTCCTTTTCGCCCTGTACTCGTGCTTCTTCAAAGTCCATAGCGCCATTAATAAAGGATGACCTCCAATTGAAATGCTCATGAGTTAGGGCTTCCCAGTTCTCAATGCTGATATTACACCAAACTGGCTCTCTTAGACTATTGTTTAGGTTGTGTCTGAACAGTGAGTGCCAGTGCTAATAGTGCCAAAAGGGCACCACTCACCCAAGAGGGATGTGGCAGCACTAGACTTTGGCAAAGCTCAATGTTTGCAGAAGCAGAAAAAAGTAGTTAAGTGGGGGGAAATCCAGGAGCAGCCCCTGAACTGAATATACTAAGTGGTTACAGATTGCTTATACAATGTATAAGTGAGTGTGGTGTCATAGCATTTCTATATGCTTTGCACTTCTAATTAAGTGCAATGCAAGCAAAACAGTAATAATCACAACACAATATCACAGGGTAAGGTGAGGGTGCAAACTGTACATACATATAGGCAGGATGAAATTTTATGGCATTGTTTCCCCCCTTGGAATTTTAAGGGTGGCTCTTTGCTTACTTTTAATTAAGTTCCAACTATTTTAGGCATATCCTACAATTGAGGGGTTACCTGCCTATTCATAGGAAAAAACAGTGCAGCTGATTTCTGCCCCAAAGTAAGAGGCTCCCAGCTCGCTCATTCATTCATTCATTCATTCATTCATTCATTCATTCATTCATTCATTCATTCATATATTTA